>CM052884.1:71728525-71847827 GCA_028534135.1 Potos flavus | reverse complement strand
AAAATAAAAAATACAATAAGAAAAAAATAAAATTTAAAAAATTTAACTTTGAAAGACTAAAGGATCATGGGGAAAAAAGCCATGAATTTTATGTGTTGCTTCTTCCTAACTCAGGAGTTCCGCAGTTTTCATTGATTGATGAACTTGGTCTTGGCTGAATATTCTTGCTGATCTTCTGGGGGAGGGGCCTGTTACAGTGATTCTCAAATGTCTTTGCCCGAGGCGGAATTGTACTGCCCTTGCCAGGGGCCAAGCTAGGTAGTCTGCTCGGGTTCGCTCTCAGGAGCCTTTGTTCCCTGATTGCTTTCCGTACAGCTTTGGAGGAGGGGAATGAAAATGGCGGCCTCCCAGTCTCCGGCCCGTAGGACTCGAGAGAGCTCAGGGCCCCACTCCTCAGTGCGCCCTCAGAGAAAAGCAGTCCCATCTCCCTGGTCTCCGGCCGCACTCTGAGCTCCCCCGGCCTATGACCAAGCATTTCTGTCTCTGGCGCGCGGCCCCGTTTGAAGTCTCCAAACCCAGCAGATTCCTGCTGCGAGCTACCGTGCCTCTCCTCCCGGAGGAGGGAGGGGGTCTCTCCGGATCTACCCCTTGTGTGGTCCCTGCTTGAAGAGCAGCGGCCTGACTGTGCCTCGGATCACAGTTCAAGGTAAGCCCGAGCTGGTAGCCCACTGTTTGGCTCCGTCTCTGCCGTTGGCTTCTCCGTTCTGATACCTGGGAGCTCTACCACCCTCAGACACCCCCGGTCTTTCTGTGACCCCACGGGTCCTGAAACCACGCTGGCCCCACGAGGGCTTCACCCCCCACTTAGCCTCTGGAGCAATGTTCCTCAGTGGAGCAGATTTCTAAAAGTTCTGATTTTGTGCTCTGCTGCTCTGTGGCTTGCCAGGAGCCGGCCCCTCCCCCCGCGGTCTCTCTTCCCGACACTTGGGATTCACTTTTCCGCACGTCCTACCTTCTGGAAAGTGGTCGATTTTCTGTTCCTAGAGTTGCTGTTCTTCTTCTCTTCTATCTCCTGCTAAGTTTGTAGGTGTTTTGAGTGGTTTGATAACTACCTAGCTAAACTTCTGGGATCAGGCACTATCTCCGCCTCCTACTCCTCCGCCATCTTGCTCCAATCTTAAATGTGTGTATTCTTTACATCTGATGACCTCCTAGTTTTTTTTTTTTTCTACAGGGACTTCCTTCATCTATAAGACAGGTTCAACTAGCACACTTTATAGAATCAGAATGGTGATTCCCAAGGCCCTCAACTCCTTTCTGCTCATATTACTTATCTTAGTGTTTAGTCTAGACTTCAAGTTGATTCTTTCTACAGCACAGCCAATTCTCCTTCTCCTATCTTTCTACTTTTTTCCCCTTTCTTTGTACTTCTAACATACCACCAACTAACATAGCTATTTGACTTTGGGCCAAAGTCTCTACTTCTAATTGGTTTAGAACGCTTACATATTTTTCCTATGACACCTGAGTTCATAGGAACTTGGGCTGTCCAACTGTGACACTCTTAGCAAATCAATAGGTGAGGAAACAGACACTCCTAAATTATAAATTATAAATACCGCATCTTCTCTGATAACAAAGAGTCTCTGGAACACATTCTACCTTTTCTAAAATTTCTTTCTCAGTGCAAGATGCAGAACTAAATACAAAAAATGAGGTCTAATGTTTATGATTAACAAGCACTTTCACACATTATGTATTTCCTTATTTGATCTGTATAACAATTCATAAGGTAGGTAAGGCAGATGCTATTGTCATACACATAAGGAAATAAGACTGAGGAGGAACGGAAGTAAGATTCATATTCAAGTTAGCTGAGTCCACATTTTACGCATTTTCTGTCACACTGCCTTAGCCCCCATATGTGAGAGCCCTTCTACTAAATGACTAAAACTATACAGATAAAAGAACTTTAGAGTTCCCCTGTGCTATCATTCTTCCTTGTCTGTTCTTAGGGAAAATGAGCCCAAGAAAGTTTAGGATTTACCCCAGGTCTGGCCCAAACTAAGATCACAACTCTAGAATTTCCTGGGTTAGTTCCAGAGGTCGTTGCATTCCACTGCACTGCCTTCATGTGTTCTAAATCTACATTATTATTTTTTTTTTCAGCTATTAAATTATTGATTATAGTCCTGGCTTGGTAAATAGAAGTATTCCCCTCTGTTTTCAGTATTTGTTAGTAATAAAATGAAGTCAGTTTTATCTGGCAAACTTTTTCATAATGTAGAAACATTCTGGAATGTTGTAAGGTGAGAGTGGAAGAGAAGGACGTGACTCCTTTGTGTTGGGAGAGTGGAAGAGAGTAAGATTGGAGTTGTTATTTGCCCCCATTTCCTTCTTTTTTTTTTTTTTTAAGATTTATTTATTTTAGAGAGTGGGGAGGGGCAGAGGGAGAGGGAGAAAATCCTCGAGCAGACTCTCCGTTGAGCTTGAGGTGGAGCTCAATCCCAAACCCCAAGACCATGCCCCAAACTGAAATCAAGAGTCCGACCATCAACCAACTGAGCCACCATGCGCCCCACCCCATTTCCTTCTTGATTACCCTGCACAGATAATGTCCAAGGGACACTCTTTCCTCTCTAACTTGGGAGCATCTCTGATTGATTCTTTATATGGTATTTGGGGTTAGAAAAATAGTTAAGGTTAAATACACAATTCAGGGACCAAATTTTTTTCTTCCTAAGGTATATAAATGTAAATAGTAACAGAAGCTGGGAAAACAGTGGTGTTAATTACATAATGAGGAACAATAGTTCTCCTGGTCCAATAGGCAGCTTAGTTCTACACAGCAGTTGGCTCTTGTCTGATTCTGTAAGAGATCAGATTTTTTACTTCCTTTTTCAACTGGTGCCTCTTTCCACCATAGTTACGCTTTTTTTTTTTTTTTTAAGATTTTATTTATTTATTTGACAGACAGAGATCACAAGTAGGCAGAGAGGCAGGCAGAGAGAGAGGGGGAAGCAGGCTCCCTGCTAAGCAGAGAGCCCGATGCGGGGCTTTATCCCAGCACCTTGAGACCATGACCCGAGCCGAAGGCAGAGGCTTTAACCCACTGAGCCACCCAGGCACCCCCACCATAGTTACGCTTCTGACCCACTTGTGTAGTTAGTTCATTGGTCATATGACACAGAGACTTCTCTCCTTGAAAACTGGCTTCATTTCTTAACTCCACACACTTGATCTTCTTTACATATCTCCCTTTTCTAACCAAATAACAGTTATTTTTTACACTATTCAAGTTTTGAGTGTTTTTATGAGCACTTCTATTTAAATACCATTCCATTACTTATCACTTTCTCTAGTCATAGAAAATCCTTTTAATTTTATTCACAAAGCATTCCCTCTTTCCTTCTCAAAATTTCTACATAAAATGGATTTATAGCTTGTCCCAGTGCAGCATCACTTAATTGAAGCAAAAGCCATTTAAGATCCCTAGGGAAAAGAAGGGTCAACAGTTTGGAAAGAAAACTAAGGAAATAAACTTTAAAATTTTTAGACATCTCAGGGATCTGATATGGTGGAACTAAACATAAAAGAGGTCAAGATTCTTGACTAGTCATCAATAAAGAGTTGTGAAACAGATCCTCAGGAGAGAGGAAGTATGTCAATAGCCATTGGTTTAGCCATGAAGACAGTTTTTACATTCTTTTCTTCTTAACCATTTTTTGCTTATCCTGAATTGGAGAATAGAATAAAAAGGCTTACAACCCTGAAATAGGCTACACTATTCACTTCTTAATTGACAATATGACCTATCCCATTCTGTCAGAAGAAAAAGATACTAAGTTCATTTGGCATATGTGGCCTTTGAGATATTATGTTGGTTGTTTTCCAGGATTTTATGCCCTTCTAGGTGTTACTAATTGATTGTTTAATTTGTTATTGCATGTTCCCAGGTTAAACTAAGCTGTCTAATTGCCAAATCGTGTTCCCCTTGTTTTAAAGATGGGTATGTTTTCCATTTTCCAGTTTCCAGGGATATTTTCCCACCATTTTAAGATAGTAAATAGAGAGATAATTTAATTTAAAAGATTGGGAGGAAAGAGGATTGACATGATGATTTCTTTTTCTTTTGCACCAGTCACATTATCTGTATAACTTATTCTATTCCAGTAGTCATAAATATTTGACTAATACCTTAATTCATTTTTCAGACTTCTTAAAATATAAATTTAATATCTCTCCCAAGAAAAAACTTGATTTCTTTTTCAATAAGAGTAAGTGGGATCATACCTTTGCTTAATGAGGATGTTTCGCTTACAGGCTAGTTTAGTCGTCCTCAGCCATTGCAGTGCATGGCTTCTCCATCAAGCAGTTAGTGCTGGGTAAGCCCTACGGCACTGCTTTGTCACCTCTTATTTGGCACTCTGCCTAGATGGCGATTTTTTAAGATTTTGAATTCTCGCGGTAGGAGAATGTTACAGGATAGTTGTTATTGAAACAAATTGGAAGTCCAAATTAATGTAATTGGATTCGAAGGATTTGTTTCCCAGTAATAATTGAACAATCTTCCTGTTCTGTTTTGGTTGGCTTACCTCACTAACTTTCAATAGATTTCAAACTTGACATTGTGGCTTATCATACCGCCCCTCTCCAACCCTATAAAAGGTATGGTAAGTCCTCTTTAACTGTAAGTATAAAACTCAGACCACTTTATCAATATCCTTTTTGTGACTACTAGGTTATCTGTAAGCAGGAAGATTGTATTTTAATGAAGGGAGAGGAGAAAGGAAAGAACCCTTTGAACTCCAATTTAGCACATCGGCATAAATATTTTCAGATCATTTATTCAAGTAGTAGCTCATGGGTTAGTATTAAACTTCTTGGGCTTCTTTGTGATCGACAGAGCTTTCAGCTTTCCATGGTCAAGTGCTACATTTAATGCATGGCAATAATAAACTTATGCAAAATAAAAAGGAATTTCATGCTTGGGAGGAAAAGAATTTTATGCAATTTTATCCTTACCTAAAGAACTGACCATTAAAGTAATCTAAAATGAAAGGAGTTTTTTTTCCTGTCTTCATTTTGGAAAATTGACATAAAAACCTTAAGATTTCCCATATAGCATTTTAAAACTTTTTTGAGCCTGCTGTATTGCTGCATGATAATCTTTTATTTCTAAAGAATTAGATGTTTCTCTCTCTAAAAGAGAAGGTAAGCAAGAGTTGAATAATCTTTTACCTATAAAATATGCATATTTATGAAAAAAGTATATACATTTGAAAAATGGAACGTATTTTTAATGCTCCTATTTATTTGTTACTATGGCAACCACCGCACTGCCTAGTATTTATGTTGTCTAAGATTCAGGGCACCTTTTCAAAAAAAAAATAAATATGCCAGAACCATGTACTGTATTTATTTTGAAGCTTAGAAAAATATTTATTCTAATGCATATTTTTGAAGAAAAATAGCAATAAATAATGTAAACTTCAACCTGGTTTAAATGGTACCTTTTCCAGTGTATGTTTTTAAAATCAAAATAATTACATTTTTTCCTTGTTATACAAATCAGAATAAAGAATAGAAATAATGAATTTTTAAAAAAGATTTTATTTATTTATTTGACAGAGAGAGAGAGAGCCAGAGAGCACAAGCAGGGGGAATGGCAGAGGGAGAGGGAGAAGCAGGCTCCTTGCTGAGCAGGGACCCGGATGCAGGACTCTATGTGGGAGGGCTCCATCCCAGGCCCCTGGGATCATGACCTGAGCTAAAGGTACACCTTTAACTGACTGAGCCACCAAGGCACCCCTAGAAATAATGAATTTTTAAAACTCATGAGTCAGTCTTAAAAGGTAGTCTCTTGACTTTCCTTATTTTTATGACTTAATATTTTGATTCATAACAAATTTCTGAAAATATAAAACAAGAACACTTAGATATTTAATGTTAGCTACATAAATCAGAAAATATAAATGGTTTGCATTTCTGATTGCAGATGGTTCTTTGATATCTATGAATAAAAGATTTATATTTTGCATGTGAAATGAAAGGCATGGTTGTTATTATTTTTCTTAGTTTATTTAAATTATTTTCTGTCATGTGTGATACATAAATATAATTTCTTAATGTTAAACATCAGACTGGAAGTTATGAAGCATAAAATCAGACATGTTTCATGTCACGTATTACCTGTTAAGAAAAACTGCAATACAACATTTAAGTACAACAGAATAGTGAGCATATTGTCTCTGATACTTGTAAACAGGATGGATCTGCAGTTTCACAGTTTATGTTGACAGTATCTTTGTGGGAAATGTAATTATCAAATGAATTATAACATGTCCTACTATTAAGATTATTAATAATAATTTTAATTGCCTTTTTCAAGATAATTGGATATACTCTCATAAGTGTAGGGGAAAGGAGGTATTGGGCTAATTAGATTTTTTTTTTTTTGCTAATTAGATATTTTGAACTCAGTTATCTTTAAAATATCTAGAAGTTTAACATATATATTCTATATTTCAGGAATTTCTTCTTTTAAATGAATGGTTTCTAAGTAGAATTAAAATAATTTATAGTCCATAAAAATCTTTCTGATTATCCCTTAATATTCCTCCTTGAGTATTAATATGATGAAAAATTTAAATAATGATAGTTTTAAAAATTAAATTTTCACTACTGGTTAGAAAATAACTCTACAATTGGTCAGATTAAGAGAAAATATTTTATTCTAGTAATGGCTACTACTGTATGGGTGTTCGTATGCTATTTTTTGGTAGCTTTAGAAATTTTTACATTTCTAAAAAATATCCAATTTGGAAATACACTTTGATCTGGGAATTTAACTTCTAAAACTTCTTTTAGTTTAGCAACTTTTCTGTTATATGGTCAAAGGTGCATGGGAACCACAGCTTTATTTACAATAGGAAGCATTTGGGGCAACTAGCTAGGATATTAAAAAAATAAAAAATTATGTTCTCAAGAAGTATTTGATAACATAAAAATATTCTCATTCAGTGAAAACACAACTGTACATAACCTATATATTTAATATGGTCACAATTTTGTTTAAGGAAAAGGCTATGGGACACCTGGATGGCTTAGTTGGTTAAGCGTCTGCCTTTGACTCAGGTCATGATCCCAGAGTTCAGGGATAGAGCCCTGCTTGGGGCTTGTGGCTCCCCAGGGAGCCTGCTTCTCCCTCTCACTCTGACTGCAAGTCCCCCTGCTTGTGTGCTCATTCTTTCGCTTTCTCTCTCTGTCAAATAAATAAATAAAATCTTTAAAAAAATAAAAAACCAAGAAAAGGCTATAGCTCAGGGCGCCTAAGTGGCTTAGTTGGTTAAACATCCAGACTCGTGGTTTCGGCTCAGGTCATGATCTCATGGGTAAGGAGATCAAGCGCCGTGTTGAGCTCCATGCTCAGCAGGGATTCTGCTTGAAGATTCTCTCCCTTTGTCCTTCCCCATGCTTGTGCTTGCTCACGTTTTCTCTCTCTCTCTCAAATAAATAAATAATCTTAAAAAAAAAAGAAAGAAAGAAAAGAAAAGTTTGTATTTCTGGAAAATCAAAGATAAAAGCCTGAAAGCAAATATTCAAAAATTATAATAGTGACTAACTCCAAGGATAAGAGATTATAAGAGACTTTTCTTTTTTTAGACTTTTTTTCCTAATCTTAATATGGTTATTTCTGTAATAACTCCCAATTATCATCATTCAAATTGTTTTTAATAAGACAAGTTAATTAAAATTATGTTTATATTCATTAATTAAAATTTAGCTAATGGAGAATAATGTTTTGTTCAACATTGAATTCATTGTCTGTTTTAGAGCCTGGGAATAGTTGGTACTTAATAAATATCTGATAGTTTGAATGGAATAATGATGGGATCAGGAATTAGCAAAGTGGTTTTAGGGAAAACACATTGGGAGGACCACAAAGATTCCTTCTTTATGTTTAAGTAAACTTGATTTGTTTCTCATAACAATGGGTGACAGGATAATAAAGTGATAAGAATATGCAAGAACTGTTCTGCTAGCCATAGTTCTGGTAGCATAGAATAAGTCTGGATGGCTGGGTTTATCCTAGTACATTTAGTTTGTAGTTGTATAATTACTGCTGTTAGAACAAAACATTCCAGCACATAAAATAGCTTACTTGAGAGTCTGGGACTTGAGTACTTAACCCTCCAACTTTTTTTTTTCCAAATTAACAATTATTTTTATAAAACAAATTTTGATAAAACAGATTTCCTCTGAAATACAACTATTATAAAATTAGAAAAATAGACTATTCTATAGTAAGCTATATTTCTATTGCTGAAAATTTCATTTTAAAAATAATAATTAGCAATCTAGGTGATTAATACATATTTTACATGTTTATACAACACCAAAAAAGTACATTTCATGAAGAAATCAAGTGTCTTCCTTCAATGAATTCAATAATCCGCCTTTTGGACAAACTGTGTGGGGGATGAGCCTTTACAAAATGAGATATCTGAAAGGGTAGCTAGCCTTCCACTGTCTCCTAATAAGGTAATTATCTTAACAATATTTTAATATACCTGAGGGCAACCCGAGAGCAACCACAAGGTATAAAGGCTTCCACTGTGGTATGGAGACATTGTTTCAGCATTGGGGAGAAGTTAATGGAAATTAAATCAATGAGGCCAAATCAGGTGATAAGAAATAAGGTATTCCACTGCTGGAATGCTACAGTATTCCTCAGTGGACAGATATACATTTTGACCAGGTGAAATATAGCCAAGAGCTCTACCTAAGGATTTGCAAATATGCATTGCTTGGGGCTGGTCTTTGGAGGTTAAATCTGGCGCTCGGTCCATTAAATATGTACAAGCTATCTGTGCTGGCAACTAGAGAACAATGACCTGAAGCCTTTTTTTAAAATTAAGGCTTTAATTTTTTAGAGCAGTTTAAGATTCATGGCAAAATTGAAGGAAAGGTATAGAGATTTCCCATAAAACCCCTACCCCCACACATACACAGTCAGTCCCATTGTCAATATTCCCCACCAGAGGTATAATTGTTATAGTCGATAAGCCTGCATTGACACATCACAATCAGCTGGAGTCCATAGTTTACATAGGATTCACTCTTGGCATTGTGCATTCTAAGGGTTTGGACAAATGTATCCATCATTATGGTTTCATATAGGGTATTTTCACTACCATAAAAATCTTCTGTGCTCTATTTATTCCTACTTCCCCATGCCCCTAACAACACTGATCCTTTTAATGTCTTCACAGTTTTGCCTTTCCAGAATGTCATGTAGTTAGAATCACAGAATACATAGCCTTATCAGATTGGCTTCTTTCACTTAATAGTAAGGTCCCTCCATGTCTTTTCATGCCATAGTAGCTATTTTATTTTATTTTATTTTTTATTACTTCTTTTTTAATTTAAATTTTTAAAATTTTTTAATTTAAATTAAATTTAGTTAATATGTAGTATATTATTAGTTTCAGGGGTAGCATTTAGTGATTCATCAGTTGCATATAACACCCAGTGCTCATTATGTCATTTCATAGTTTTTCATTTACCCACTGAATTCAGAACATCTTGGTTGCTTTCAAACATTAGCAATTATAAGTAAAGCCACTATCAACATTCATTTGCAGGTTTTTGTGTGGACATAAGTTTTCAAATCCTTTGATAAATACCAAGAAGCACGATTGCTGAATCATGTGGTACAAGTATGTTTACTTTTCTAAGAAATCACCAAACTGTCTTCCAAAGTGGCTGTATCATTTTGCATGCTCATCAGCAATGAATGAGAGTTCCTGTTCCTTCACGTTCTTGTCAGTATTTGGTGTTGTCAGTGTTGTGGATTTTGGTCATTCTCCTAGGTGTGTAGAGGTACCTCAGTATTGGTGTAGTTTGCATTTCACCAATGACATATGATGTGGAACATCTTTTCATATGCTTATTTGCCATCTGTATATCTTATTTGGTCAGGTTCAAAGTCTTGGACCCCTTCTAATCAGGTTGTTTGTTTTCTTATTGCTGAGTTTTAAAAGTGCTTTTTATATTTTGGGTAACAGTCCTTTATCAGATGTACCTTTTGTAAATATTATCTCCCAATTCATGGCTTGTCTTCTCATTCTCTTGATACTGTCTTTCAGAGAGCAGAAGTTTAAAATTTTTTTCTAAGATTTTATTTTTAAGGGGCACCTGTGTGGCTCAGTTGGATAAGCATCTGCCTTCACCTCAGGTCATGATCTCAGGGTCCTGGGATCAAGCCCCATATCAGGCTCCCTACTCAGCGGGGAGTCGGCTTCTCCCTTTCCCTCTGCCCAACCCGGCTCCCCCACTCCCCCACTCATGCTCTCTCTCGATCACTCTCTCACTCTAAAATAAATAAATAAAATCTTAAAAAAAAAAAAAAGATTTTATTTTTATTTTTAAGTAAACTCTACACCTAACATGGGGTTTGAACTCACTACCCCAAGATCAAGAGTCACATGCTCTACCGACTGAGCCAGCCAGGTATCCCAGAAGTTTTTAAATTTAATGAAGTAGTCTATTCTATTATTTCTTTCATGGATTGTGCCTTTGGTGCTATAGCTAAAAAGTCATTGCCATACCTAAAGTCATCTATGTTTTGCACTATTTCATATTCTAGGAGTTTTATAGTTTTGTGTTTTACATTTAGTTTGATTCATTTTGAGCTAATTTTTGTGAAGAATATGAGGTGTGTGTTTAGATTCTTTTTTTTTTTTTCAAGTACATGTCTAGTTGCTCTAGTACTACTTGTTGAAAAGTTTATATCATTGTACTGACTTTGCTTCTTTGTCAAAGATAAAGGTGGGTCTATTCTTATGTGAATCTATTTCAGGGCTTTTTAGGTATGTCTCATACAGATCTTGTATATATTTTATTAGATTTATGCTTCAATATTTCATTTTTGAGTACTAATGTAAGTAGTAATGTTCTTTAAATTCAGGTATAATTAATATACAGTTAGATTAGTTTCAGATTTACATTATAATGATTTAACAATTGGATGTATTTCTCAGTTCTCATCAAGTTAAGTGTACTGTTAATCCCCTTTATTTCTTTCACCCATACTTCCACCTACCTCTCTCTGGCAACGACCGGTTTGTTCTCTGTATTTAAGAGTCCGTATTTTTATTTGTCTCTTTTTTCTTTGTTCATTTGTTTTGTTTCTTTTTTTTTTTTTTCTTTTAAGTAGTTTCTATGTTCAACATGGGGCTTGAACTCATGACCCCCAGATCAAGAGTCACATGCTCCACCAACTGAGCCAGCTGGGCCTCCCTGTTTTGTTTCTTAAAATCCATCTATGAGTGAAATCTTATGTTCTCCTTTCTCTGATTGACTTATTCCACTTAGCATTTTATCCTCTAGGTCTATCCATGTTGTTGCAAGTGGCAAGGTTTCATTCATTTTTATGGCTGAGTAATGTTCCTTTATATATATATAGAGAGAGAGAGAGAAAGAGAGAGAGAGTAATATCCATTCCATATTTTTAATCCATTAATCAATGGATAGATTTTTATCCATTCATCTCTGGACGGACAACTGGCTTACTTCCATACCTTGGCTATTGTAAATAGTGCTGTAATAAACATAGGGCTTCATCTTTTTCTTTTCAAAAATTAGTGTTTTATTTGGGTAAATACCCAGTAGTGGAATTACTAGATATGAAACCTTTTAAGATGATGGTATTTCCATACTTCTTGTTTTCTTGTCTTATATCTTTCTGCCACATGCATGCTTTCCTTTGTTCCTTGTATCTCCAGCCCACTAGAAGGCACCATATAATGTGAGTTTGAATATTCAATTCTGCTATACAAGATAAGAAACCAAATGAGATGATGACACTTGTAAGAAATGCTGAGCGTCTGGGTGTCTCACTCGGTAAATCATCTGCCTTCAGCTCAGGTCATGATCCCAGGGTCCTGGGATCAAGCCCCACATCAGGCTCTCTACTCAGCAGGGAGTCTCCTCCCCCCCCGCCCCTCCCCCCTCTAGTGTGCTCGCTCTCTCTCTCTCTCTCTCCCAAATAAGTAAATAAGATCTTTGAGAAAAATACTTTGGTTTGTATTTCTAACAGACAATATTTTTTAAATTTTTTAAATTTAAAAATTTTTTAAAATATTTTTAAAGATTTTATTTATTTATTTGACAGAGAGAAAGAGATCACAAGTAGGCAGAGAGGCAGGCAGAGGGAGAGGGGGAAGCAGGCTCCCTGCTGAGCAGAGAACCCGATTTGGGGCTTGATCCTAGGACCCTAAGATCATGACCTCAGCCAAAGGCAGAGGCTTAACCCACTGAGCCACCCAGGCGCCCCTATTTGTCATAATGCCATTACCCCTAATATCCAAAACTGAGTGTTGTAACCAATAACAAATAGCTTATGAAGACAAATATGCCCAATAATTTTTTAACAGATAATATATATAACAACACCATTTATTCATACCCCATAAAATAATTTCCTTAGTATCTGAAATACCCAGTTTGTGTTCAAATGTCATCAATTGTCTCAAAAATTTGTCTTATTAAAGTTAGTTTACTCAAATCAGGATCTAAACAAGGTTTACGAATTGTGTTTGGTTGATATAATTCTTAGTCTCTCTTCACTTGTAACATTTCTCCATCTTTATTTTCAGTGTCATGTCATTTAATATGTTTTTCTATCTTCCCTATTTCTCACAAACTAGAAGCTAGATCTAGAGACTCGGGTACATTTTTGGGTAGGTGGTGACATGGCACTTACGCATGTACATGCACATATCTTTTTTCTCATAGTTTTGTTTTACAGTACAGTTTTTTTTTTTTTTAAGATTTTATTTATTTATTTGAGAGAGAGCGAGAGAGCGTGAGTGCTCATGAGCAATGTGAGGAGCAGAAAGAGAAGCAGACTCCTCACTGAGATGCAGGACTCGATCCCAGGACCTTAGGATCATGACCTGAGCTGAAGGCAGACACTTAACCAACTAAGCCACCCAGGTGCCCCTCTCCTCAAACTTTTATTTCCATTGCATTTCTTCTACAGAATTTTCATCTTTTATGCTTGAAAGTCTTTTTTACGCTTTCTTGGTTACAAGTATCCACACTTATTTGCCCCTTGGAAAGCCCCACGTACTGTTTTGTTATTGATAGTTAGTACTCTAACTTGAAGACCATCAAACCTTTTCTCTTCTCTAACTGATACATTTTATCTACTGTGTTCAGCACGTCAACTTTATGGAGTGGCTACTGTTCTTAACCCTTTCTTACAAATGAAGAAACCGATGCAGAAAGATGTTATGTGATGTGTCCAAAGTGTCACAGCTAGTAAGTGGGCAGTAGGGATGTAAACCCAGACACTCAGGCTCCAGAGTCCAGGCCTGTAACCACTGTGTGCTTGAATGCCTTTTTTAAAAAAAGGTGGAAGGGCAGGTCTAGGGGTGGGCATGAGTGAGATGTAAAATGATTATGTAAAATGATTAAGAGATGGAAAGTAAAAAAAATAGTGGTTTTCAGTGTATCAGTAAATGAACTATGCATGTGTTAATAAAATATGAGGCAGTGCCTTTACCTGTAATTTGCTAAAATACCATAGTAGTGTCAGTCAAATGAAAATTAACACATTTTTATTTCTTTAATTTCTAATTAACAATTAGTTTTCATTTAATTAATAATGTGCATGAATGTTATCTGCAAACTAAATATATTCTGCATGTTCTACTTAACCTGTTATATGCTCTAGTTTTAGTGAGGATAACACTGTTTTTATAGTAACATTATAGAAGAAATATTGCATTTAATAATGGTAATGATTTCACATGTATATAATTCATTCCGCCAGAAGGCATCCTGAAACTATTTTACATGGAAAACAAAACTATACCATCACTAAAATGATTGCCTTTTTTAGTGAAGATTAGGATTGTAATCATGCATAAGTAAAAAGTAAAACTATTTCTCTATTTCAAGAGTTATTTTGGAATAGTTTGATGCAAATTTTCTTAGTTTTTAATAATTGGACTATATAATAAACACACCGGGGCAGTCAAACGATTTCATTCTGCAAGGTGATTTGCTTTGTAATCATATAATTTTGCCTTGCTATACACAGCTAGAGTTTTTCACTTATAAGCGTTCCTCAATTAAGAGGACTCAACCTGTGAACGAATTGAACAAGCAGTGGGTGTCATGGAAGCCTGAGAGGAGATCCTTGTCCCTCCTGATGTGAGAAGCTTAAAGGGAGAGGGCCAGTGTGAAGGCCAACAGACCTTTGGTCTTCAATTGGAATACCAGAGGAGTACTGGGCAGAGAATAGCACCTTTTCTTATTAAACTATGGAGAAAGAGATACCTTTTCTTATTTTGATATAGATTCAGATTCACCTAACATTTCATGAACATCTACCATGTGCCGAGCACTGTGCCAAATGCTTTCATGTTCACCATTTTATTTATTTAATCCTCATATCCATGTGGATAACCAGTTTTGTAAATGGGAGGATTAAACCTCATAAAGGCTATAATACTCAAGGTCACATAGCTAGAAAGTGGAAGAGAAAGACATGATCTTCTGTATTATAGGTATGTATTTCTCCATAATACTTGTGAGTTTAAGTTATTTTATAGTTCTTTCATTCCTCCATATCCTTAATTAACAATAAGTCTAGCAAATTGCTAACTAGCTAACTAGGAACTTGAAAAGCAATTTAGTTCAAGGAATATCAGGAGTTTTGGGATTAGGTTCAACTGCAGAAAACAAAGACCCGTGTTCAAGTCTTTACCAAGATTTTATCACCTCAGTGAGGCCTATGCTGACAAACCTATTTAAAATTGCATTCCCAGGGCGCCTAGGGGCTCAGTCAGTTAAGCATCAGACTCTTGGTTTCAGCTCAGTCGTGATCTCAGGATTGGGGGATCGAGCCCCGCATTTGCTTGTCCCCTCTCCCTCTGTTCTTCTCTCTCTCTCTCTAATAAATAAATAAATAAAATCTTAAAAAATAAAAAAAATAATTTCTACATTCAACAGGAAGCTCGAACTCACAACCTGGAGATCAAGAATGGCATGTTCTACCGACTGAGCCAGCCAGGTGTCCCAAGATTATACCATTCAAAGACTTAGATTCATACTTTTGTTTTCCTTTAGGCTTTCATCTCTGGTGTTGTGTTCTGTTTCGTTTCGTTTCGTTTTGTTTTTATCATGAGATCTCACATTTAGCAACTGCTTGTAGTCTAGAACATGATGAGAAATAAATTGTGATTAATGCCCAGCCTCAATTTATAAACCTGTAGGGTTTTATCTTTTAAATTAAATAACATTTTACCTCATTTTTAGCTGAAAATGGCAAAAAGAGAAGCAGATGATCACGGAGCATCACTTTCTCAGTCTTCTTTATCACCTCTGACTAAAGCCATGGAGGTACCACAGCAGAGCAATGCCAGAGGCACCTTCAATGGAGATACCATTCACCCAATTTACAAATGTATTTCAAAAGATTTACCAAGGTAAGAATATTATTTCAGCAGCTTAAACTGAATCCTAAAGGAGATAAAGTGCTTACAGAAAGTTGTCTATGTAAATGCTCAATATTCTGTGGAGATGATGTCAATAATAACTTGGAGATATAAAAAAAAAATAACTTGGAGATATCATGGGCTATGAAGGTTGTTGCCTGGATTGGAGCCCTTCAATTTCTTTTATTCTATGGGAAGAAAAAAGGTAGATGATGGAATAAACAGAAATTATCCCTGGAGTTTGACTTGGACAGTAGCATAATGATAAAAATGATAATGGGGCAGATAATACTTGCTCTATGTCAGTCACCATGCTAAACACTTAACCTGCATTGTATATACTTAGTTCTCTAAACAACCTTGGGAGGAATGTAAGGCAGGTAGTATTTAAACATTTCCATTTTACTAGTGAAGAAACAAACCTAGATAGGTTAAGTAACTTGACCAAGATCACAGAGCTTGTAGGTAGAGAACATATGGTTTGAACCCATGTGGATCTAACTCCATAGCTAGAACTTTTAACTACTATATTCTACCACACTTCTCAGAAATGCAAGGCAGAGGAGACAGAGGTATTTTTCCTGTGTTTTTTTTTCCATTAGAAAGTGAAAGAATGAAAAAGTATCTGTATGCATGTTTTAAGATTTATTTATTTGAGAGAGAGAGAGAGCACACTGGGAAGGAGTGGGGGATGTGGGGGAGGGCCAGAGGGAGAGGGAAAGAATCCCAAGCAGGTTCCATGCCCAGCACAGAGCTGATGCAGGGCTCAATCTCACAACCCTGAGATCATGACCTGAACGGACACTAAGAGTTGGATGCTTAACCAACTATGGTGCCACCTGGGCGCCCCTATCAGGTATTGATAAACTATTGGCTGGCCAAATGCGATGTCATAGTCTTAACGTTAAACAGAAAACATATACTATAAGAACATTGAAGAAAATATTCATAAATTAAGGATTATGTTAATCTCTTATAAATATGCCACGTTACATTTATCTTAAAACTGTTTTTTTGTGTATTGGTAAATTTAGGTGAAAGTGAAATCTAGACTTAGAGCTAATTTTTTTTTCCCTCTATTCCTCTGACCTCTGAGTCCATAGTAGCAGTGTGTGAGGTCATTTACACAGTGTACTAGCTATATGCATAGATAATTTTTTAGAACATCATTACCTAATATAGTTATACTCTAGAGATGTAAGTTATTCATGAGAGTAGTCTTTCCAATAAGACAATGGAAAACAATTTCTAAATCAGACTTTTAAGTATTCCTTTCTACAAATGCCATTGCTAATATAATGTGTATTCCCTTTAGAATTTATTTTTTACCAATTTTCCTCCTTAAAATAGTACTACATTCACTTTTTTTTGTTGTTAAAGATTTTATTTATTTATTTGACTGAGAGAGACACAGCGAGAGAGGGAACACAAGCAGGGGGAGTGGGAGGGAGAGAAGCGGGCTTCCTGCAGAGTAGGGAGCCTGATCTGGGGCTCCACCCTAGGACCCTGGGACCGTGACCTGAGCCGAAGGCAGCCGTCTAACAGCTGAGCCACCCAGGTGCCCCTACATTCACTTTTTATTCCAACTATCTTTTGTGTATTTTTATGTTTTTTATTTTTTTGTTAGAGTTAACTATAATTTCATTTATACAATTTCTTTCCTCTTTTTTTCTTATTTTCATTCTTTGATTCTGATTCTTTTTAAGTCTGGCTTTATTTGTCCTTTTTTTTAATGTCAGTCTTTTCATGTGATACCTTCCTACACCTGTTTTTTTTTGTAGTTTATTTCAACGCGCTACTCATATTTCTTTGTCTGAATCCTGACTTCTTTTTTCCCACTATTACCTGTTACCATCAACTTTGATTATGATGTACCTAGAAAATAAAGTAAACCTTTTCTTGGTAATTGAATGGAAAGTCAAAGACAATGGCCAGAGATCTTTTACTTTCATGAAAAAGAAGATGAAGAGTTTCAACCTGAAAGGGGTTCAGTTCATAAAGGCTAAGGATAATCTAAGGTTCTTTGGCATTAATATGATTATCAGAGAGAGGCAATTTTCTCTGTGAGGTAAGACATTTTCCCCCTGATTGAGGTTAAAACTTTGCTTGTCTCAAACTTGTCTTCCTTGCCACCTTTTTTCAATGTCTTTGTGATCTTTTTATGAGAAATAATTATTAAAATATAGTCAATTTGTTGTTCCTTTACTTATATTGCAAGAGATTATGTTTCTTTTCACTAAACATACTGTACATTTTACAAAATATGCCCACATGTATTAAATCCATTTATTGCAAGCCATACAGTGACTGGTCACTTTATTCTCATGTTATTACCCAATGCTATTAATTTATTCTCTACTGAATTCACATTATCCACTCTTTTCTCTCTTGTGTTCTTGCGATGTTTTTCCTTTGTCACTCTCTTGTATTTGTTTGTAATAGTGTGCCAAGATCCTTCCCCCAGCAAGAAAACTAATCACCAACAGCGTAAATGAGTTCAACATATTATGCCAAAGAAGGTTTGATCCTCCTATTTTTTTTTTTTTTTTTTTTTGATCCTCCTATTTTATGACTTACCACTAGGAGGTCAGATGACTGGAAATATCTAGCCTAATTCCTTTGGATACTTCCAGGAAATCAGCACAATAAGAAACTTTTCCTACCTAGCTATAGTCTGATGTATTCCCAGGTGACCTGGAACAGGGCACCAGCCTTTGAGACATGGATGGCAGAATTAATTATTTATTGATAACAGGTATCTATGACAGTTCTGTCATATTTATAGAAGGTATTTCTGAATCTGAGTAAAATATTTCTAAACTACAATTGCATTTTAAAATTAAGAGAATGTTGTTAAAAATTAGTATCTCTTTCTACCCCACACATAAAATATTTTAGTGATTTTTAGCTGATGATCATCTAAGGATATAATCTCATGATTTTTATAATAGAAAGTTACAGTATTTTTTAATCTTGCTTGCAGTTGAGTGTGTTGCCAACTCTTTTAGTTCCCTGTGGGAGAAATTATTTTTAGTACATTAAATAAGGACTTAAATCAGTTTTAAAATTGAATCATCAGTTGCTAGTAAAAATCTGCATAGTATGTGTTATAAAATAACTGGAATTGCTCTACAATTAAGATACTCTTACCTAAATTTCTAGGCCAAGCTAGAAATATAATATCTTTTGCTGTTTGAAATAAAATTTGGGGGGAATTGTTCACTTTTCTTGTTATCACTTCTGTTATTTACTTTCTATGATATTTAAATCACATTTTATCTAGTAATTATAGAAAGTTATTTATATCTTTAGGTTATTCATTTCATCAAGTTGGAAAAAGGTTATGATGAAGTTTAATGAAATTTTTGTGCTTCATGTACTCCAGAGATTTTATAGCAGGTTACATTCACCAAACATATGTGGGGTTATTTCTTTTATCAGTTGCATTTCAGTATTTTAAGCTGGTGATTTATTATTGAATGTACTTAGGGTCATTTTCCCTTATGTTTACATTTTCTTATTTGTATTTATTCCAATTAGAGAGTTTAATTACCATTAAAATCAGAATAGGATAAAGATAAATTTTACAAATGACAATATTAAAAAAACATAACTCTTCATGAAGGTTTAAATGCCATAAGAATATAAAGCAAGAAAGATATGCTTGTCAAATATACAGTATAAATAAATAATTTAGATGAAAATGGTTGACTACATTTAACAAAGAGACTACCAAATAATGAGAGGCTAAAGAGTGGTTGTTAGATTTGATGTACTTCATTGTATATTGTAAGTAATTGCTATCCATAAAAAATCTATGGCTTCTGTATAAGAAAAAGAGACATTTTGACAGCCAACACTGGCATGAAGCGACAGCAAGTACAAATCCTTGGCAACTGTCATTATCCTGCTGTTGAATTCATATCGAAACTGTGTGATGACTTAGACCTGTATGTTTGTTATTGAGCCATGATCTGTCAAAGTAGCCACACTTCCTACTTATGAATAGAGTTATTAGCCACATGCAGATTTCTGCCATAGAAATCCAAATTCACTAAGGATGCTTTGTGTTTCAAAGAGCAGGGAAATAAAAACTCTGTGTCATTTTATGTTTATCCTGAAGTTTCTGGCAAAATGTTCCTGATTAAGAAAAAGTAAAATGTTTAGAAAATACCATATTAGTATATACTTTAGTCCATTATAAAATTAGTAAAGATTTTGAATAAAACAAAAAGTGAAGCAAGTGTGATTCAAGAGCTGATTGTATGTTAGGCTACTATTAGCACAAAGTAACAGAAGACTCAACTGAAAGCGACTTTAAAAATGAGGAAAATGAGGAAGAAGTCATTATCTTACATAGTAAGAACCTCAGATGCAAGGCACTTCTAGGGTTAAATTCAGCCATGTTTTCAAGGAGCCTGGCTTTTTGGATCTTTCCCTCTGCCATCCTCAATATTGGCTAGATCCTTGGGTAGGACTCCTCTTACTTCCAAGATGACTAATTGCATGTTCACTCAACAGCGTCCAACTAAAGCAAATGGATATTTGATCACTTATCTCTCTCTTTTCTTTCTTTCTATTTTTTTTTTAAAGATTTTATTTATTTATTTGACAGAGAGGAGAGAGATCACAAGTAGGCAGAGAGGCAGGCAGAGAGAGAGGGGGAAGCAGGCTCTCTGCTCAGCAGAGAGCCCGATGCGGTACTCGATCCCAGGACCCTGAGATCATGACCTAAGCCGAAGGCAGAGGCTTAACCCACTGAACCACCCAGGCGCCCCATCTCTCTCATTTCTTATGATTTTTTTAAGTAACCTCTATACCCATTATGGGGTTTGAACTCACAACCTCCATATCAAGAGTCCTATGCTCTACTGACTGAGCCAGTCAGGCACTCCTATATTTCTTTTTATTAGGGCAAAAAACCTTTCCCAGACGACTTTGCCTTAAGTCTCATTGGCCAAAATTGGATCACAGGCTGAGTACTTAACCTGCAAGGGAGAAGGGAAATATAATTTTCATCATTGGTGTTAGACACTGAGGATTTACCCACTGGAGCTGATCAGGGGATACCTACTATGGGCATATAAAGGGGTGAATCCTCAAATATAACTGAGGCTTTTCTTTTAAGGAAAAATCAGTGGAATAACTGTTGAATAAATAATATTACCCGACATAATTCTTGGCTTTGGCTTTATTATATTTTACTTCTAAAATTGTGTTTGTCAATGGCATTTCTGTGACACATTTTGGCATAATGTCATAATTATCAAAGAATAAGTCCTGCATATCAATTACTGGTTGAGTTCTAGTAGAAGTGTAAAAGACACAAAACAAAGATCTTACCTTTGCAGAGTGGAATGTGAAATCGTATGAAATCACATAACAAATCACAAAGCAAACATTTCAATATGCAAACTAGTATATCAGTTCATACAGGACCTGGGGGATGATTTAGAATAAGTAATGAATAGGATTTGGTAGGATTAACTCCTCTCATGTATCTTGTCAGTTTGAGAAACTTTGTTGAGGCCTCCTCTATTCCCCTAACCCCTGAATTTCTCCCCCGTAATAACCAGGACTTTCCTTCACAGTACTAATCACAGTAATTGTAAATTCATATGTGTGACTGTTTGTATAACATTTCTCTCTTCCACTAGACAATTATTGTTATTATGGAAGGAGTTCTAGAAAATGTCGTCACTGAGTTTAGATTAATATTTATTAAATAACTGCTTATTGAAAGATGTACTGTAATGGGTACAAATCAGCTGAGTGAAACCCATTGGCAAAACACTGGTAAAAACTAATGAGGGCAATGTGGTGTAATTATAGCTGAAGAATATTACAGAGGAGCAATGAGCAGCACCAATTGGTAGAAGTCCTTGAATAGGAGATTGACAAGTATGATTTTACTAGTTTTCCTCAAATTGCTATAAAAAGCTACTAATACCCACTAATGCTATTAAAGCAGAGAAATGGGAAGAAAAATTGCTCTTGTCAAAACTAGAGTTATACCCTTAAATCTTATCATGGTCTCTCATTTTGCGTACTCCTCAGCTATTAGAATTTTGGACCTCAGATCTTTACTTAGTTGTTACTTGTGAAGTAAAAATTGTGAACCAGATTTAACAAAAATTACAAAAAGTAAAGTATTAAATAGTAGCCTAGAATATCAAGAGGGCTATAAATTCTACAATGTATAAGATCTATCCTTGACAATCTTTTTGATTATGATAAAAAACTGATACATAGATGCAGTATAGTAGTGTTTGAGAAAAGGATAAAAGCTTAATCTACTAATGTACCTTTGAGCTTTGTAGTTCTGTGACTTACTGTATCAATTATATCATGTAAAGAAATTGTTTAGGGGCGCTTGGGTGGCTTAGCGGGTTAAAGCCTCTGCCTTCAGGTCAGGTCATGATCTCAGGGTCCTGGGATCGAGCCCCACGTCGGGCTCTCTGCTCGGCGGGGAGCCTGCTTCCCCCTCTCTCTCTGCCTGCCTCTCTGCCTACTTGTGATCTCTCTTTCTCTGTCAAATAAATAAATAAAATCTTAAAAAAAAAAAAAAGAAATTGTTTAAAAGATTCATTTACCAGGGTGCCTGTGTGGCTCAGTCGGTTAAGTGTCTGCCTTCAACTCAGGTTATGGTCTCGGGGCTCTGGGATCAAGGCCCATTTTGGGCTTCCCTGCTCAGTGAGGCATCTGCTTCTCCCTCTCCTGCCTCTCTCCGTTCCCTCCCTGACCTCGTGCTCTCTCTCTCTCCCTATCTCTCAAAAAAGTAAATAAAATCTTTTTTAAAAAAGATTCATTTACCTAAATTGTTAGAGTTTTTAATTAACTGATAGTTTTTATCCGTATTGCTTTAAGGTTAAATTTTGACATGTTTTATTTCATCTTCATCTAAGCACACATAAGATCCTTAAAAATATACATAGTTTAATATATGTAGACACATCTCATCACATTTTTTGTTCTTTTTTATGACCTAATTTCTAAAGAATTATTCAATTGCTAAAAGAAACAGTTTTTTCCAATAACTGAAAATAAAATAATTCAGAAGTAATGTTGCTGGTGTTGTTTAAAGGAAACATACCAGAACATTTACATCCAAGTGAATATCTCCTCTTCTAAAATACTCTCTTTAGGAAGTAATTTATTCTAATAAAAATGCCATTTCTCAAAGCATTTTTGTAGTTCTTTGGATTTGTCATCAAAATCTGTGACACGCTCTTTAAATATCCTCAGTACTGAGTGATGACAAAATTCAAACTTAAGTACTTGTATTTAAATTTTCCAGAAAATAAAAGATCAGAATCTCAATTTGGTATAAAAAATGGATAATGAAAACTGCATAATTGTATAGCTAGTGTGATAGGTAGAAATTTAATATGGCCCCCCAGATTCCCACTTCCTGGTGTATATGGCTGGTGTAATTCCCTCCTCTTGAGAGTGGGTAGGATTGTGAATATGATAGGATGTCACTCCCATGATGAGGTTACATTGTAAGGTAAAAGAGATTTTTGCAGTTGTAGTTAAAGTACATAGTTAGTTCTCTTTGAGTTAAATGGGAAATTATCCTAGTTGAATCAGATCAACTGTTAAATGAGAATTTAGAGGTCAGAAACAAAAAAGTCAGAAAGGTGAGTTTCTATTGGCCTCAAGGAAGATAATAGTCACTATGAATTCTGCAGCTATAAGGAACTAAATTCTGGAAAAACCTGAATGACCTTGGAAAAAGATTGGTAGCATCAGGTGAGACTGCAGCCCCGCTGACACCTTGATTTCAGTTTTATGAGATCCTGAGCAGAGGGTCCTGCTAAGTTTTGCCCAGACTTTTGACCCAGGGAAACTGTGTAATAATAAATAGGTATTGTTGTAAGCCACTAAGTTTGTGGTGATTTGTTGCCCAACAATAGGAAACTAATAGAATAGATAGATGATAGATAACAGTTATTTTTTAAGAAGTATATTTTTGAAGTACAGTGATTGATTGATATTCTTGTACCAACCTAATATGGTAGAATTTAGGTTTTAGGCTGGAAAAAAATGCTTTTTACCAGTGGTAAAAGAGTAAATAAGGCAGTGATGAATTGGAATATTTGACAGAAATTGAGGTCTACCATATTAGCATTTTAAATGGAGGACATAATCAATGAAGTATAGTGATTCCAGCTATCAAATCTACCAGCGCAAATGTGAACACACAGGAAGGAAATGCAAGGGTAACATAGAGGGGCGTCTGGGTGGCTCAGTAGGTTAAGTGTCTGCCCTCGGCTCTGGGGTCCTGGGATCCAGCCCAGCATCAGGCTCCCTGCTCAGTAGGGAGCCTGCTTCTCCCTCTCCCTCTGCCTGCAGCTCCCCTTGCTTGTGCTCTCTCTGTGTCAAATCAATAAATAAAATCTTAAAAAAATAAAAAAGGTAGCATAGAAATCTTACCAAAGAAGGAACAATTTCAAATCTGTATGTATGTGGGTTGTTTACAGATATAATAAAAGATTTATGTAGAGACACATCATAGACTTCCAGGACAAGATAATAACTGACATAGAAATGTTAAAAAGAAAATATGTGTTATAAAATTAGCTCGGGTTCCAGAATGTGGTAGATAGCCTCAACAGTAAGCGAAGACAAAAGTAAGGTTATTTTTTATGATAAAGGATGATTTCCTAAAAGATTGTTTTATGAATCCACACGGTATTCCTACGCCCATCAACAGAGACTAAAGATAAGCTAATAAATAAAAGTGACCTTAGTATTAAACTAAATTCAGTATCATTTGGGAAAAACAAAGTCCCAAGAAAACTGCCACTCAGCTTATCAAATTTTGTAAAAAACAGTTGTAACAAAAATCTAGATTTTTACAAGAAATTATAATGTAAATTTTATGTAATTATTATTTATAAGAAGCACAGGGAGGACAGGATGCAAAGCCTCAAGTCCATGCAAGGCAGAATTTTGGAGCTGAGTTCCCTGCAAAATTAGGATCCATGAAAGATAGATACACCAAATGGAATAAGGAAGTATAGACCACCAGCCCAAGGAAGCAGCAATAAATGGGTATGATCTGTTCTAAGGTTCTTGCATTGTCTGGAAAGTAATTAATTAGTAATTTATATTAATCTTTAGTAAGACAAGGATTCATATTATAATAGCTAGTGTTCCATTAAAAGTAAGGTTCAACAATGTAGGGCATTCAACCTAATAGAAAGGAAAATGAAATAAAAAATGTTATTTAATCTGAAAGAAAACAAGAAAGGAATGAAAAGGAACATAGAATACATAGAAAAAAGAAAACAAATTGTAAGATTATAGGCTAAATTCTCAATTAAAAGACAAAGACTATCTTGGTGAAGGAGATAACTATGTGAATAAGGAGTCCAATTCTCAGAAGGTAAAAACTTTGGGAGGAAGATAGCTATGTGAAGATATATATAAATCTGGAGGTAGAAGGAAGTTCACTTTAATAAATCTGAATGTCATGGGATTTCTAAGAAATTTTTGCAGAGGAGGCAAAAAGATCTTTCAAAGAAAAAAGGTGAAAGAAAGACAAATAAGGAGAGTACAATTATAGTGACTTACATATAGTCTACATAGAGTTAGAATAGTCTACTTACTCTACTTAGAGTTCTATTAGCTAAAGAGCACTACTGGTTCACTGCTGTTAGTGTAGAGCTACCTCCTTTGCCCGCCTCTCTAATCACACAATACAGTGTCTCTGCTTATCTTGGTATAGGAGACAGGCCATGCAAGTCCCCTGCCAAGTATGTTTTCCTCTCTTTGCATGTATCTGATAGTCCATCTTACTTGAAGTCCTCTGCATCTTATTATCCTGCTCTCCTGTCCATAGTTTTTGGGCCACTGACAGGTACTTTCCCATCCATAGGATTGCCAGTGGCTTACGAGATTGCCTAGCTTAAGAATTCTAGCCAATAGAGTATCCTGAACTGGGTAATGATGCAGTTAAACTTTTGGGGTCATTGAACATGAGTCATAGAGAGTCTTCAGAAAGTAGTGTGGTACAGAAATGGGGAGATACATAGAGGGATTAGCAGAACCCATGAGGAGTGAGGAGAAGAACAGAGGTAGGTTAGGCAATAATGATGAATTCTGCATTCATCAGAATTCTGCATCAATCAGAAGAGGAAGCAGTTAGGCACAGAAGCATAGATGAGGTTGCAGAGTCAAAAAATGCGGCACTCTACTGGAGTTGAGGTTTTTGTTGTTGTTTTGTAACTTTTTTTTAAGTAAGCTTGATGCCCTATGTGGGGCTTAAACTCACGACCTGGGGATCAAGAGTCACTGAGCCAGACAGGGGTCCTTGTTTTTCAGTTTTTTAAGTTGAGTATAGTTAACACATAATGTTACGTTAGTTTCAGGTGTACAACATAGTGATTGGATAAGTTTATACATTATGTTATGTTCACCTCAAGTGTAGCTACCATCTGTTCCCATAAATGCTATTACAATAATAAGCACTTCTACGGGAGTTGTTTTTAAGTCACTAGTATATTTTGAAGAGCAATGAATGGTCTTTTCATTCTCTTTGTGCCCTGCTGGAATGTTTTTATTTTCTTTTTTAAGTTTCTGTGTATACTAGTAACAAGCTCAGTAACCTGAAATGCAAATGTGTTTGAGGTGAATTGTCCTAACATCCTCATTTCCAGCATTAATTTAGCAAACCATGTGTATGGGTTTAATTCCCTTTGTAGGACAAGTTAGCTTTGCCAAACAGTTCTGTGATTATCTTCTCACACCCAAAGACTAGGCAACACATCAACTGTTATAAGAAAGAAGAGTTTAGTAGTGTGTAAGAACTAGTTCAAACCTGTCATTAATATTGATAAAACAAATCAAAACTGAAGACTACAGAGGGTGGGCCAAAAGTGACTTTTTCACATAAAAAACTACCTTTTCTCCCCTTTTTTGACATAAATTACTAGAGAAAAGCCGATAATAAATAAATATGGTAAAATCATATATTTAATTTAATCTTTCAACCATTTGCCATGTAAATCTCATATAATTTATTGTCCTAACCCTACCAGAATATGTGAAGTTGGGAGGAAGAAGGATGCAAGTTTCCCTAAAGGATGCCAATGCTCTTACCAGAAGACAGGGAGAAGATATGCTAGCAGACAAAAACACTAAATAACTTTTACATGACTAGATTGAGGAAGGCAAGATATAAGTAAAATCATTTGATAAAATTTTACATTTTAGTAAAATCTGTAAAGATCATATAGCAGCCTAAAAAATGGTTATAAGACGGTATTTAGGTAAAAAAGGCAAGATATTCGTCATTGAACTAAATGGTCAAGAAAGAATTCTTGGGGCATTTTATGGTGCAAAAAGATGTTTTTATTAGAGCACTGGGACAGGAAGAAAGAGCTGAACTGTGATTGTGAGAAGTAACTGATTACATAGGGTTTTCTATCCTATGGAGGTGAAGATGACAGTAGGGCTCCAGGAAAATGAGTCTATAGGTTCTTGGTGGTCTGGCTGTTATTAAGATTGTGTTTTTCTTCTAAATCATTAAGACAGTTACGAACAATAGTAGAGTTTCACATCCTGTGTGACTGTGATCTTTATCAGTTGACAATTTGTTTCTCCCTACCTTTGTTCTGAGGCCATCACTAGTGCCTGAGGAATGTGATACATATCCCACCCTAAGGGGGTGGCGTTTGTGGTGTGTCAGCTCCAGTTTTGCCCTCAGCTTGCCTTTTGCCCTCCCATCAATACAGCTGAAACTTTGAAATTTGGAAAAAGTAAAATAAAAACCTTCCACTTTCCGGTGGTGTGATAATGGATTACTATAAAAAATCATTAGGATATTTATAAAAATATTTGACAATAAACAAAATGCATTCATTAAAAAAGAAAGACACAGGGTACCTGGCTGGCTCAGTCAGAAGAGCATGTGACTCTTGATCTCAGGGCTGTCAGTTCAATCCCCACACTGGGTGTAGAGATTACTTTAAAAAAATAAAATCGAGGCGCCTGGGTGGCTCAGTAAGTAAAGCATCTGCCTTCAGCCTAGGTCATGATCTCAGGGTCCTAGGATTGAGCCCCAAGTTGGGCTCCCTGCTCTGTAGGGGAGTCTTCTTCTCTCTCTGCCCCTACCCCATCTTGTGCTCTCTCTCTCAAATAAATAAAATCTTTAAAAAAATTTAAAAATTTTAAAAAATAATAAAATCTTAAAAAAAGGACACCCATTCTGCATTATGCAGAGAATTCCTTTTCTTTCTTTACATGAGAATTTGCTTTCTAAGTGACTCTTTTTGGGCAATGGGAACTGTTTATGAGATCTGCAGATCTTTCCTCCTGCCTGTTTACTGCTCTTCCCCTAAGTTGAAGAGCTTGGTGACCCTTTGCAGTTCCATTGCTTTTGCTGCCGAAACACTGCCACTGAGACATGACTGCTGCCACATGCCACCACTCACCATTGGTGTCAAAATCTGAGGTAGCTCAGGTGTCTGAAGGGAGGTCTAACCTCTGCCAGAGCTGAAGTCCAATGATCAATTCAAAAGGCTGTTTGCCAAAGTTCTGAACCTGGGTAGATCCTCAGAGTGAAGGGAAGACCACTCCTTTCCCTAGAGCTATGGTCAACTCAGGACAGACTTGGATAGACACATGTGATAGCAAAAATACAACTGCTTGGATCCCAGTGTTTCAACTTTATTGATCCACTGTGTCAACTCTCATCCACATGCCCATGCCAATTTTCCCTGGGCACTTGACTGCCTTCCGTTCTTTCAGAAGAAATAATCAACCATTTTACACATTTGTGAGCATAGAGAGGACAGGCCAGAAGAAATAATTGTGACTATAATGACATTGGTGGATCAAAAAAGTTTGGAAGAAGGGCTGTCTGTGCCAAGCTTTCCACACTAAGCATATGCTATTTTATAATTGCATGGTTGGGTGGGGTTATAGAACTGTTGAGGAACCAGCAAATTGGACAGAAGCAGATTTGGTTTGTATAAAAATAAAAATATAAATACATGGAATACTAAAATAATACATGGAAGCTTACTATCCTCTATTGCTAATCATCACACAGTTCAATATTCTTAAATATGTTAAAGCTTGTTTCATTTTGTCATACCAGCAAATTCTCCATATATTCCATCTTCCTAATTTGGCATTTACATAGATTTAGATATAGTCACAGGTCATATGGTCCCCTGTTCAAACATCATAGTTCATCTAAATGCTGTTCTTCCAGCTTAACTACCAGGTAGGGTGATCAGCCATCCCAGTTTGTCTGAGACTGAGGGACTGAGGGAGTTCCTGGGGTATGTGCCTTTCAGTGCCAAAGGCAGAGCAGCCCTGAGCAAACCAGGATGAGTTGGTCACCCTAATCCCAGTCTGCTACGAAGTCTTTATCAACTTTTTTCCTGACAATGTAAGTTTGCCTTCAAGGAATTCGTTTTGCATTTATAGTTAATACAAACCCATAGTTCCAAGTGGCTTACTTAACATATATTCTCTCTTTATAAGGGGATAGTTTGCGAGTTTCTTGAGGGTAGAAGCCACATCTCTTTAACTTTAGTATTTCCTAATACTGAGCAGAGTGCTAGTTTTTAATAAATGAAATCTAAGAATTTAAAAATTTTACTTGTGTTGTTTCAAGCATTATACAAGCTTTCTTCTTTAATAAAGCAATTCAATGTAATGGTTATGAATGTGGGCTTTATTTTAGTACAGGCTTAGGTTCAATTTCCCACCCTGTCAGCTTACTGATTATTTAGCTTTGTCAAGTTAGTTGGCCTCTCCGAACAACGATTTCTTAAATCTGTAAAATGGGGATACAAAGAGTACCCACTTCCCAGGGATGTTGTAAGGATTTAACAAGGTAATGGCCAAGTGTGTGGTATTTTGTCTAGAACATAGCAGACCACCAATTATGGGGTAGTTGTTAATAAGTAATTACAGATCAATTCACTGTATTCTTCCATGGATTGTTTCTTTCAGAGAGTTTATGTCATCCCAGGCAAAAGCAGTTATTAAAACTACCGAAGATTATTTGCAGCCTCAGTTTGGCCCTAACAGACTTTTGCATTCAGCGGCAATATCAGAAGGGTCAGGACTTCAAGATTGCTCCACACATCAAACAGCATCAGATCATAGCCATGATGAAATATCAGACCCATATAGCTACAAATCAAACAGTAAAAACAATTCTTGTTTTATATCAGCATCCAAGAGAAACAGACCTGTCAGTGCTCCAGTGGGTCAACTGAGGTAATCAAAGCTGTTCTCTGTTCTTTTAACTGACTGCTGAAGCTTTTTCCTTTGAGCAGAATTTATAATGATTCAATTGACTATTTCAGACATTAAAATGTAACACATCTCTAGGGTTTTGTTTCTGTTTTTGTTTTGTTTATTTTTTCTTTGAAAGCACCTGAGTAGAATGTTGCTAATTACACTTGTGGAAAACATGAGGTATACTTCAGTGTGGATAATACGAAATCCAAAAAAAATACTTGAAGGAGAATCAGACTAGGACCACAAAATATCTGTTTACCAGATATTTGTTTAAAATAGAAATGCATACCTTTGATATTTAATCAATATTTTGCAATTAAATCAAATTGAAATGAACTCATAAACCCAGTTTGTGTATATATATTTTCACATCAAGATTGTTATCATAAACTGTTAACCTAAGAATTAATGGATAGAAGAAAATGTTGGCAAAAGCAAAAATTAAACCAAGAAACTGATACTCCCATTATTTTCATATGTTTGATTAGGTGGGTATATTGTGATTTTTTAATTTAACTAAAGTTTTTATTTCAAAATATTTACTTTGTTTCTGTGGCATTAAGAATTAACAGGGTTAGTTAGAGAACTCTGAAATAAAAAATATGACATGCTAGTATTTGCCATGTACTTTTGTTGAAAAAATAATAAGAATTGAAACTGATTTTGAATGATGACAAAACTTAGAAATCTTCCCTTTCTTTCCCGCAAACAAATTCGAGATGAAAGCAGTTACAACTAACTTTAGAATAAGAAACTTAGAGTAATAAACTATTTGAATTTCAAATCTTTTTAAAAAAATCAAGGAACTTTGGTAAACATGAAAGCTTAAGGGAAGATCTTAGCCATTTACTATTTCATGGTGTTAGGACTATGTTAATGTTTTTTGTTTTCTAACAGGAACACAGCATATATGCATATAAATTTTTTTTAATGAGTGTTGTGTTTTGTAAGTTAATTGATAAAAATTATTTATTCCCAGATAGGCGTTTTACATGAACAGTTTTAGCAAACTTATCCTGTGTTTAATTTTTAAAAATATTTAAGTAGATATGGACAATCTTAGCCTATAAAAGGTTTTTTGAGGAATACTTGAGAACAATCATTAGGGCTGATATCTATAAAAAATGTCTAGGATAATATTTATTTAAATGTTTTCACTAATTAACATGCACCAATTTCGTGGGTTTTTTTCCTTCAGAGTTGCAGAGTTCTCTTCTTTAAAATTTCAGCCAGCCCAGAATTGGCATAGATTGTCTCAAAGATGCAAACTTCATCCTGGAGTGATTACAGTAACAGCTTACAAAAATGGATCTAGAACAGTCTTTTCCAAAGTTACAGTACCAACCATCACCTTGGTAAATAGTGTTCAAAAGTTTTCAGTGCTTTACTTCTTCCCTTACTCTTTTTATAATTTAATAGATGAAAAAGATGATATTTATTGTGTTAAAATTTTCTTTTTAGTGGTAAATCTGTAAATTGCTTATATATACATAGATCTCACAGGTATTTTATTCCTTTCTTTTTTATTGATATGGTATGTTGAATTAAACAGATACAATAGCTTTATATCTTGTGGAGTTGTTAAACTGACAAAATAAGGACTAAAATTAGACAATCATTAGATAGTGTCAGTGCTGTAATTTACCTTTTATTTTATATTTTCAAGTGCTAGAAAATATATTGGTGGAGTTACTTGAGTTACTTAACTTGGCCAGTGACTCAATGGGTGTCTGTCTTCATTGTTACTACCTTTTGTTTCATGGCAATGTGTTGCTTTCTTTGTCCTAAATCACTTTCTCTTACCTCTTGCTTGCTGTCTTCTAGTTGCTGGAGGAATGCACAGAAAAGCTGAATCTGAACATGGCCGCACGACGAGTGTTCTTGGCAGACGGCACTGAAGCCCTCAAACCTGAAGATATACCCCATGAAGCCGACGTTTATGTTTCAACAGGAGAGCCCTTTTTAGATCCATTCAAAAAAATTAAAGGTAAAAAAGAAAAAAAATACCCTACCCCCACCCACAGTAAATTGCTTAAGGGGTGCAATTAAAAAATGATTTTCATCCTGTCTTTTTTGCATGGTTTAACAAAACTAATGTTTACGCATTTACAGCTCAGTAAGAGGATAATGTGCTTAATGAAAGAAAAATCCACTGACAGCCACGTTTATTGCCCTTCATTAGCATTGGTGCTTAATTTAATATAGATCTGAATAGACATTAGGGAGCCTGCAGGAGGTTAAATGGTGAAAATATAATAAATTAAATCAGAGATTATTGAATTTACTGTTTAGTTTCTGTGACACCCAACAGACATAATTCATTAGATTTATTCTCTCAGAAAGTAGTTCAAAGTTTCAAGTAGCATTTATTCATTTACACTCTTGGTCTTTTTTCAGAGAGCATTAACATAACTGAAAATGTGGTCAGAATGAACACGTAATTCTTATATATATATGTGATTTTCCTAACAAAATTTTTCATAAAGTAAATGCTGCAGCTTGACTTTTTAAACCTTGAAATGTGTGTATATATATATATGTAATATATATGCGAAATATAAGCATAATATATACACCAAATATAAACGTATGTATTTTAGATATATTTGCTGGTAAGTTCTTTTTTTAAAAGTATATTATTTCTAAAATTTCAGAAATGTGATTTTCTAAAATAAAACATATTTTTCTTTTTTCAGTGGGAAATAATGCATTTTAAGAAAGAAATAAAAGTACTATCTAAGAATATTCTTAAAAGCATGTCATACCATCGTCTGTTATTAAGTGTTATATATGGTAATTACATTTAAATGACATAAGAACTTTGGCATACAAAATCAGTGTATCTAACTGCTGTATTCCCCTATACTTTTAATACCTTATTAGAAGTATTTTTTTTTTCTGCAACTGCTACAAAGCTGGTGAACCAAGGACAAGTCTAGGCAGTAATTGCATAAGTCGAAGAAAAGTAATTCTGGAGTTCATTAAGATGAGGTGATGAAAATTCTTCCTCTATTAATGTTATTATAAGATATTATTATAACATTATTATTAATGTTATATAAGATGATAGTAGGATTTCTATTTCTTTGAAATAGAAATAATTTTCTGAATTCAGTAGAAAGTTCAAGGTAATTTGGTTCAAGGTAAAGAAACTTGTTGCTACAATACTCACTAAAAATTACCTATTCGAGAATATAGACCCATATATTTTTCAAATCTTGATTTAGCTTTAAACTATGGCTGCTTTTATTTTGTATTCATTGAATTATTTGTATAAATCATACTCTGTAAAAGCATGCATCTTTGTGAGTAAAGGCTTCTGTGACTACTTTATATTTTTAAATGTATATGTAATGAGTGTTTCCTTAAGATCCTTGATTATTTTTATTAATAAGAAATACTTGCCTTTCATATGATAATGGTATTGTAGAAGAGATGTATAAAAATTATTTATAGTTAACTTCTTAGAAATTTTTCTGGACACGTATGCCTAAAATAACAGTGTTACACACATGACTAGCTTGGTAGATGATTTTAAATGTACAAACCAATTTCCTCCTACTTTCTGTTTTCTCTTTTATCCTTTTTAAAGCCAAGTCCAGAACAAAAAAACTTCTCTGCTTTGTCTGCATATCTTTGGCTGTATTTCACTGTGACATGCACTGCTGTTCTTTTAGCACCAAAATGTTGGCACACACTCCTGAAAATTTCACACCATCTCTTGCTGGATCAGCAAGCTTAACCCACCAAAATCTGGTGTTGTGCAATGGTTTTTGACTGATAATCAATCTTTATGCTGCTCGACAGTTGTTGCTGGGACACGGAGTAGAGCAGGTGGCAGATGTGCCTTGTCTTTTGAGAAAAGAAATTGTAGGTGAGCTTGGACACAGACTAGCATATCACATGTCCATTAAAAAGACCTAGAATAAGTATAATGGGGAAACAGCCACTTGTCTAAATTAAGCTCATAGATAAGCCTATAAGCTTAAAGACTGATATTTGGTTTCTTCCAGAACCTTAAGAATATAAATATTTTCTGTACATGTCTTTAACTTGAATTAAATATTTTGAGAGAAGTTTGGGGAGATTTCATATATATATCCCACATATTCACATGGACTTTTCAAATCAGGTTAAAATTACCTTTCTTGTCTGTGTTTTATGGATAATCAATAATTTGTCAATTTACTATGAGTGTACCTTAAAGATAAGACATGTATGAATAGCTTCGAAGAGGGCAGATAAATTTAGAGTAAGGAGGCATTCTAAAGGTAAATAAAGGGAAAACAGCTGGCAGAATTGGGTGTTAGTATTGTATCTTTCCACAGGAACATGAATATTTTATATGCAATTAAGCAACAGGCATTAGAGTCAGTAATTGGTCATTACTTTAATATAAAGATTTTCATTCATGGGGCTCCTGGGTGGCTCAGTCGTTAGGTGTCTGCCTTTGGCTCAGGTCATAATCCCAGGGTCCTGGATCAAGCCCTGCATCAGGCTCCTTGCTCAACGGGTAGCCTGCTTCTCTCTCTCCCACCCCCCCTGCTTGTGTTCCCTCTCTCTCTGTGTCTCTCTCTGTCAAATAAATAAACAAAATCTTAAAAAAAAAAAAAAAAAGATTTTCATTCATTCAGCAAACATTCATTGAGAGCCTACTATGTGCCAGGCACAGGGCCAGTTCAGAGAGAGATGAAAAAAAGGGGCTGACTTCTTTTTTATCATTATTTATCATTATTCTTTCATCTCTGATATTAAATTCAGTTTAATTCAATTTGATCTAAATGTAAACCAATAAGTATTTTATTAAGTATCTACTATGTATGCAGTCCTGGCTTAGGGATAGAAGTCCTGCTCTTTAAGGAGCTTAAACTGAGTAAATAAGTTATAAATCCTTAAAAGTAAGAACCCTATTCAACAACATAAATCAGATGGGTCCTCCAAAGGAAAATTTACATTATTTCTGCTACAAGAGGGTCAAAAAGTCTATGTATATTTTGACAATTATATTTCCATATTTCATGGTTTTCTTATTCTTTGGAAAAGCAGTGTAGATAATGAAAATTACCTCAGAACTATTTCCAGATTTACCAGGGTAGAAAAAGGCCTAAGGAATATTTCTGATTTTTAACTAACTTTACTACCCCTTTTGAGTACCACTGTTGACAGTCAGTGCCACTGGATTTAATAGAAAGCCAGAGAGCTATTCATCGCATACCTCGAAACACAAAGCTTTCTTATAGAGGTCAAGCCAAGGTCAAGACTGACACGAAGCATTCCCTGTTGAAATGCAGTATTAGAATAATTCTTACATTTTGAAGTTAAATGCCTAAGCAGAAGATTATGTATGGGAAAAATAGAATCTTTTTAATAAAGACTGTTGATGAAGGTCAACTGTCTGATAAGGTCATATAATAATGGTGAAGTTTCTGAAACCTATTAATGATTCTGCTAGAATTGTGAAGATGTAGTTAATGAATTGTTTAAAGAGGCATTTTAAAAGTTTTCTGATCCTTGGGAATGCGCTTTAGGTTTTATTCACCATTTCCTGAATCTTCTTTAATGGTGGCACAGTGAAAATTCTTACATAAGATTCATGGGGTTTATAAAAGGTAGCTCCTTTATAGCTGCTGGAAGCTGTAGGCAGTGCCAACCTAGCATAAGATATGCCCTGCAATTGCTTAAATGTCTTAAAAAAGATGAGAGAAAAAAACTGTTTGGACCTAACTCATTAGGTCCAAATTCCATTATATGGAGTTCTGATAGTTTAAAATTTTTTTTAGTTTTATATTTTCAATCTTTTCTGTATATTTCATTCTATTGTTTGGCTTTTAGAGCTGTCATTTACAGTGATTCATTTCAGTCCTGAGTTTTGTTAACCAGAAGTGAAACTGAGTACTATGAATAAAATTTTACATCTTTAATATACTGAATTGCGAAGATGTAGTCACAGAAAAAAAATCCATGGAAAGTGTTCTTGATACTACACCTAAGATCTAAATTTAAACCTAGAGATTTTCTGCTAACTGCCATGTGATCTACAAAATGAAATAATTTGCTGTGACAGCTTGTGATTGACAAGAATATGTGTGAGGACATTTAAAATAGGCCATCTTTTCATGTAGAAGTAAATGTCAGTGAAATGATGGATTCTCATCATTTTAATTATTGATGATTTGGAAATATTTCAATTCCACGACACACAAGACACATTCTAAATAGCAGCATAACACTTTTTCTCCTATCTCCGTTGATAATGAAATCTTCTGTCATATTTTGTTTTTCAAAAAATGCATTAGTTTAATGAACCTGGATTCATGCATTATATTTTGTTCCATTATGTGTCTCCTGAATTTGTTGATTTTTAAATGGTTGTGTTAAAAGCACAAGTTTCAAGAAATAACTCACCACTTAACTCAAATCACACCTTGCTATTCTTGCTGCTAGATCTCAAGACAATGCTATAATTCCGACTATACCAAGGACTGCTTTAGTCCGCTAAAGCTAACATTGGACTTTGTGATGATCACCTATGGGGTGAGCATTACTTAATTTGAGCAACTACTACAGGAGTTAGGGTGGGCTTTCCCAAATTCCTTATTATCATATTATTTGAATAGTATTTGTATTAGGCAAGAGGATTTGTCAGTCCATTTTATTTCTGACTTAGCTGCATATATTCGAAAACAAGAACATGACATTAGATAGAGGATAAAAACTCAATTTCTTCTGAGATGGCATGTGATTCTTTGGGGTGGGGGTGGGGGGACAGGCAGAGGGAAAGGGAGAGAGAGAATCCCAAGTAGGTTCCATGCTCAGCATGGAGCCCAGTGCAGGTCTCAGTCTCACAAGCCTGAGATCATGACCTGAGCCGGAATCAAGAGTTGGGTGCTTAAATGGTGGAGCCATTCAGGCATCCCAGCATGATTCTTTTATCTATTTTTACAAGTGAGGATAAAACTTAGGCATGTATTTTATTTATTTCCCTATCGCAAATATTTAAAACCTGTAAATAAGTATGTAGAATATCATTACTATATAAAGAGATATAGATTTGAAGAATGTTGCAAGAGATGGACCCTCCAAAAACTGTCCTTAGCTAATAGGGAAATCAAGAGCATGTGGCAGCATCTCATTATGGTATAAATTACCAAATCATTGAGAATCATCTAAATCCTTGACATATCCATGAATTGCTGAATTGCATATATATATATATATATGAAGGCTACACTTGTTTAGTGGAGGGGCCTGTGAACCTGTAACTTCCCTGATAATTTGAATACTTACTGCATGTCATGCCTGAGTTCTGTGCTTTAAGTGTATTATATTTACTACTCAGAATTCCTAAGTTAGTGCTACAACTCCATAATCTCTTACTTACAATTCCAAAATCCAAAATTGCAGAAGATAAAACAATTTTTTCATAACTCATTTGGTAGGAGAATCTTATTTAGTATAACTCATCAATTGTTTTACTGAAAAATACTATGTTTGATGATGGGCTGCTACTCTAAACCTTGCTGGATGCATTACTTAATATATGATCTATGCACTATTAGGATATATGCACTGTATTTAACACTTTTGAATTCAAAAATTCTGTTTATGGAATTACATCTGACCTTAGGGAGTTTGGATAAGGTCTTTTCATCATAGCTGCCAAGAAACCAGATAAATTCTCAAAGAGTATTAACTCAGAAGGGTTATATATAGTGTCTTTATCACCTTGAGTTGTTTGCTAAGTGGGTAAAAGTGGGCAGAGAGAATATCTCCCTGGCTAGAGCTGAGAGAGTGTGTGGGAGGTAAAAAAAAAAAAAAAATGTAGTTCTCCATCTAAGGAGGCAGAGGAATAGTTAAAGAAAGACCCTTCATTCATATAATCATAATATTTACTGAATCCCTAGTGTGGCAGACATTGCTCCAATCATAAGATTATGGCATGAACAAGAGAGAGGTCTCATGGAGCTTAGTGAGGTAGAAAGAGCAAAGACAATAAATATATAAAGAAGTAAATAAGGTATCTATTGACAGTGGTGTTATCAAGGAAATCAAAAGGGTGGTATCATAAGAACAAATAATGTCATGGAAACAAAAGGAGATAATTTGTCAAACGAAATAGTCATTTGTAGTAAACTCTAAATCAAGTCTTTTTGACAGGTACTCTTTCAGGGGTTTACCTTTATGAAGCTTTCAGAAATCTATTAGGAAAGACTTGAGAAATGCATTATTAATTAGTGGCAAGAACCCTATTGAAGTCAGATGATCCACTGAAGTCAGATGATCTTGCAAGATTCTAGTCCCTTTTATATGACCGGGAATAGATCGGTTGTGATTCAGTGACCTTACCTGTAAAATTGAGGTAATAGTATCTAAAAGGATTATTGGATATTATCTTTGTTTCTAAAAAAGATAAATTATTTGAAAATTAAATGTCTATAAATGCCTAGACTGAACAGAACACTGAGAATAGCATTTCTTAAACATAACTAAGATTCTAATTGCTATTAAAATCCCAAGGCTATTATTAATCAAAATCTTGTGTGCACTCCTTCCTCCCCAGAATAGCTAGCTAGATAGGTTCAGGAAAACAAAACAGAAACATTTATCTCTGCTTTCTTCATTACTGCCAGGGAAGCAAGCTACAGTGTGAGCCTGGGCAAGTCACTTAACCTCTCTAAGTCTCAGTTTTCTTACTAATAAATTGAACCCAATAGTAGATATCTCACAGAGTTATGAGTATATAAAGTGATGTGTGTAAAAGCCTACCATATATAATAGGTGTCTAAAACATTGTATTTCCACATAATCTTTGTTTATTTTCCTTCTTTTGCTTTCTTGCTAGGCACATTTCTACCAGCTTTTCATGCAGGTTGTCACAAGTCCCTGATTTTACTACCAAAGGTATTTGCTAGGTTTGAAATCTTAAAATGCCCACAACCAAATTAAAATCCCTGCTGAGGGGCACCTGGGTGGCTCAGTGGGTTAAAGCCTCTGCCTTCGGCTCAGGTCATGATCTCAGGGTCCTGGGATCCAGCCCCGCATCGGGCTCTCTGCTCAGCAGGGAGCCTGCTTCCCCTTCTCTCTCTGCCTGCCTCTCTGCCTACCTGTGGTCTCTCTCTCTCTGTCAAATAAATAAAAATAAAATCTTTAAAAAAAAAAATCTCTGCTGAGTACTGGTATATATAGCATGATATGGAAATCTGAGTTAGAACCTTTGAACTCTCACAATATTGTGCTTTTTGCCTTGAGAATTTGTTCAGGGTGTAATTCAAAGTCAAGTCCTTTTTAAAAAGGAGCCCCAAGTGGCCTTGCTCTGCTCTATTCCAAGAGTCATATTTTAAAATATGTTTATGACCCAAGGCTAGCCTTCACTTTAAGCTGCCATAACTTATTTCAGGAAAGTTCATAGAAAAGTTCAGGGAAAGGGTGACAACATTTTGATTGGCACAATAGATGAGATGTTTGTAATTTTAATCAAATTTAAATTGAAGACATACTTCAAATGATATGTCAGACTAGTGTTACTGAGTTAAAATCTAATGACAACCACTGTCATTATTAGTTAAATATAGCCATCATGCCTATAGCAATGCATGATGACACTTAAGAACATGCAGAAACAACACAAGTATTTAGAGAAAAGGGAGGGACTAGAAACTCAGTTGAACACAGGAATGTGACCTGGATTATTCTATTTACCAAACATAGAAGCAATTGTATTTTGAAGAGATGATATAATTGAGTATAGCAGTATGTTTTCTTACTGTCAGAGCATTTATATTTTATAAGCTTATCTTGCACCCATGAAATGATGTGCTTGTTCATATTTAATGTCATTATCTATACCTACTTGACAATCAGAGCATTAAACTATTTTCAAGTTTATTGCCCAACTACAAGAGAATGAATTTTAAAAAAATAAGGTTTTTAAAAAGCTCATGGATTTGAAGTTGCAAATGTGCTGCTTTTATTTTGGTAACAGAAAGTAGTATTCTTTTGCCTGGCCCATGCAAAATGGAAAATTACAATGTGGGAGCACCCAGATTTATTTAATTTTATGACAGGCATTGGCTTTTTTGAAGTACACTGAGAAAATAATGATATTATAGGTAGATCTTCTAACATAGAAACAGGATAGAAAGTGCTTTATCTTTTTCATGATTTAGTTATAAACAAAATCATGAAAATAAAATAAGATGTGGATTCTTCAAAATAAAATATGGGCATAACATTTTCTAGGTGCTGCAGGAGAGTAAATGTATGAATAGTCAAGGAGACTTGGCAATTTCTGAGCATCTGGGATATGTTCTTTTGGGGAGGTATTTTTCAAGGTTATTCTAAGCCTTAGAACTTCACTGGAGTGAAGGTGCAACCTCCACCACTGTCCTGGTGGTCTCTTAACTTACTAGAGAGAAGTGCTTGAGGAGAGGAAGACAGGGACAGATCTGGTTGTGACAACTTTGGAACCCAGTTGGTGTGGTTAGCAAATCTAAAGGAGAAGATGAGGTGAGACTAGGACCCCTTCTTTGGCAGTTGGGTGTGTGGGGACTGAGACTTTACTTGTACTGTCAACAAGATAGAGATTCAAGAACTCTTCAAAGGGGAACTTCAAGGATCCTGCTATTGAGATCATATATGATAGGCTTTGTATTTGGTCCTACTCTTTGGGGAAGTTCCCACTAGTAAGGAAAGCTCCCATTGCATTCTCCATTTCCCCTTTGGTAATCATCAAATTTGTAATTACTCGTCAAATAAGTCTGTTGTTCCTTCTAGACCAAGGTAGCTTAGGGCAGAAACCTTGGCTTCCTTATTTGCCATAATTTTCTGGTACAGGGTCTGGCACTTAATAGATGCTCAGTAAATGCTGTTCAGTGGATAAATAAAGGACCAAATGAAATAGGTACCGTGGTGAACTATCCATATTTCAAGGAAGTGGCTGCCAGGAGGGGTGGAAATAGACCTCATCAGAGCAGCAGGCTCAGCTATAAACAGTGAGTGGATGTTTAGGAAGAGTATATTAAAAATCCCCTTCCCCAAATTCATATGTAGATTTGTGAATGTTCCTGTTTGGCAGGGGGCCAAAGTAAGCCAGCCCAAGAATAATTACATTGCTGAGAGGCTAATGGTTATGCTAATGTTTGTCTGAGACAAGACAATGGTCAGAAGTGGAATGCTGGGATAAAAGATTCTCCCAGGAACTAGTAGATCTGAGATTTTCAGCCCTCCTACATCCTCTCAGGAAGGCCCAATCTTGCCCATTATCTCCCCTCATTCTTTTGGCGGTAGTAGTGCGGAGGGGGGAAGTGCACTCTTCTTTCATTTAATACTTCTCTTCGTATTTCTCATAGTACCTTGCATACAGTCAGTGCTTGTTAACTATTATTGAAAGTAAGGAAGTAAGAAAGAGGAGATGGCGTGACCTTTGGGAAGGTTCAGGGTCACTGCTCACTATTATGCACAGCTGAAGGACTGTGGAGCTAGACTCACTTTTTTCCAATTCCACCGTGGGGGTTAGGTGGAGAGGTTGTTTTTTAATCCTTACAAAGGTACCAGGTAGCCTCAGCCCTGGGAGGGATGCAGGGTTTTGAGATGAGAAAGTTAGCAGAAGTATAGAAAGCTTTTGTTAGCTATGGCTAATATGTTTTCTGAGAAGCACAAAGTGGGTTTAGATGGCACTAAGGTTTTTGTTTTAATACTCAGCCTGGTTCCCTGCCCCACTTACCCAGCTGTCCCCTTACCATTTGATTACTTCTCTTTCTACCCACTCCTAGCCTTGCTTAATCCTCTTCCTCACCAGGGCTAGAAGCTAGTCAGGTCTTTGCCGAGCATCTTCAGATTCTCCATGCTGGAATGGAAGAGTCAAGATTCTGTTTTTCTGGAGCTCCTTGCTGGCTCAGTCAGTAGAGCATGTGACTCTTGAGCTTGGAGTCAGGAGCTTGAGCCCCACATTGGGGGTAGAGTTTATTTTTTAAAAAATCTCTTCCCTTCTGAAAAAAAGAAGATTCTGTTTTTCTTGTGTCTGGATACAATAATGCTTACCATGACTGTCAGCCCTCACCACATTTCTTCATGTAAAGACATATGGTCCGAGAGCTGTGATATAGAGAAGAATCACCTTGCGTTGCTAAATATGAGGATTCCCTGCTTCTCTAGCTGTTCCCATGGCCCACACTTTGAGACATGCTGCTTTAGAGCTGTCCTTTTCCTCACTATCCCAATAGCTTTCTTTCACAGAGAAGCAGATTGTGCCTTATATTTAAGGAAGATTTTTCCAATAGTCCCACCTGTCTGAAAGTTGAAATGGTCTGCTTTAGGAAGTGGGAGTATTCTAAGCATTGTGCACAGGCTCTGATCGACTTCCCACCTTCCTTGCTCCATCTCTGGCCACTGTGTGGTTAGTCTCCTTCCAATGGTCGATCATATTGTTGCATGACTCTGGTCGATCATATTGTTGCATGACTCATGATCATAGTGTTGCATCACTCTTTTGCCCACTCTGTATGTCCTTTAAGTCCTACCTTATGTCCGTCCCTCAGGGAGCCTTGGCTACCATAAGCTGTGGCAGGTGTCCCTGCTCCCTATTCCCCCAATACCTTGTGGATATCTCTGACCAAGCAGCTGCCATATTTTGTGTTTGTTTTCCTTTATAGTCTTCCCCAACAGACTGAGAATTCTTTGAGGTCCCCTCTGTGCAGGGAGGGAACATGTGATAGGCACTCAGTGCATGTTTGTTGAATGAATAATTGAGTAAATGAAGCACGTGGTTAGAATCAATAATTTTTAGTTTCTTTCAACCCTAGGGTTTTATAATTCTGAAGCCAATGCATTGTAATGCCCTAAGCCTATGACTTTTTTGCTTCTTCCTACCCTGAGCTGTCTTTCATGATAAGTATTTTGGTTTCTGAGTAAATTCTATGAGGATATGGTAATGAAAAACCTAATTAATCATGAATATAAAAATGTAATTTTTTTTCAAATACAGATATTACCTAATATCTACCTAATGAAGTTATAGTCATGCTCTTATATGACATGTTTGACGAATATTCTACAAATATTTATTGAACATTTACTATGTGATGAACCCTATTTAAGGTGCTGGCTATGCATGAGGGATTAAATACTTACATTAAAGATGCATGACCAACTTCTATTATTTTGTTAAATATCTAACAAACACCACTTGTTTACAGTGTGCTAGATACTAGAGGCACACAAATAAAAACACATTCCCTGCCCTTGAAATACTCAAAGTCTAACAAGGGCACATATACAAAAATAGAGATGCTTAATAAGATGAGGGCCCAAAGATGAAGTTGCAAAGCCTGAGAGAAAGATAGATCAAAGAAAGCTTCCTGAGGAGGTGGCACTCTGTTGAGGAGAATGAGAGAGCCCACCAAAGAGGGAGGGAAAAAGGATGGTCAAAGTTTGGAGTCAGAAAAGGCCACGGTGTGAGCTAATGGCTTATTCGTAGCTCCCTGCATCTCTGCTGAGGGAGATTATCTCAAAATCTTTTATTGCAATGGTTCTCAACTGGACGTAGTTTTGACTGCTGGAGAACATTTGGTAATGTCTGGAAACATTTATGGTTATCCCCACTGGGAAGGTGCTACTGGCATCCAATGGGCAGAGGCCAGAGATGCTACCAAACATTCCATAATGCACCAGACAGCCCTCACAACAAAGAACAAAGAAATGTTGATACTTGCCAAGGTTGAAAAACCTTATTCAGACTGTTCTGATTGACGACAGACATGAAGATCTGTAAACCTTTGCATAAGGACATTTTGACCAAATTTTAGGCACTGAGGGCAGCTGCTTTTTAGATTGTCTAAGATGGGAGTATGGTAGATTGTGGGAAAATAAGAAGTGTGGGAAATCCAGTCATTTTAAACTAGTAGAATTCTTTTATTACTTTTTACAGTGTCATGGTTAAGATAGCAGGCTCTGGAATCTTTCAGCCTAGGTTGTCTGATTTCTGATCCACTTAATGGTTGGATGATAGAGATCAAGTGGCTTAATTTCTCCAGATTTCATTTTCCTCGTCTATAAAATGGAGATAATAATGTTACTTACCTTCTAAGGTTGTGAAGATAAAATGAGTTAATGTATATAAAGCTCTTAACACATTGGTAAGTTCTTGTTGAAAATCATGAGGATAATAATAATGTCACCATTTACTGTGTTTCATATTTACACGTAAGTGTTTTATTTGTAGAAATTCTTTCCATCCATACAACAAATAAGGTAATTAGTATTACTGTTCCCATTTCTCAGATAAGAAAACTAAGGCAAATGAGACTGACTGATTTTTTTCCAAGGTTACAGAGTTAGTAAGAGGCAAAGTTAAGATTCAAACCTAGGGAGTTTGGCTTCAGAACCCATACTTTTAACTACTAGGCTGTGCTGCTTATCTAATATATTATTAATACATTTTAGTCATCATTAGTACTATTTTATTAGGCTTCTTTGCAGGTTGATTTAAACATCTTTATTTGTATAAAAAGTCTTATAGGGGCACTTTACATAAGTTTTATAGTGGGTTTATATTTATCTGGGCTCTCTGCTCAGTAGGCTGCTTCCCCTCTCTCTCTGCCTACTTGTGATCTCTCTCTCTCTCTCAATAAATAAATAAATAAATAAATAAATAAATAAATAAAATAAATCTTTAAAAAATAAATAAAAAGTTTTATATATTTCTAATAGTCTTTCCATGTTTATCAGTATCAACAAAGATGTAGAAAGTAGGAAGAATACCTTTAAAAAAACTATATGTATTTTGTTATAAATGATATTTTAAAATTTACTATACTATGTGTTTTTTCTAGACCCATCAAGAGTTCTTTCAGAAAACTGATTTGAAACTTCACAAATATGGTCTCTTTTTATTTTAGACTATTTTTTAAGTTTTTTTTTTTTTAATTTTATTTATTTATTTGTCAGAGAGGGAGAGTAAGAGAGAGAGCACAAGCAGGCAGAGTGCCAGGCAGAGGCAGAGGGAGAAGCAGGCTCCCTGCCGAGCAAGGAGCCCGATGTGGGACTCGATCCCAGGACCCTAGGATCATGACCTGAGCCGAAGCCAGCTGCTTAACCAACTGAGCCACGCAGGCGTCCCTAGACTATTTTTTTTAAGTGAGTAAATTGTCCTTACATGTTAGCAGGTAATAGAATTGTGAATATATTTCTTTTATCGGAATAAGTAATATTGGAATAAAAGGTAGCCTTATTCATTAATTCATGAAGCACTTACTAAGTACCTGCTCCATGCATTAGTTAAGAACTGTGTATTTACCTAGGTAAGCAGACAGTGATGATGATAACACAGGGGAAGTGTCAGTGGTAGACATCTTCACAAAGAGCAGAAGGGAAGGGTGTCCAAGCTAGAAACGAGTTTTTAAGAGAGATGACCCGCCCCCGACCCCAAATTAATCTTGAGGAATATGTAGCATTTACCTTAAATATACTTGGAGTTTATTCCAGTGTACTCCACTGCTAGACCTTCATTTGCACACCAGCTCTCCTTGGAAGGTTTCTTCTTTTCTTTTTTTTCTTTTTTTTATTTTTTTTAAGATTTTATATATTTATTTGACAGAGAGAGAGAGAGAGATCACAAGTAACCAGAGAGGCAGGCAGAGAGAGAGGGTCAGGCAGGCTCCCCGCTGAGCAGAGAGCTGATGTGGGGCTCCATCCCAGGACGCTGAGATCATGACCTGAGCTGAAGGCAGAGGCTTTAACCCACTGAGCCACCCAGCCACCCCTCTTTTTTTTTTTTAAAGAGTTTATTTATTTGACAGAGAGGAGAGAGATCACAAGCAGGCAGAGAGGCAGGCAGAAAGAGAGGGGGAAGCAGGCTCCCTACTGAGCAGAGAGCCCGATGCTCTTTTCTTTTCTTCCTCTACCATTGTGGTCATCAATGAGCATCAAGATGGTAGATCAGTCATATTTAAGTTCATACTGGGGGATGTAGGGAATAAAAATGGTAGGTATATCTATACACAGGCAATAAAGTTTATTTTGCATAACTGGTATGTTATATAAAGTGACATAAAATTAAATTTTATCAGTTGAACATTTAAATAAATGCACAGGAAGAATGAACATCTAGTATTTATACTGTGTGCAGTGGACTTATATATACCCTGGAGCAAAGTAATAATAAATATAGACTTGATTCCTACCTTCTATGGGCTTAAGTATGGAAGCAGAAATAGGATCTATGTTTATAAAATATTTCTGTAATTTCAGATCGTTTATGCTCTTTCCTTAATATATAATACAGGACCTGAAATGTAGTATGTTTTCAAACATTACTGAATAAATGAATATATGGGTAAGTGGTATAGACTGGATGTGCTCTAAGGATTCAGAAACATGACAGATCAATATGGGCTGGAGCACTAAACGAAGATCTTAAACTGGTTCTTGAGAAGGACTTGAGTCTGAGTAGGTGAAGAATGGACTTAAAAATGCCCTTGATATACTCAAGGATAACAAACAGATTGGCTTAGGTAAAAAAAAGTGCTTTAAATTAGGACAAGTTAAAGACATGTAAGTTTGGATAGTGTCAGATTGTCAGTAAACTCTTCTCTAAACATAAATTTAGGCAATGGAATGGGTCTTTTTCATATTCCTTGCACAGGATCTGACACATAGGATGGATTCAATAAGTATTTGCTGACTACCTGACAGACTAGGTGATTGACTAATGGAAACTTCAAAAGTTAGTTCCAAGAACTTTCTCTTCAGGCAATGATAAAAATTGATGTTTTAGGAAAATTCAGCTTTAATTGGAGTATAGGATGTCAGATATAATGGTGGAAAATAATAAAATACAATTAGGGAGCTCTCGTAGATGATAGGAGACTGAGAGGGAAATGGACAAGTGATTTTGGCTGGGAATGGAAAGGGATAATGCTTTTTAATAATGCTTTTAATACTCAGAAGAAAGATAGCCAAGTGTTAGGTTTTTCTTCTTCGACTCTGTCTCAGGTCAGGTTCCCTAGAAGCAGAGCCAGAGATGGGGGTTTTTATACAAGGGACTTAGTGAGAGAAGCAACAGAACAGAGGAAGAGGTTCGACCATGCTCTGTGTTCAGCTGAAGTCTAGCCTCTATTTGGAGTGGGAAGCATACCAAAGAGTTACACCTCCTTAAGGCCAGGGGACTGGCCATTATGTCCCCCAGTCAGTCAGTCATTGGCTGAGGGCTGGACCTCTAGGTAGGAAGTAAGGGACTATCACCTCACAGGCATTTCCTGCTAAGTGGCTGGTTCCTTTTAGAGAAGGGCAGTTCCCAAAGAGAAGGATGCAGTTGTAAGGTGTTAAGAGGCCATGACTCACAGCAGCTGGAGTTTGGGTGCACTTGCCTGATAAAAGGAATTTGGTGGGGGAGACTACCAGTGTCATCTACTCCCTGCTATAGTCTGTTCTTCATACATTGCCCTGCTGAGAACCTTCCAGTAGCTTCCCTTTACATCCAGAGTAAAATCTAAACCCTTTATCCTGATCTATACAATCTGGCCTCTTTCTGCCTCTGTGGCTTGTACATTTTCTCTCTATCCAGACTTTGTTTTCTTTATCAAACATGCCAAGCTCATTCTAATCTCAGAGACTTTGTGCTTGATTTTTATTCTGCCTGGAATGCTCTTTCCCCCCAGATTTTTCATGACTAACCTCTCATTGTGCAAGCCTCTCCACTCAGATGTCACCTCTTCAGAGAGACCTTCCACTATCTGTCTTTCCTAAGGAAAGGGGCTATAATCTGCACAAGTTATTTTGTCCTGTTCACAACTATTACCCTGGTGCATTGATGAATGGACACCCAAAAAGTGTCATTGAATAACTAAGCAATGGTTGGAGAGAAATTAGGAGATAAGGGTTCAAGATCTCCCTTAGATTATGGACAACTGTGAAAGAAGTAGAAACACTGATAAAAATAAGAAATGTGAAGAGTATGTCCAATTTGTGTGGAAAGATGTGAAATTTTGTTTGATATAATAGCATAAAATATATGGTAGAGTCAAATAGTATTGGGGTGCCTGACTGGCTCAGTCAGTGGAACATGAAACTCTTAATCTCTGGGTTGTGAGTTTGAGCCCCACATTGGGTGTAGAGATTATTTAAATAAAATCTTTTTTTTTTTTTTAAAGGAGTGCAGTTTCTAGAACTAAATTCATATCCTGGTGCAACCACCTGCCAAGAACTTATTCAAGTTATTTAACTTCTCTGTGCCTCAGTTTCTGCACCTGTAAATGAAGATAATGATATTTTCTACCTCATAAGCTTGTTAAGAGGACTTCATGAGTTAATATCTATAAATCAAATAAACAGTGTCCAGCTAATAGCATTATTTTAGTAGAATTTAAGGAGTCTACATAGAGAAGAGAGAAACCAGGCTGGAACTCAGGTTATTATGAGTGATGAACCTACGGGACAAAATTTAAAGAGGCACTTACTGAGGGTTGTGCATTTGCACAACTGAGTGTGCTCCTTTCAGTTTTGCATTGTTGACCCTTCACTTGTCTCACCCTAATCCTGACCCCGAACTCAGTCAGCAAAGGGGAAAACCCTTTATTGGTAAGATTCTCTAAATCTGGGCACCTGTAGCATCTCCTCCCTGTGGCCTTGGTAGGAGCAGTTTCTTTTTTCTATTTCTTTAAGATTTTATTTTTAAGTAATCTCTACATGCAACATGGGGCTCAGACTCACAACGCTGAGATCAAGAGTCTCATGCTCTACCAATTGACCAGCCAGATGCCCCAATGTGGGAGTGCTTTCTTGTTCTTGTCAATCTCTGGGTTGCCTCACTGTTCTCTGGTTGCTTCTCCATCTTTTCCACTACTTACATAACCAATTCCCTGTAGTCAGTCCCCTCTGCTCAAATACTCTGAGTAGTGGATTCTGTTTCTCTGGTTAGACCCTGACTGACATAACAATATCCTTCATAATAAGCATAGAATTTCTGAGATGTGGGGAAGAAGCCAGTATTCATGGAGTACCTTCAATGTTTTGGGTACTTTAACATATAAAATATTTAATCTTCATCAGGTAGTGGAGTGGTGCCCACTGGATACTTTATAGGAAAGAAAGCAGAGAATTATAACTCATAATGGTTTGAGGTTCATCCATATTGTAGTATAGATCAGTACTTTATTCTTTTCCTTGCTGAATAATATTCCATGTTATGTATATACTACATTTTGTTTATCCATCCATCCATTGGTGGATATTTGGCTTACACCTTTTGGCTATTGTGAATAGTGCTGCTCTGAACATGCATGTACATGTATTTATTTAAGTGCCTTTTTTCTGTTCTTTTGGGCATATATGAACTCATTAATGTCTAGCTTATTTTTCTAATTCTAATTCCTATGAATTCTAGATTACAAAATGATGAAATACAGTAATTTCTGTAAAAATATTTTTAAATATTTTTTCTTATTCGTATCTATAACCTAGTTTTAGTTTATTCTGCAAGTTTTGCTCATATTTCTACCTACTATATATGTATGTGTGCATGTATATATGTGTAAGTATGTACACAAGAGAGAAAGAGAGAGAAAGACAGTGTTTTTGTTTTTTTAACATTTAATGTAGCCATTCTGGGACTCGAAGTCCCCAGAACTATTTGCTTGTGTTTCATATCGATCAAAGAGGCCATGCATCTTTCAAGGTAAATGCTAATAGAGAAGGATTATTTAGAAATTTGGGCAAACAAATATAGCTATTTTCAATTGTATGCAAATAAAATTTTATTTCTCTCATTAGGACAAATATAGAGCAGATGAGAGAGGGATCATTGTAATTGTAAAATCACATAAATTTTATAATTTATGTGAAAAAAATATAATCTAAAATAAATCGAATGCACAAAGAAAAAAAAAGCCCAGGTGTAAATTATTTATTTATGAAATGCAACCTTTTGAAAGGAGAGGAATGCTGATAGCAACCTTACTATGAAATATACTACACTTCTGTTCTTACTCTTACATTTTCAAAGTCATACATAGTAATTTAGTTTCACTCCTATTAATATGAGTGGGAGTTTTGAAACTTAAATTCCTGCACACATCTTTGAAAATGTATAGGTCAAAGTACACTGTTAATGCAGAGCTGGTTTTCACTTTTAGTGAAGTATTTTGCGTCTCTTACCCAAGATGTCCTAGAAGACACTTTCATTCTAGTCACAGGAAAAGAATTATGTATAAGGTTATTCTTTGGAGGTCATCATCTTTATAACAACATGGATAATAAATCATATTAAGGAGAAAAAAAAGCATTTTCCCAACCCTAAAAAACACAAAAGTTCAGGACCCATATTGTTTTATAGTAAGCAAAGGACCTTGGACTCTTTCAATGGACCCTTTCAGCCCAGTGCATCCGAACAGTGATAGAGGCATGCTAAGGTGAATTTTAATTAGGACTAAATTGTGGTATTACTCTTTCATACCCTGAACATCTGTTCCCTTCAGAAATGATGATTTATGCAGGCTATCAGAGCAGACAGCTTGCTACAGCTTATGTCACGGTTAGTGGGAAGCTGGTGGTAGCATTTCAGAAAACCAGCATCTAAATGGAGACTGGCCAGTGTATATGATATAGGTAAGAGGGGGGAGGGGAAGTATGATGTGTCCATTTCTAGTTTTGAAGCCAAATATTGACTTGACTTTAAAAAAATTCTCTTCTAGACCATCTGTTGTTAATGAAGAAAGTAACTTGGACAGTAAATGGGCTGATGCTTCCTACTGATGTTAAAAGACAGAAAACCAAGCCTGTTCTTTCTCTTAGAATGAAGGAACTTACTGAGAAGACCTCAGTCCGAATTCTGTTCTTTAAGAATGGCATGGGACAAGATGGGCATGAGATTACAGTGGGAAAGGAAACAATGAAAAAGGTAATGTATAAAATGTTAAAGTATAAATTTCAAAGATTTCATGGCTTTTGAAATATGTTGGTTTTTTTCTTTTAGATATCAGTGTCAACTAATAAACTGAAATATTAAGAAGGTATTATAAAGAATGCAAAATTTCAGCTGTTTAGAAGCATGCTTACTATACTAAAAACATAAATTACCTTAGTAAAGCAACAAGATTTCTTTGGCTAACATATAGTTGGCCATTTACCTAGTTAAAAGTTATGCTTACACTTAGAGAACATTCTAGTTTGTTATAATATTTTATAAAATATTTAGACTGAAGCCAATCTAATCTAGCATCAAATCTAAAATCTCCTTTTCATTTAAAATTATAAGACCTAGGGACACCTGGGTGGCTTAGTTAATTAAGCCTCTGCCTTGGGCTCAGGTCATTATCTCAGAGTCCAGGGATGGAGCTCCCCCCCCCTCCCCACATCGGGCTCCCTGCTCAGTGGGGAACCTACTTCTCCCTCTCTTTCTGGCCTTCCTCGCCACTTATATACTTTTTCTCTCTTGAATAAATAAATAGAATCTTAAAATAATAATAATAATAATAATAATAAGACCTAGAAGAACCCCTGCTTCTGGAATGAGTGAGTAAAGTCCAAAATAACTAAGATTCCTTTTAAAAGTATCCATATGCATTTTTAAAAGCAAATCTAAATGGGTCTAAGAAAAATCATGTAACAACCAAGCAAACTTTAAGAAACAAATTTTGTCATATAAATGCATGTTTTTTAGGGGGTGCATGTATTTCCCAGATCATCTTTGATCTGACAAAAATATAGAAGAACTCATAGGAGCTTGAAGAAAAAAAAATTTTTTTTTACAGATAAGGGTTTTTCAACCAATCTTAAAGCAGTCTAATAATACCAACTAAAATTTATTAAATATATATTAGAGAGACAGTGAAACACAACCAAACTGTCTAAGTTTTAATCCTGGCTTTGTCATTGAATCTATGAGACTTTGGACACTTTACCTTCTCTGAGCCTCCATTTCTTCATCTAAAAAATGTGGATAATAATAGTGCCTACCTCACAGAAATGATATGAAAATTCACTATGATATTATGTATGGAGTGCCAGCACCCAGAAAGTTCCCAATAAATATATGCTATTCTTATGTTTAGGACTTATAAATATACATCTAATAGTTAGAAATTATTTATTTTACTAAAAGGAGAGATTTATTGTGAAATCGATAGGTATAAATCATTTTGTTATGACAGAGTATTTTCAAAATGACTGTTGCTTGAAATGGGTGAAGAGTTGACTAGATACTGGAAATTGTTCTTATTGAAATATGTATTTCTTCATCTTCTTATTTTTGTGGTTTCTTTATAACCACAACTGGGTAAGTGTTTACTGAGAATCTAGGAAACCAGGTTTTATTTCCTTCTTACCTTCAGATTTGGATTATGAGTAAAGCAAGGGATATTACACACCAGAGTAAATTGCTAAGGCAAGTTGTAACATCTTCCCTGGAGATTTTGAAAACTAGAGAAGATGGACACATCTCTTGGATTGTTAAAATGCAGTCATTCTTGGAGATAGAACCTAGATTAGATAACCTCTTGAGTTCACTTCAGTTCAATCTTTGTAATTCTATGCCTTGCTGGTAAAATGGGGGTAACAGTCACTCTTAAAGATTACATGTTCTTAGATGAAAGGTTGCGTATAAGTAAAAATGTCACTGCTATTTTGCTTTTTGACTCTAGAGAGCTACTTATTTAAAAATGGATGATCAGGCAATTCTTTAGCTTATTTTTTTCTCCTTACAATTTGTAAAATTTGAAGAATTTTCACAATTTGTAAAATTTAAAGAATTTTCACAATTTATAAAACTCAGGACATGATTCAGTAATAAGCATATTTGTAAATTTTTGATTAAATATCACTTATTATAGCATAGGGAATATAGTCAATAATAATGTTATAACTTTGTGTGATGACAGATGGAAACTATACGTATCATGGTGAGCATTACATAATGTATAGAACTGTCAAATCACTATGTTGTATACCTGATACTATATAACATTATATCCTCTATACTTCAAATAAAAATACTTGATATATAAATACCATTTTTATGAACAAGGTAAAGGCTAGGAGCCAACAGAATCCTGACCCTGATTATCAATAGAATTTTTTGAAGGGAAAAAATAAGGCTACCTAATCATTTTGTAAATAAAATTTAAATTTTGAAAGTTTGTTGATAATCACGAGATAATGCCATATTTATAGATTGACTACCAAGTCAGTAATAGGAATAAAAAAGTGGCATTGTCATAGGAGAAACACAAATAATTTTCTCTTTTATGACAAAATATTAGGAATGTCAGGGATTAGAAGCTATTTTTAGATTATTATGAAGTAATAAAAAACTGGAATAGGATGTAAAAGACTCGAATATGGTGAAGGCTATTGCAGTGGGATAAAGAGAAAATTATTGAAGATGGTGGTAAAGTAAGTTAGTTAAGGCATTAAAGTCTTCTCTGAGCTCAGAATGGAGCCATGGGAAAATGACTATAGTTTCCTCTTAAGTGCCAAATCAGAAGGAAATCCATTTACTTATTTTAAAAGGTTAAGTAATTAAGAAGTTTGAAATGAGGGCAAAAGTGATATATTTCTTCACTAAACTTGGGATATCCCAACTATGGCCCATCTCTTTGAAACTCAAATCAGATGGTTTTAGAATTTACTGGGTATGGTTTAATAATAACACAGCACCTGCTACTGTGAGGAATAGGCTAAACATATGTACCCAGGGGTTGAAAAAGGTATTAAGGGTGTGCCTGAGTGGCTCAGTCATTAAGCATCTGCCTTTGGGTCAGGTTGTGATCTGGTCCTGGGATCCAGCCCTGCATGGAGCCCTGCATTGGTCTCCCTGCTCTGCGGGAAGCCTGCTTGTCTCTCTCCCACTCCCCCTGCTTGTGTTCCTTCTCTCTCTGTCAAATAAATAAATAAATAATGTTTAAAAAAAGGTATTAAGAAAAACTTCTGGGCACAAGATACAAAGTTAATGGAAAATGAAAAATATCTGCTCCAGATACATAACTTTTTAAGGTTAGCATTGTGGTGGTGGATAAGTTTTATTTTCCATCAGTTATCTCTTAGAGTCATTGTCAAAGAAGTGGCATTAACTGTATTGATTATTTTATTATCTAGGATATCATCTCCTTTATGAGAAATCTTTATTTTTTTTTCTTAGCACTTAATAATTATTTCTTATTTATTTGTTTTTTGGCCTGGTTTTATATGTGCTATCATAAATGGCATGAGATTGCAATGGTGAAGAAGACAATGAAAAAGATAATGAATGAAACAATGAAAAAGTGCCCTGTCCCCTTGGTCCAATTTGAATTGATTGTTCTCTATAACCTATACTCTAGGATTTCCCTTGACCGTCAACCTGGGGATTATCTTCCCTCTCTCTTCTGTTGGATCCCTCTCTCCTAATTCTCTAATCCTCTTCTGTCTTCATTTAGTCTATTAGATACATATTCTTGTTGCTTTCTAAGAAAAAAGACATGAGAGAGAAATTTTTTGAGATCTTGGGAAATCATTCTTTCCTCCGAATGTTGAAGGTATTGCTCCATTGCTTCTTGTTTCCAGTGTTGCTATTGAGAAGTCCGATACCATCCTGATTTCTCATCCTTTGTAGGTGACCTGCTTTTAATTTTTCCCCTCCAAACACATTTAGAATTATTTCTTTGTTTCCAGGGTTCAAAAGTTTTTCCAAGATGCGCTACTCAACATGTCTCTTCAGTCTCTGTCTCACCCTTCTCTTTTGAGAAATTTTGTTGAATTATTTCTTTGACAATATCTTTTTTCTTTTCTTCTTCTGTTCTGATTTTATGGAACTCCTTTTTATATGTTGGATCTTCTGAACTGAACTTCTAGTTTTCTTATCTGAGTGATTTCCTTACCTTTACCTTCTAACCCAATGAATATTTTTGTTTCTGCTTCCTTCACTATCTCTGTTTTCTAAGTATTTGGTTTTTTGTTTTGTTTTATTTTGTTTTCTGTCTTTCATGTTTCAGAGTTTTCTTAAAGATGAGTTAATCTTCCATTAATATTTAAAAGTGAAGAGCTCAACACCAATTGAAAAGCTCTTGAAGCATAAGAAAGTCTTATTGAGGGGTGCCTGGGTGGCTCAGTCGTTAAGCACCTGCCTTCAGCTCAGGTCATGATGCCAGGGTCCTGGAATCCAGCCCCGCATCTGGCTCCCTGCTCAGTGGGAAGCCTGCCTCTCCCTCTCCCACTCCCCCTGCTTGTGTTCCCTTTCTTGCTGTGTCTCTATCAAATAAATAAATAAAATCTTTAAAAAAAAAAAAAAGAATGTCTTATTGAGGCATGGGTTGCATTGGAGAGTGTTTTGACTAGACTTTTTCTTTAGGGTGGGGGAGTGGCTAATTGTCAGTGTTTGTCTTTACTCTGGGACTGATCAGTTTCTTCAGCTAGAATCTTGCCAGTTTGAGCAATCTCATAGCCAAGTGGAGAAGGGGCCTGAGAATTGTACTTTCAGTAGGTAGATTTTCATTTAATTCTCCTCTTTTCAGTAAGCTGCCCTCTTTCTCAGCTCTGCCTGGTGCCTCTGATTTCAGAGTTCCTGTGGTTTAGCTTCTCCAGACACCAAATCTTCTGTCTTCTCTTCTGATGGCAAAACTATAGTTAAATGAATGCTTGGTGTTCAGAGAGGGTTTGAGGACTTAACTGCTTTTTATAGTCATAGTTAACTTATTTTCAGCGTATTTCTTAGAGGTATCTGATGGCTCTAATTTATGAGAACCTTTCTGGGGTTTTGCAATACAAAGCAAGTTTACTTCTGCTAGCTTCAGTTTTGAAGATTCTGGTCTGCTAAATCATTTACCACTTACTCATTTTTCCTCTGGCTCCCAGAATTTTCGTTACTGGAGTCTCCTTTCTGATTCTCTTTCTCTCTTTTTTAAAATGCCAAGTATCAATCTTTTTTTTTTTTTTAAGATTTTTATTTATTTATTTGACAGAAAGGGAGATCATAAGTAGGCAGAGAGGCAGGCAGAGAGAGAGGGAAGCAGGCTCCCCGCTGAGCAGAGAGCCCGAGGTGGGGGGCTCGATCCCAGGACCCTGATATCATGACCTGAGCCGAAGGCAGAGGCTTAACCCACTGAGCCACTCGGGCTTCCCAAGTATCAGTCTTTTATTTAACATTGGTAAAGCTGATTTTTTTAGGTGAAAAGATAATTCTGATATCTTCTTCCTATCCCAGTGGATTGTTTTGCCCACTGTGTTGGGGTTTGTACATCTGATTTGGAAAACATAGTTTCAATCTACTTGAGTAAAAACAGAATACTTTTTTCTGTCATCTGGAGACATAAGATACTTATTGCAGACAAGGGGCCTTCAGTGTTTCTCCAGGTATGGTCCACAGAACACCTGTATCAAAATCATCTAGACTATGTGTTAAAAATTCAAACTGTTGGCCCCCACTCCAAGCCTATTGAATTAAGAAAATCCAGAGTGTGGGGCCTGAGAATCTGAACTTCAGCAAATCTGTCCAGGTGATTCCTAGCCCCACTAAGTTTGAGAACTCCTATTCTGGTATTGTAAAACTTTTAATTTACTAATTAATGGAAATCTTCATAGATTCCTTGTTTGCTTTCCTATACTTCTCATGTCGCTTATGAGAAAGAAAATAAGTTGTATGACATAGAAAACAGGTTATGGGAAATTAGATCACTAATTGCAAGCTTAGAACTAATGCAGGGAGTTAAGAAATCAGGAAGAGAAAAAATTCTACAAGTTAGCAGGGAGTAGTCCATGTGGCAACTCTGACTTAGAAGAAATAAATATTCCCTTAATATTTGTATGTAAACATATTTCATTATGGTGACTTTTCCCTGTTACTAATAAAAAAAACCACATGAAGATTGAAATAATATCTTATAAGTGATGGTCAAGGTATAAATAAATCATGGATACCCTTAAATCAAAGGAAAATCTAGAGTTTTATGATGCTCACATTTGTTAATTGGGAAAATGGCTCAGTAAGCCTAAACATAAAAAGCCTTCAAGAAAATATTCAAGTTTAAAACGTACAATTCAATTGAAAAAAATACAGCATAATAGCATTATTATGGAATGTTCACACACAGATCAGTAACTATAACAACAGATATTTTCCAATAGTCTGGGTAAAGGAATTTAGAGAACATTTTAAGAGATTCAAAAGGGAGCACCTGGAGTAACAAAATTTGATTAAGGATGCTCACCATGGATTCCGACAGGGGAGGTCATGCATAATTAGTATGTTAGAAATTCTTTAAAGAGTTTTTTATGATAGATGAGGAAAAAAGTCCATTGATACTATTATTGTTTTAAAAATTAGTCTAGTGTTCAGCCCAGTGATTAATATCAGATTTTAAAATATGAAAGCAGATTTTTTTAAAATATGGAATTTGATACTGGAGTTTATTTTCAAGAGGCCATGGATAGCCAATTGTCTTCTATTTATTGTCAATTTCGGGGTTATACAATTGGATTATTTTTTGAATCTTTTAAATAATTATTTGGTAATCAGAATTTATTTTCTTGAATAAAATCCTAAGTGTGAGGGGTAGGAATGTGAATTTCCTCAGCTGAAATAAAAGCAAATGAGAATTTACAGTTTGCAGATTTATTTACTTTGCAATAATACAATACTTAAGGACAGATAATCCTTAACATTAAGATCACAGATTTTATGAAATCATCTAATTAAGCAACTCAGAAAACTGAGACTTAGAGAAGTTAGCTGCCCTCTCCAAAATGGATCAGCTGGAATAGGTAGGACTAGAACCCATTTTCCTAGTTCAAATTTTCTTCATTATAGGAAAGTGCCACAAGCATACTTTTTGTGACATTTTAATTTCTATGTGTTCTCACTTAAAAATGAGTTAACATGACCATGAAAAAATGTGCAAAATCTGTTTACAGTCATAACAGAATAACTAGTATCAGAGTAGCCATCCCATTTTAAACAACTGGAATTGGACAAAATATATGAAACAATGATTTTTAGATATTGCATAATGAGAAGTCAAGCTTGAGAGAAGAAAAGTTGAAGCGAGTCCTACAATGTACCCTGTCTTTATACCTGGAGGGAATTTTTGGACTGTGGTATAAGGAGAGAAAATCCAAGAAAAGCACAGTGGTCTCTATAAGCTGAGGAGAAAGACATCAAAGTAGTAGGAGGTGGAAATGTCTGGAATTTTCCATGAAATGCCATAAATGAAGGAACTACTTAGATAATAGTTCCCAAAAGTTGCCTGGGGGTCCCCTTGTATCCTTGGCTAAATATTAAGTTGTTCACACACAAGGTAAACTCCATAAGGTTTGGTATAAACAACTAACTACCAGGGGAAAAAACAACTAATGGAGATGTGAAAAGGAAATAACTAAGGAAGTATGCCTAGGGCAGGGATACATTTGTGTTTTGACATGTCATAGGAGAGAGCTTTTGTTAAACATGTGGGAAATTCACAAAGATTCCCAAAAAGGTAATCATTATCCAGGAGAAAAGTCAATTCAATAGAAACAGACCCCCCCAAATAGACTTAACAGTAAAAGACACTTTTAAAAAAGATTTTACTTATTTATTTGAGAGAGCGAACATGCACAAGCAGGGGGGAAGGACAGAGGGAAAGAGAGAAGCAGACTCTCAGCTTAGCAGGGAGCCTGATGTGGGGCTCCATCCCAGGACCCTGGGATCATGACCTGAGCTGAAGGCAGACACTTAACTGACTGACCCACCCAGGTGCCCCAGTAAAAGACATTTCGAAAGCTATTATAAATATGTGAAGGAATTAAAGAAAAAACATGAATATTATATGAAGAGAAATGGAAACTAAAAATAGAACCAGTGGAAGTTCTAGACCTGAAAAATACAATATCTTAAAAGGAAAGGAAAAAAAAAATCTACCAGATGGGTTTAACAGCAGATTAGACATTAGAGAACAAAAGATCAGTGAACTTCAAGGCAGGGCAATAAAAACTATCCAAACAGAAGTATAGAGAAGAAAAAGGAAAGGGCTGAAAAAAGATATCCTCTGAAGAGTCAGTATCATCTCTGTGCCCTACAGCAGCCAAAGTGCGTTAAAGCCTTTCCATGCTGTGTAGTTTGCACACACCTATCCCAGTGAAGGGAAAGGGGAAGTGTTGCAAGATGGCCCCTTCTGTACTTTGCTGAGAAAGGCAGAGGGCCTTTTTGAAGGACAAAATTTACAGAATGGGTGTGTGGGAAAGCAAAAAATACTGTAGATTTTCAAAGTGCATCTGCACAACCCACAGCCTTCTTCCCAGTAGTGTTAACTCTGCATTTTTACAGTGTAGCGTGTGTGTAGTTTTGGGCTATTACTGGTGTATTATTTGGGAGTGGGAGGGATGGGGGTGAGAAAGAACAGAGATGAGTAGGATCATTTTTGTTAAATTTGGAGCCTGATTGGGGAAATGGTGAAGCAATGGAAAGAATAAACTAGTGGTGTGTCCAGAATATTTTATCTTTTCCAAAAAAGTCATTGGCAACCTAAATGAAGATTGTGAGAGACTATTTAAAAGCTTTGAATGCCTGAAACTTATAAGCCCAGGTATTCCCTGCCTGAGCTTAATGCTGTTCCCAACAAAGAACTAAGCCAGTTAATAAGTACTAAAGTTGCCATTTTGGGGATGGAAACTATTTGAAGAGGGAAGGTCTTATTGGCGCATATACATAGGCAGGTGGTTCTGCTACCCCAAGAGCAGGCAGCAAGGGCCCCTGGTCTTAGGGTAGAAAACTCCTGAAGCCTGTTATTTGAACTTTGAACTCTGGAATTATTTTTGATGGCAGGGTTCAGTCACTGACAGCACAAGTTCACTAAATCACTCCAAGATTTGAATGATTTCAAAAGCCTTGGTCTCAGAAGTTTAAACTTTCATACTGGGGCAGTGGTTCACTTTAAAACATAAAACAAAACAAAATTTTTTTAATCCTAAGAATAAACTAATACCCAAAATGCTGTCTTGAATCATGATATCCATCAGTTCTTGACATCATCTACATCTGCATCTAAAACTCCATTGTAAAATCTTTTTAGGCGCATGTTAGGTTTCTGTGAAAACTTTGTTTAAATGTAAACTTAATACCACCATGTTATTTTTTGACTTAATAAAACTGTAGAATTATAATCCTTAAAAAAAGAAAAACAAATCGGTGGATAAACAAATTGTGCTATATCCATACCAAGGAATACTCTTCAGCAATAAAAAGGAACAGATATTGTGGTAAATGAAAGAAGCCAGATACAAAGCAATACTTGCTATATGATTCCATTTATGTGAAACTGTAGAACAGATAAAACTTCTCTAGTGAAAGACAGGGATCAGTGGTTTCCTGGGGCCAAGTGTACTGATTAGTGATTGGGAAAGAGCATGAGGAATTTTGGAGAGCAAAGGAAATATTGAATATCTTGATTGTGGTGGTGGTTACACAAACACAATTTTTTTCTTTTTTTAAAGATTTTGTTTACTTATTTACTTATTTGACAGAGAGTGAGAGAGCACAAGCAGGGGCAGAGGAATCCCGCTGAGCAGGGAGCCTGACACAAGATTTGATCCCTGAGACCCTGGGATCCTGACCTGAGCCAAAGGCAGATGCTTCACCAACTGAACCACCCAGGTGCTCCAGATACATTTTTTTCTACCTGCATTCAACTGCACACTTAAAATAGGTACAGCTTATTTCATGTAAATTGTACATCAAAATAATAGTTTTAAAAAGGAAAAAAAAAAAAAAGGAAATAGCAGTATGATTGGCATTATAAACATTTTAAAGTAATCTGGGCTATTTAATTATTTTAAAAAGAGATCAATTAAGGATAGAATATCTAAAGAGTATGTATTAATAGATTACTTGGAAAATCTCCTCTGGTTATCTACTTCCCATTCACATTTTAATAATAAAATGCCAGAACACCTACATTTCAAATTCACCAGAAATAATTGCTTTTACAAATCATAATGATATTCATTATTAGTAAGAGCAAATAACTAGATTTGGCATGCATTCTTTCATCCAGTTTTATGAGAAAAAGACAAATAACTGGCCAGTAAATTTATTTCCAGGATTTATTCAGAAAAGTACCTATAAGTTATTTAATAAGATGGGTACAAATTCATCCCAATCTCCTGGCATCTTCAGGTTGAAATAATGATCATAATTTTTATCGTAAGCCATTATAAAATACTGGTCTGTTTTTTTTTTTTTTAAGATTTTATTTATTTATTTGACAGAGAAAGATACAGTGAGAGAGGGAACACAAGCAAGGGGAGTGGGAGAGAGAGAAGCAGGCTTCTCGCAGAGCAGGGAACCTGATGCGGAGGCTTGATCCCAGGACCCTGGGATCATGACCCGAGCCGAAGGCAGACGCCCAACGACTGAGCCACCCAGGCGCCCCTAAAATATTGGTCTTAGCAGAGAATTATGCTTAGTACATTTTATTACATTTTAGTTCTTTGAAGATTCACAATGTATTTGACAGTCGTTCAGTTAGCAAAAAAATCTGTAAAAACAGATTCCCTTTCTCAAAATATTCATGATAAATTGTATTCTCTTCTACTGAACAAGTACAATTAATTGCCAAAGGTGATATATTTTTGGTAATCCAATGAATTAATTTCATAATTATCCATTAATTTTCAGCTTGCTAACTTATCCATTGTTTTCAGCTTGCTAAATTTCTTTTAAAATTCTTCTCTGGGTTCTTAATGATTTTCTTCTTAGGTTTATATAGTGAATACCATTGTAATCTATTTGCTGTACAAATACGCATTGAGTTAGTTGAAACAGTGGTCATTTGAGGAACCTGGGCCAAAAAAAATCTTTTTTCTATTAGTTAGGTTGATAGCTGCTAATAACAGAATCCTGATTTAAACAGACTTAAGCAAAAAGGAAGCAAGAAATTCAGGAGTAGGACAGTTTTAAGCATAGCATGATAGGATTCCAGTTACATTTTTTAAAGTTTTATTTGTTTAAGTAATCTCTATACCCAACAAGGGATTTGAACTCATGACCCTAAGATCTCATGCTCTCCCAACTGAGCCAGCCAGGTCCCCTCCAGTTATGTTATTTTTAATTTTCCGTATTTTATGCTGTTTCATATGTTGGTAACAGGCTAGGTACACAGCCTGGTACAATTTTGACCAGTGGCAGAAAAGGACTATCTCTTCACTATGAATGATGAAGCCTTTCCCAGAAGCCCTTTCTCATGTCTCATTGGCAGAACTAGATTATGCCTACTCCTAAACTGACAAGAGGCATAGGACCGCCATGATTGACCTAGATCAAACAAGATAACTGTAGCTTACCTCGAGTCCAAAGCAGTAAAAGTAAACCTCTAAACAAAATCAGGGCAGCAAGGATGAGGCAAATAATGAATATTGGGTAGGCCACTAAGAGAACTGCTATAAATGTAAGGGGATTTTCTTATTTTATTTCCTTAGGTCAGTATAAGGTTAGTACTCTGGTAGCAAAAGGAGTTTTATTTGGAAATTTCCTTTCCTAGAATTACGCATTCTTTTTTTTTTAATTTAATTTAATTTCTAAGATGGGGTAGGCTTAATCATGTTTAAGTGCCAGTAGGAAAAATCTCGTTGAGAAGGAATAGTTGAATATATATGAAAGAGAAGAAATGATGGATAATATATACTACTTTAAAAGTTGAGAGCAAGCATAATTGAAAGCATAAGTAGAATATTGGCCTTAGATAGGATCATGGATTCTTCCAACTAGAGGGAAAAAGAGAGAATATGTATAGAAATAGGTAGGCTTGTAGTATGCCAAAAATAAAGAGGGAAGTAGAGGAGGGGAGGCCAGGTAGAGAGCATAGATGGTTTGAAATATTCATTATTGTAGGTAGAAGAGATATTTGACCAAACAAATTAAATAGAAGTGACTGGACAGTATCAAGGAACCATGGAGTTTGGTAACTATGAATGATACTAATGCTGCTGTGATCATTTGTGTGATTTCTCCAGGGGCACCAAGATTCTTGGCATGTGCATAGCATGTGGATAGTAAGCATCAGCCAGGGTTAGGGTTTTTGTGGCAGAAGTTATCCATGAATGAAGAAGAATAACTAGAGTGAAGGAAGATGGTGCAGTTGAAGGTCAGGTTGTTTTGTTCTATAAGAGCTGGGGAGAAATCTTGAAATAACATTGTAAGTAACACACCTTCCCACATTCCCATCCTATCCCAACACTTTAAGGTTGTGGTATGAGGGAATAAAATCCCAGCATTTGAGAGAGTCCTGAGGAAATTAGTGAATTCAGGGGAAAGTCTGGTTTCCTTTAAAAGAGCTTGAGGGCCCAGTCCATTTTGTTGCTCAAGGGAAGCATTTGCAGATCGCACAAGGCAAAGATCCTCTTGCTGTGGTGTGAAAGCAGCTGCAGAAATTATGCAAAGAAGAGTGTAGCTGTTTTCCAAGAAAACTTTATTTATGGGCACTGAAATATTAATTTTAATGTGACATAAACACTATTCTTTTGATTTTTTTTAACATTTAAAATTGTACAAATTATTCTTAGCCCTTAGGCCTTACAGAAACAGGTTGTGACCCGAATTAAGCATGGTGTGTAGGCTGCTGACCCTTGCCACAGAAGACCTTTTGAAAACAGTTTATGGGAAAGTGTAAATCAGGGCTTATACTTCTGAATGTTAACATATAAAAACATGTCTTTGGGGTGCCTGGGTGGCTCAGTGGCCTCTACCTTCGGCTCAGGTCGTGATCTCAGGGTCCTGGGATCGAGCCCCGCATCGGGCTCTTTGCTCAGCAGGGAGCCTGCTTCCCCCTCTCTCTCTGCCTGCCTCTCTGCCTACTTGTGATCTCTCTCTCTCTGTCAAATAAACAAATAAAGTCTTTAAAACAAACAAACAGCAACAACCACAAAACATGTCTTTGAGGAGAAGGGCCTTGTTGGATCTAAAGGCTTGTTGATTTGGCTTATTTGGGCAGGGGTGATGTTGAGCTCTCTCACTTGGACTGGGGTAGTGGCAAGCTAAACCCAGAGGCTCTAGACTGTGTAACACACCACCTCCGTGGTAGCCATTCCAGAAACTGCAAACTTTGCATCAGATATGCCCATGGGTAAAGGTAACTCCCAGAACCATAAACAGATTAAACGAAAAAGAGTTTGTAGAAAGTCTCTTCCCAGCTGCTTGTCAGAGTCTGGTTTTACAGCATGATGGTTTTAAATTTCAGTATCAGAAGGAACCTAGGCTGTAAGAAATTAACAAAATGTGAATTTGTAAAAATAATATTTTAACAAGTTTAACAGGTACAGATGAGTGGAAATGGTATTTTAATTAACCTTAATATTACAGCAAGATGACACTGTTAAATAATTGTGAATTATAAGAATGACCTTACAAGTAGAGGTTTCATTTCAGGACTTTTGACAGAAATTTATATTGATACTAATTCATACCACTGATAATTTACTCTGAGTAAATGATTCCTGAAGGTTGGCATTGCTTAAACACCGCAAGGATCTTTCCTCCTGATAGTAGGAGAAAATGACAGTGTTGCTGTTGCATTATTAATTTCTAGTATCTGATTTTCTAATGCCGGCTTTTAAACTCATTTAACTCTTAAAATTTGGCTTGCACAAACACTTTTACTGATATTTTGGCACAATGAAAAAAGGGATCTTGGAGTTAGAAAGCTGTGTAATTTTCCTTGACTGATTTTTTTAAACACAAAGGCAGCAATATTTGAAATAATTTTTAAAGTCATTGAAATTTTAGTCGAAATAAATGGGACTATCTTTAAATAGCTCACATTTTTCTTAGTTTAATTGGGAAATTATAACTTTGGAGAAGGATATTTAGATATTTGAACCTTCACTAGTAACTAGAGAATATAATTTGTACCAAAGGGCGTCATTGAACTTTTAAGTAATAGATTTGTAATATTAAGAAATTGAGAACTAAACATAAAGAATGGAAAGATCAAGAACATGGGGAACCAAAGGAGGAGTCTCTATGGGACCAAACGTAGATTCTTAATAGTGTTGAGAGACACTGGCTAAGGAAGAATGTGTACTGAATTGTCTCCTGTTAATATTTCTGACAAGGAGGGTGGTGGTGGTGGTAAAAGGATAATCCTCGGAGACAAAGTCACATGGAATAAAGTGACCAATAGTAGAATTTTGCTAGTCAGAGATGAACTGTGTCAGTAAAGTATCTTTAAAAACACAAGGGTGGATCCCATGCCCATGTCAGTAAGTATATTCCACTCCCCCATCTGTCTAAAGTCACAGACAAAACTCCAATTTCTTCTGATAACTTCTCTTTTGTTTTGAATATTGCTTTACAAGCATTTTTAGTAAAGGTTTCAGCCCATGGATAGGAGTCCTAGGTAAACTTATATGTAGTAATCTCTAAAGAAATCGACCCAAAAGAGTGGGAAGGAAGGTGGGAAGAGTGACATTTAGAGTCACCAGCGTTATTACCTTATTTTATTGGGTGGTAAGGACCAGTCCCAGCCATGGGTCTATTCCAGGTTAGATATTCCAAGGGATTATTGTGTCTGACTTGTGAGAACACATGCCGTTGGTCAGGAATTGAACTCCTGCACTGATACCCTCAGAATAGGCAGATTGGAGGTCACGGATTTGCTCCACATGACAGAGTTTATAGTCACTTGTGAAATACATTTCAAGAACGTTGTTATTTAGAATATTGTGAATATTTCCGTCATCAGTTAGAGGGTCTGAGATTATTCCTGTAACTTCATTCTTAGTCATAAACAGATATGCCTTCCTGATTTTGAGAAAAAGAGTAGTAATACATAGTTTCTGAAAAATTGCCCATGGATTGCAGCTAGCATGCAAGAAACACATACAACCCTGTGAATGCCTGTGAGACTCTGTGGCTCATGAGAACATTATTGGTCATGTGTAGGGGTAGAATAAAGGCTGAGAACCTTCGATGTAATCCAGTAAAGGCCAATTTGTAAATTAAATTAGTCAGTTAGATATTTGCCTTCAATGCAACACACATCACTTGATACAGCAACTAGATAAAGCAAATTGGTCACAATGTTTGAAAGTTGTCCTCCAGACTCAAAGGAAAGTACAACTTTGTCTTTATATACACATGAAATATGTTCATTGTCACAAAGAAAATGAGTTGGTTGGGCTAGGGCTAGGATTACAGTTTCCAATTTTAAAGTAAGGATAGGGGCGCCTGGGTGGCTCAGTTGGTTAAGCATTGGACTCTTGATTTTGGCTCAGGTCATGATCTCAGGGTCATGGGATCCAGCCCGGAATTGGCCTTACCTCTCTCTGGTCTGCTTGAGATTCTCTCTCCCTCCCTCTACCCCTCCCCCCACTCAGGCTCACATGTTCTCTCTCTATTTCTCTCTAGAAATAAGTAAATAAATCTTTAAGGTAAGGATAAAATTGGGCAGAACTGGAGGCAGGGTGTTAACAGCAATGGAAAGATATTCTTTTTATTTTGTAATCATGTAATGCACATCATCCTTCAATAGTTTTAGGTTATGCAAAAGCAGTAGTACGTTATAGCCATTAATAGTGAAAATAGAAGACAAAGTATTTTCAATTTGGATTTGGAATGTATTATATACTTTAAAAGAATTTTACTTTATTTTGTTTTATTATTTTATTTTACTTTATTTATTTATTTATTTATTTAGTCAGCTCCATGCCCAGCATGGAGCCCAGTGTGGGGCTTGAACTTACAACCCTGAGATCAAGACCCGGGCTAAGATCAAGAGTTGGACACTTAACTGACTGAGCCACTCCAGTGCTATTATTAAGTAATTTCTATACCCAATATAGGGCTTGAACTCATAATTCCAAGATCAAGAGTTGCATGTCCTACCAACTAAGCCACCCAGGTGCCCTTATTATATACTTGTAAATGGATATAGTGATTTATGTTTTGGGAGTTACTTCCAAAACCCTAATAAAACTTGCATGAGGTTACCTGATACTCTCTAGCACCATTTGTTACTTTAATTTTTCTCATGCTGTGAGTAGAACTTTCCCTCTAAATGATTCATGTTTAAGTTTTTACTGATGTTGAAAAGGTCACTGTTACAAGAGCTATATCAAGACAGATCGAGATATTAAAATATTGAGAAAACAGGGGCACCTGGGTGGCTCAGTTGGTTGAACATCTGACTCTTGATTTCAGCTGAGGTTGTGATCTCAGGGTCGTGGATCAAGCCCCATGTTGGGTTCCATGCTGGGCATGGGGCCTGCTTAGGATTCTCTCTCTCCCTCTGCTCCTCCCCCTGCTCACTCGCTATCTCTCTAAAATAAATAAATAAATCTTAAAAAACTAAACTAAACTAAAATATTGAGAAAACAACTTTACCGTATTAGAAACCATTAAAAGAATTTCTTGAGATTCAGGCTCATGGGAAACCTTGAAATGTGGTTTATTAATTTCACTTTTTTATACCCAAAGAGCATAAGTTATCAAGGTGAACTGTGATCAGACTATATAATTGATTTTACGACACTTGGAAAGAATTTGAAACCCAAAGAAAGTTCCTTAAGACCTAATTTATTTATTTTTATTTTTAATTGAAGTATAGTTGACATATTTATTTCAGGTGTACAATATAGTGATTCGACAATTATATACATTACAAAATGCTTACCACGATAAGCATATGCCATCTGTCACCGTACAATGTTATTATAATAGTATTAACTATATATCCTATGCTGTACATTTCATTCCAGTGACTTACTTATTTTATAACTGAAAGTTTTTACCCCTTAGTCTCCTTTGCCTATTTCACCCATCCGTCCACCTCTCTCCCCTTGGGCAACCCCTAGTTCTTTATATTCATAAATGTGTTTCTCTTTGTTATTATTGTTATTTGTTTTGTATTCTAGATTCCACATATAAGTGAAATTATATGATATTTGTCTTTGTCTGTCTGAGTTATTTTGCTTAGCATTATATCCATTAGTCCATCCATGTTGTTAGGAATGGCAAGATTCCATTCTTTTTATATGGCTGAGTAATATTTCATTGTATATACATGCCACATCTTATCCATTCATCTATTGATGGATACTTGGGTTGCTTCTGTATCTTGGCTTGTGAATAATGCTACAATAAACATAGGGGTGCATATATCTTTTTAAATTCATTGTTTCATTTTCCTTGGGTAGATACTCAGAAGTAGAATTACTGGATTGTATGGTACTTATAGTTTTAGTTTTTTGAGCAATCTCCATACTGTTTTCCAGTTTACATTTGCACCAGTTTACATTTCCAAGAATAGCGTGCAAAGGTTTCCTTTTCCCCACATCCCTGCCAGCACTTGTTATGTGTTGTCTTTTTGATACTATGCATTCTGACTGCTATTAGGTAATATCCCCTTGTGATTTTGATTTGCATTTCCCTGATGATTAGTGATGTTGAGCATCTTTTCATGTGTCTGTGGTCATCTACATAGCTTCTTGAGAGAAACATCTGTTCAGGTCCTCTGCCCATTTTAATTGGATTATTTGGTTTTTTGGAGTGTTCACTCGTATGAATTCTTCATATATTTTGGATATTAGCCCATTATTGGAAATATCCTTTGCAAAGATCTTTTCCCATTCTGTAGGTTGCCTTTTCATTTTGTTGATGGTTTCCTTCACGTTGCAAAAGCTTTTTAGTTTGTTGTAGTCCCAGTTGTTTATTTTTCCTTCGTTTCCCTTATCTGAGGAGACATACCTAGAAATATTTTGCTAAGGTTGATGTCCAAGAGGTTACTGTCTCTGTTTTCTTTTGGGAGTTTTATGGCTTCAGGTCTTATATTTAGGTCTTTACTCCATTTTGAGTTTATTTTTGTGTGTGGTATAAGAAAGTGGTCCAGTTTCATTCTTTTACATGTAGCTGTCCAGTTTCCCCAATACATTTATTAAAGAGACTATCTTTCCCCCATTTTATATTTTTGCCTCCTTTATCATAAATTGACCATCTAAGTGTGGGATTATTTCTGGGTTCTCAACTCTGTTCCATTAGTCTGTGTGTCTGTTTTTGTACTAGTACCATACTATTTTGGTTATTATAGCTTTTTTTTTTTTTATAGCTTTGTGTTATAGTTTAAAATCTGGGAGTCTGATACCTCCAGCTTTGTTCTTCCTTCTCAAGACTGCTTTGGCTATTCCAGGTCTTTTGTGGTTCCATACAAATTTTAAAATTATTTGTTCTAGTTCTGTGAAAAATACTATTGGTATTCTGATAAGGATTGCATTGAATCTATAGATTGTTTTGGGTAGTATGGACATTTTAATTGGAATGGAATTCCATTTAAATGGAATTTCTTCCATTCCATTAATATGCTATATCTTTCCCTTTATTTGTGTTAACAAATTTAAAGGTAATATGCTCTCATTATAAATTAATGAAAAATATAGAAAATAGCAAGAATAATATAAAAATTTCCCATAGGTCTAGCATTTATTAAATATAGTGTAACCATTTTTTAATATTTATTGCATTTTTTCTTTTTTAATATTTATTTGTGTGTTTTATTTTATTTATTTTTTTTAAGTAAGCTCTACACCCAATGTGGGGCTTGACCTCATGACCCTGAGATCAAGAGTTGCATGCTCCACTTACTGAGCGAACAGAATGCTCTTGTTTGTGTGTTTTTAAAGTAAAATTGTGATCTAATAATTTTAAATGCTTTTTTCTTTTCATATATTAGACACATTTTCTAAATCATCAAATTTTATTTTACAGTATAATTTTTATAGCCATTTAGTATAGAAGAACTTTAAATGTTTATTTGATCTAGCCAGAGCTTACTGTAATAAATTACTTACAGGTTTTTCTCCCTGCCCCGGGTAGGTTTTAGATACTTGCACAATGAGAATGAACCTAAATTCACCAGCCAGATATCTTTATGATTGGTATGGCAGAACAATTAAAGATATTTCAAAAGGTAAGTGACAAAAATTTTATAAACTCTTGTAACATTTCAAAAGGTACTTACATAATTTTGTTTCTATTTTATGTATTTAAAAGGAAAACAGGTATAATAAAAGTTTAGTTTTAGCATGGATAAATATGTCATTCTTATACAAAAGGGAATTATGAAAGGGATTAAGTTTTGAGGAATCTTTATTTTAGCATGTGTTGGTCCATTTGGTCATCTATCACAAAAATACCATAGGCTGGGTGGCTTGAACAACAAACATTTATTTCTTATAGATATGAAGTTCAAGTCCAAGATCAAGGCCCTGGAGGATTCATTGTCTGTTGAGGGCCCCTTAACTGATTCATAGATTGCTATCTTCTCACTGTGTCCTTATTGGTAGAAAGGGCAAGGGTGCTCTCTGGGGTCTCTTGTATAAGGACACTAACTCCATTCATGAGGGCTCTACCCTTATGACAAAATTACCTCCAAATACCATGACATTAGGTTTCAACATTTGAAATTTGGGGGGACATAAACTTTCAGCCTGTAGCACAGCTCAAGTTTAGATTTAAAAAAATGTCATGAGTATTTTAACTTTAGTAAGCCATCACTTAATAAACAAAAGCAATTAGTAAATTTTCATAATTTAACAGCTTTCAGGAGAGAAAACAGAAATCATACGGCTGTGTTCTCAGATAAAAATTTTTTAATTGGTTTGGTTAACTTCTAGAGTTTTTAAAAGTTATGAAATGTGTTTTAAAACAATTTCATTGTATGTCTTTGTCAAAATATGAGACTCCCATCTGTATTTCTAAAAGCACTGATTTGCTAGTCTCTAAAAGCAAAAATACCATGAATTCCATATTGTACTGCTATTAAATTACTATTAGTAGTAATTGCTACTATTATTTATTTTTTACTTTTTTAAATTTACTTTTTATTCCTTTAGTTGTAATTATTATTACTTTAGTAGTGTTACTATTAGTACTACCAAATGTACTACTGTTATGATCCTATCACTTCCTTTAAGCCTTAACTCCATATGCCTGAAGAGGGCCAAAATATTAAGTTGCATACTTAGACTGCAAGGCTGGATTCAGAAAGCTTTAAGCTTTTTTAGGATATGGCTATACTGAGTACTTATATTTGTTTCTAATGTCCTTGCTTATACTATATTAAAGCAAACCTTTACAGACTTTGTCATCTTAATACTCTAAGTGACTACTATTATATTTTGATACTTATTGTTATAACTCTTAAAATTTTTTTCTGCCCGGGATTATATGTGTGTTTGTGTATTTAGAAAGTAAATCAATTTTTTCTTGGTCATTTTTAATGTTTGTGTTAGATATGGTAATTATTTTTCATTTTATTAGGAGTTTTTATCTGAAGATTTTGAAGCTTCTGTAGACATACTCATTATCTAGCTAGTTACTTACCTGTAAGACATGTAACACAGAGACTACTTCCTTATGGTCTTTTTTGGGGAGGATACAGAGGATATCATTATTGAAGTTTATTTCTTCTTTCTTGCAGCCCCCCTGATCATACTGGCTAAAATGATCTTTATGTTTAACAGTATTATATAATCACTCTTAAATTTGCATTAATAAAATAAATAACTAACACATTTTCTTAAGACCCTATCTAGCCTTGAATTATTTCCAGCTCACCGGGAATTAAAAAATTGTATTTGAATAAATTGTTAGAATTAAAACTATAAGCAACCCCAGTTAAAGGGAAAGATTTATATTTAGAAAGTTGATTTTTTCCCCCTCCCAAATGCAGTATAACAGAATTACTTATCGAAACGTAAAAGCTCTGACTCTGAGGTGTGATGCTTCATGGATGCCGGAGGCATTCAGATTCATGCCTCATGCTTCACGTGTCCAGAAGTGTGCTATTATCACATTTTAATGCATGCCTTGCCCTGTGTTTTTGCATACTTATAAAAGCTTATGCCAGCTGAAATTAGCCTATGCAACCACTAACATATGGAAGCATAACAAGTTCACTAGACTTAATATACTCAAAGAAGCTAATCCTGTTGGAAGAACTTCCAGTCTGTAGCACCCTAGTCACTTAACATTAGATTTTTGCATTTATTTTTTCTTTGTTTGTTAGTATAATTTGTGCATCAAATGATTGAAGTCCTAAACATTTATATTTGATGGTCTTCTGAACTTCAACTTGTAAAAGGTCAAGTGTTATGTGGAAGTTACCTTTTAATTTAAATAATCACTAATACTCTCATTTGATGTGTGATTCTTGTTGTTTGCTTGTTTTATGTCAGATCAGAAAATTGTGTCTAATGTTAAGATCATAGCAGTTACTTTTTATTTATAAGGACGGATTAGAAATGTAATTGTACGAAGGACTAAAATGTAAAAGATACACAAAATGCTTCTTTTTTAGAATTATATATACTTCGAAGGTTTTCTTCCTATGCTGTGAGAAATGAGCACAGTTGACACGACACTAAACTTTTACTTTATCAGGTCTAGTGAAGCCCTTAAAAACCCATGGGATTTGAAAATTGTTTATGTTTTTAGATTTCTAAACCATAGAAGATTTTAACAAAGAAATTTATATTGTTATGTGTGAAAAATTTCTTTAGTTATGGTTCCTACAAAGATCTATTCTTTCTAGGGTAGAAGAAAACTACCCACACTGTAAAGATACCATGTTCCTATATGTGGTCAACTTGCTAGTACAGCATTTCTGCTAGAACATAATACAAAAAATGCATTCTGCAGAATCACTCCCATCAAAACTACAAGGCTATGAAAACAATAGGGTTGAGGAAGATCATTCAAAATCTATGCAACTTTAAAGCCAGAATACTAACTTAAATAATAATTATTAACTTAGGACATACTGTAAACAGCCTGGATAGGTATCTCAGAGTGCTGCTTCAGAGGATAGTAAAGCTGCACAAAAACAATAGAGGATGAGACAATGCAGATGGAAATCAACTGGAGGTTTGAGCCAGTGGGGCTTCCTTTAAGGAAGTCACGGGAGGAAGCAAAACTGCCACAGAGTCCTGCTAGGAACCATAGTGCTGCAGCCAAGATAAAATTTTTTTTCTTTCCTGGCAAAGAATAGAATTCTACTCTGTTGGCCTCCTTTGCCTAGGAAAAAGCACATATTCACCAACCAAACTTCTATACTGTACTGACATCATTCCCCTATTGAACTATTTGGTATTATAGAAGCACAGTGGCAGAACACAGTGGCAGAACACATGTAGCTAGTGTCACATTTTGGTAGATTTGTTTAATAACACCCTCATTCCCCCTAATATTTCCTAACTTTTTGTTCTCTTAGCTTCTTTGGCTTAATTATTCCATTATGGTGAACCAGAGAAGTCACTCTCTTCTTTTGAGGAAGGAGATCTTCAGTGTCTTAGGACCTATTATTCCAGTAACCAAACCCTGCTCCTGAGTGGATCCTTCTAGATCCTGGTGGGTAATATGAAATTTATACTAGAAGATTCTGAAATGACTTAGAATATAATTAAATTGGCTCCGAGGCCATGCTATGAACACTGAATGTTCACTTCCTATTCGATTTCCTACCCCAAATTTACGTAGTAGTATTGTCCAAAATAGCTATTTTCTGACACGTTTTTCAGAGATTCTATAATGCAATGAGAGCAAGTGACAGGATTAATGTATTTCAATCAAAAAATTCCAAAAACATACCCTGAACTTGAATGTTAACTCTTGTCCATTATGGAATTTTTGTGAAGAAATTAAATTCAAAGAATAAAATTCCAAAGAAATAAAAATCCCAAATCTTTACATTTACACAGAAGTGAATTCCAAAATCAAATAATCTTACCTTTGTGAGTTAAAATTCAGTAAAAGTTCCAGCTCCTCAAGTTGAAATTCAAAGAAACTAAAGTCCTAAATTTTTATTCTTCCCTGTGTCAGCCAGATGACTTCTGGATGCCTAGTTTGAACTAGAATTCCTCCAGCAACTACCTTCTGGGCTCCCGCAGTGGGTGTCATCCCTTAGGACCTGAGAAGTTGAATGAAGTCTACACCAACTTTCTCATGTGCCCTAATTCCAGTTAAACTGAAAGATGATCACAACATCAGCTCCATACCCAGTACATTCAGAACGGAAGCCAACCCCCAATTTCTAATGTGGCCATTCCAAGCAAAATGATGGTACTAGGATCCTATGTTTGGCATGATCCAGACCCATGTGACTGTTGCCAAAGACCATTGCAGAAACTAAGTGAAGGAAGGCAAGAGAAAACATTCTTCCCGTCAGTTTTTCCACGATGCCAGTTGGGCTGTTGGGCAGAGTCTGTGATATACGACATAATTTGTTGGGAAGCAGTCTCCCATAAAAGCATTAATTATAGTATTAGGTATTTATATCTTGAGGGAAAAACTGACCAGTAACATTGTCTCCTCTCTAAAAAGAGGCTGTACAAAGTGTTGGTTAAGTGCTCTGATTTTGGAGCCAGAGTTCAAATTCTAGTTACACCATCTATTGTATGACCTGAGACGTGATAGTTTCTCCAATGGCTTAGTTTCTTCATCTATAAAATAGGGATGAAATTAATTACCTTAATAAGTTGTTGTAAGGATTAAGTGAATTATATGGAAAGTCCTTAGAACAAGTACATGACCCTTGGTAAGCATTATGTAACAATTTTTTAAAAGATTTTACTTTGAAATAATCTCTACACTCAACATGGAACTGGAACTCACAACCCTGAAATCAAGAGCCATATATGCTCCACCAACTGAGCCAGCCAGGCACCCCAGCATATTATAATATTGTATCATCATTGCTGTTATTACTTTTATTCTCAAAGAGGATACTCTTGCATTCTTGCAACATTTGGAAATTTATGTTGTTTGCAGCCCCAGGACTTGTTTGAGATGCTGTTACTTGCCTTTGTAAAGTATCCCAAACATCTTAATACTCTTTTCTTTCTGAGTCCCATGTTCCTGAACCCCATACTGAACTGAGGGTAAGCCCTCTCTGGTGGCAAAACATCCATCGTGCCTCAGGAGCAATAATTTCAATCCTAGGTCATAGCGGCTGCTGTCATGGCCTCTGGCTGTGGAATCATTTAAGCCAAAGAACCCTACTTTGCGAACACATCTTCCTCCTTGTCTTCATATCAGTTCCCATTAGAGAATAACTTTGCTCCATGGATTTCTGAATTGAAGTGGCTGTTTATGTTTCTGAGCCTCATGGTCTTGGTGTTCTGTGAGGACTAGCACAATGTCATTTCCTCCTGTAGACAGGGTCTTTCCTCAGTTTTCGAATGCTCCTGGTCTTAACATTTCTGTCCCCTCTTTCTACAGTATTTAAGACTTGTCTCTATTGTACTCCTATTCCTTTCAGAAAGGTTCCCTTCTCTAACAGGCTCCAGCTACATTGCTTGCTGCAGTGGACTTATTTCTTTTCTTTTACTTTCCCTTTGCTATTTGTTTCATTCTTGTGTTTTTCTAACATATTCCTGTAGATATTTTTCTTGCAGCGTGTCTCATAGTGAGAGATATGAAGTCAATAAGTTCCAAGTTTGTCAATATCATCCTTTGTTCAAACCAGTCCTACCTATTTTCACCTCCCTGAGTTAAATAATCCTCCTCAGGATGTATTTTCCCACAGTCTAACAACTAATTTTGATCTGACTCCTTGATCTATTTTTGCTGTGCCTGGATCTTCTGTAATATAATTCATCTTCCCTTTGCCTTCTTTTAATCTTAGACTCAGAAGTTTGGCGGGTTCCCTAAATACGTTTTTGAGTATTTGATATTAATCTTCATAGTATTCCCCTCTCCAGTTTATTCAGCCTTCATGAACACTCTTTGGATAGTTGTCTCATCCTCAAAAGAGATTCTCCAGTTACTCTTGCTGTTAATTTATCTGTAATATAAATGTTAACCTCTTCACAGTATTTGTGGATTCTTCCTTCTTTGGGGGATTGCTCTAACTCTGTTCTCCAAGATCTTTATTTCTCTGGTAGGTTTCACTGGGCTCCAGTTACTGTTTGTGATTTTTTAACAATTACAATATTTCCCCCTTTTATAATAATCTCTTTAAGAGTAGTTAGACTTGGATATCCTTATATCTGACCTTCAGGATTTTAGTTCCTCTTTTTCATATCTGTTAAAAATGTATGTTCTGGGGCACCTGGGTGACTCAGTTGGTTAAGCATTGAAGTCATGATTTAGGCTGGGGTCATGATCTCAAGGTCATGGGATTGAGTTTCATGGTTGGGCTTCGTGCCCAACGAGGAGTCTGCTTGAGATTCTGCTTGAGATTCCTTCTGCCCCAACCCCTTCTTGCACTCTGTCTTTCCCTCTCTCAATTAAACAAATAAATAAAATAAAAATGTGTGTTGAGATCAGAAAGTTACCTTTATTCTAGGAGATCTCTTTCTTCCTCCAGCTAAATAAACCTGTCTTCTTTTATTTATTTTCATGCATATACTGCTTTATTCTGATCATAAGGTTGAAGCATATTTTAAAACCATTTTAGGGGCAACTGGCTGGCTCAAAAGGTAGATCATGCGTCTCTGGATCTCAGGGTCCTGAGTTTAAGCCCCATGGTGTGGAGCCTACTTAAAACCAGCCTACTTTTTCCTCCGTTCCTTTAGCAAATCTGTTTCCTAGATGTGTAATACTTTCTTCCAGTTGTTTCTCTACCTTAACTGAAGAAGATGAAGTGTTCTTTTTACAACAAATCTACCACCTTTCTGTAGATGAAGCCATAATTTGGGTTTCTGAAATTTAGAACATAAATGTTCATAATTTATTAGAATACATTTTCCCAGGTGAATCAATGACAAGTAAAGCAGTCCCATGTCCCCTGCTTTTTTTCCCAGATCATTATATAATCTACAATTACATTACTATTTATTTAGATACATCAGATCATTGACCTAAATTAAACTTAAAGACAACTAAAGCCCCTAGGTTTTTGCTCACAATTTGCTTTTAAGCCACTTCTTTCTTATCCTGTACTTGTATTGCTGATTTTATAGGCATGTGAACCTAACATTATACATTGATTCCTATGAAATTTCTACTTACAAGGTTTTTATTTAGTAGTTTAGCCTTGCAAGATCTTTCAGATATTTAATCTGTCAGGGATTAACAGTTTCTTCCATCTTTGTTTTCCCTTATAAATGTGGCTTGAATACCAATTTTATCACTAAGTTATTGATTAAAATATTTAAAAATTTTTGACTATGCCATGATTGGGGCTCTCTAGCATGTTAATAAAGTTCCTGCCTCAGATTTATAGTAATCTTCCACGGATATGACTGTTCATGTAGTTATGAATCTGTAAGCTCACCTATTTCCAACTTAGATACAAGTCTTCTAATTATATCACTCTAGTAACACTATTTTTGGGCGCCTGGGTGGCTCAGTTGGTTAAGTGACTGCCTTCGGCCCAGGTCATGATCCCTGAGTACCGGGATCAAGTCCCGCATCGGGCTCCAGCTCCACGAGGAGTCTGCTTCTCCCTCTGACCTTCTCCCCTCTCATGCTCTCTCTCTCTCTTTCTCTCTCAAATAAATAAACAAATAAAATCTTAAAAAAACCCCACTATTTTTAAAAATGATTTTAGGGGATGCCTGTCTGGCTCAGTTGGTACAGCATGTGACTCTTGATCTCAGAGTTGTAAGTTCAAGCGCCATGTTGGGTGTAGAGATTACTTAAAAATAAAATCTTAAAAAAAAAAGTGATTTTAGCTTATCATAACTTCTCATACTGAACTCATACTTAAATCTTTATCATGGCCTGAAGGACCTTTATGATTTGGTCCCTACCCAATTTCTCCATATTCACTTAGTACTACTGGCTCCTTCATCTCTTCACTCAAGTCACCTTATTTTTTCATTTCGGTTCCTCAAACACTTTATTCTTCTTCAAGCCCCAGTACCTTACCATATAATGTTTTCCCTACTTGGATTATCTCTCAACCTAACCTCCTTGCAAGCTATTGCCTACTCATCTTAAAGGTCTTATTTTAAATAGTTCTTCTAAAATGCTTTCCTGACATTGCCTTGCTTCTGTGCTACTTTTCTCCCTTGTCTAAGACAGGTATCCCTGTTATACTAATAGCACCCTGTATATACTAATTATCTCAATTATAATTCATAAAACCATGTGGAGAATTATTTGTTTAATATCTGTCTGTCCTCCAGATTTTAAGCTCCATGAAGACAGAGATTTTGTAGACTTGTCTATATTCCCATGTTTAACTCAGGGCTAAATCATAAAATAGTATAAAAATTTGGGATGCTGCCCATATCTGGAAACATTGTACTTAGATGCCTTTTTTTTTTTTTAAGATTTTATGTATGTATGTATGTATGTATATATGTATTTTAGAGAGAGGGGGAGCATGTACGAGCAGGGGAGGGGAGGGGAGAGGGAGAATCCCAAGAGACTCCACACCAAAGGTAGAGACCCACGCAGGGCTTGATCTCACGATCCTGAGATCACAAACTGAGCTGAAGTAAAGAGTCAGATGCTCAATCGACTGAGCCACCCAGGTGCCCCCTTAGATGCCCTTTGATGTGAGTGGAAAAGTCAGGACACTGGGAAGGTGTCTAGTCAAATGCTTCCCTCTCTCTTTATGCCCTAAAAATGCCTAGTACTACTCTTTTATTGCTATCACTACTGCTTCTGTTCTGCTAACTGTGGAATTCTGCAATGGTCCAGATAATTTGGGCTTTGTAAGTGGTATTGCTTTTTTAGCTAAGAGTAGGTGACTTAGAAGGGTATACTTATAGCCTGCAGCCTTCAGTCAAGCCCCCTAGAGGGACAGCTGTGTGTTTGTGTGTGTGTGTGTGTGTGTGTGTGTGTGTGTGTTCATTCTGATTCCTTTTATTACTTTCTCCAGGAAAGAAATTGGAATCCTAGGTAGTATCTACTCATAACTTTCTCTTGCCTTGTTTTGGATGCTAAGTGATATATTTCTCCATCATTTTTTGAAAGATTTTTAATTTATTTTTATTTGAGAGAGAGAGAGAGAGAGATTGAGAGAGAGAGAGAGAGCACGAATGGGGGGCAGGAGCAGAGGGAGAAGCAGGCTCCCCACCGAGCAGGCAGCCTGACGTGGGGCTCCATCCCAGGTCCCTGGGATCATGACTTGAGCTGAAGGCAGATGCTTAACAGACGGAGCCACCCAGGCACGCCACTTCTCTATCATTTTTAAATAGAAACATCAAAGGAGAGCAATCATGAATTCTAAATAGAATACCTAAACAGGAGGCTTGCAGACATTATATGTTCTCCTACTTTGTTGCAGATATACCCATTTATCTGGGAAGAGACATACAGATTTAGCAGTAGGTCCTTGCTTAAGGATAACAGATGGTAGCTATAATCTATTAGGATCTATTTCCCATTGGAAGAAATAATAGTTATATGTTGGTGTTAGAGATGTCAAACACCATGTAAGGAATTTCCCCAAGAGTCTCCCTATTTACCCCAAGAATCTCCCTCTCTGTTCATTAAATATTTATTTAATATATGAGTTTAATTACTATATGAGTTACTCCATATGGGTCCTAGTGATTACTGTTTATTTTTCTAAGAGTTCACAAACCATTGATCTTATAATCTCTTCCAGAACTTTTCAGGGAATTAAGATCAAACTTATGGGTACAATAATTTCTTTATGTTTTTAAAAAAAATATTTTATTTATTTATTTGAGAGAGAGAGAGAGAGAGCACAAGCAGGGTAGAGGGAAAAGGGGAAGCAGACTCCTGTTAAGTAGGGAGACCCACATGGGACTCAATTGCAGCACTCCAGGATCATGACCTGAACTGAAGGCAGAGGCTTAACTGACTGAGCCACCCAGGCAGCCCTGATTTCTTTAAAATTAACTACATTGCCCCTTTTTAATCCTTGGGTCCCAGTCCTATTTACCTTTATTTCTCATATTTTATGAAATGTAAAACTTCAGACCTCTTGCTGAAGAGGGATGCCAAATGCTGGTGGTTATGAATCAACCCTTCAATCTCTCTAGGCTGCTTTGGAATATATAAAGGCAGCCAGTTAAAAATCCTTTTGTGTAGGAAAGATGTCACTCAGGAAAAGTCTTCAGATTTCCCTTAAGACTGTGCACCCTGTGACTTTGCCTTGGTTCCAAGGTACCTTATATATGGCCCTCAGTGACTTCCAGTGACCTCAAAGCATCAGAGTTAGGCCATTCTTGTAGGTTGAACAAAGGCAGAAAGTAATCACTGATTTATATTTCTACTATTGATCTATAGAAAATATCAAGAAATTTTAAAGGCTTGATTTTAAAAAAGAAGTTTTTATTTTTTTGTTTTTTTGGTGGCAGTTGGAGAACTCCCATTATAATTGGATCACTGTCATCTTTTATTAAATACGTGAATGCAGAATTGTGTGATATGAACATTCACAAAGCAGTCTAATCTGCTCAGAGACACTTTAATATCTGTCAGAAATTCCCTTTTGAAGTCTTTAAAACATAGACTCTTTTCTATTCATGAAGATATGATCATCACTTCTAGGTTTCGTTGGGCTAAACTTGCTTCAGTATTTATATAATGTTTTAACCAAGTCCTTGCTCTTTCTGTCTTCTCCTTGAGTTTGTCTTTCTTTCTAGCTTCTGTTTTTTATTTCTTATTTCTCAGTCTTTGAACCAGAAATCTTACCCTGACTTTAATGATGTGTCAATGATCCTAGAGGTTCATTATTAAAAATTTAAGTATAATTACCAATGAAAACAAATAGCTTAATTGTTACTATCTGTTATAAAACAGTCTTTTTTTTTTTAAGATTTTGTTTATTTATTTGACAGAGAGAGACACAGCGAGAGAGGGAACACAAACAGGGGGAGTGGGAGAGGGAGAAGCAGGCTTCTCGCCAAGCAGGGAGCCTGATACGGGGCTTGATCTCAGGATCCTGGGATCATGACCTGAGCCAAAGGCAGACGCCCAATGACTGAGCCACCCAAACCTAAACAATCTTTTTAAAACAAAGCTTTCTATGTAAAAGAACATGACTCAGTATAGAGAGGCTTTCTTCCCCATAAGAGTGTTCAGAAGAGATGGGATAGTAGACAAAATATGTAAAAATACTAATTATAGAGGATTCTACTTTTGTGAAATAAACATTGAGAAATAAATCTCAAAAGGGAACTCTCATTTTAATTGCTTCAACTATTAAGACTTTTTAGTTGATCACATTTAAAAATATAAATTTTTCATGTATATATATAAATATATGTATATATATTTTTATATATATATATATAAATTTTTCATGACATATACATATCCTTAGTAAAATATTTGAATGTAATATATTGATTTAGCATTTGCATCCAAGGAGACCAAAACAGCTTTACCCACATTAAATGATACCTAGGGCAGTCTGAATTAGGTCGCGTATGCCAAGTATTATTATTATTCCTGCTTTTAGACTTAAGAAAAAAAGAAAAAGAAATTAAGAAAGAAAAAGGAAAAAGAATCCAGCTACATTTTTTTAGATTTATATTACTCGTTACTTTATAATGTAACAGTAGAACTTTGAAACATTTTGGGGTGCCTGGCTAACTCAGTTGGTGGAGCATGAGACTCTTGACCTTGGAGTTGTAAGTTTGAGCCCCACTTTGGGTGTAGGGATTACTTAAAAATAAAACCTTAAAAGAAAAAAAAGAAACATTTTACAATTAGCTTGCTTTTGATGTTACTTATACATATAAGTGCTTTGTATATTTGATTTTGTTCCTAAGTTTTACTAAGTTTTCTGTTTCCTCTTTTCCTACTGGGTCAAAAGTTAAGTGATGCCTCAGTTAACACCATTTGAATTAAGCTTTTCTCAATAGTAATAAAAATAAAAAATAATAATGCAAAAAAAAGTATCAGTTGTTACAGCAAACAATTATATACTGACATTTCTAATGGCCTTCATTTCTAGTTTTTGTTGGTTTTATTTAAGTTCCATGTATTGTATTTTCCAAAACTAATTCTAAGGTAAGACCTTACATTTTTGTACAGAGCTTTTAAGTTTGAAAAGGCAGGCCGTATATATTCAATTACTATGTATTGATATAGGCCAAAAGCACATAAAATAGATTAGATATTGTTAATTCTCAGTATTTAAGTAACCATAAAGTTGTACATATATCAATTCAATTATTTTACATTATTACTAAATACCAATTATTTAAGATGCCCAAGGAACTAAATTCAGAAAACACTTTTATTTTCAAAGACACACACACTATTATTTTTGTTGAGGGGGGAAGGCAATAGACTCCCAGCTTATTTCTACTTGTATAAATCAAGTTATTTAAATAAATGAATTGTGTATGCTGACCTGTTCTACCAATGTGCTACTGGGATGTATGAAAAAAAGATGTGCATGGTGGTGGAAGTAGAAAGAGGCATAAAGCGTATTGGAAAACTACCAAATGTCCCCTGCAAATGGGCCCTATTCAGAATCAGTAAGCGTATGATGAGTGAAGTGGTTTTGAATATCGCCTTTAGATTCCATGCTGTTACAAGGCCAGCCCTGAACATGGCAACTCTTATTTCCACACACAGTACCTCTTCACTCTCAATTTAACCCCAAAATCTGATGAACCCATTACTCCATACTTGATTTCATGGAACAAGGAGTAGATATAGTTACAAATGATCAATCACAAGCCGTGAACCAAAGCAGCAAGGCATTAACAATTCACACCATTTCGGTCCACTTGCTCGAGCAGAAGATGTGCCAGCATATTTAATGCACAGCTACTTCGTTCAGTTTAAGAAAAGACATGACTCAGAATGCATTTTCAAAACAGAAGAGACCTAAGATTTCATACTTTCTAAGCCCCAATGTCAACGTTCACCCACATATCAGCAATTAAAATAACAAGGTGTTCTGCAAAGGTCACAATGTCTAAATTAAATTTTACTCAGGTAAAAACAATATGACCTATGACATTCTTCCCCCCAATGCATCCCTATTCTGTTTGATCCTATCATACAAATCAATGTCTCTTAGAGCAGTATTATAACACTGTAGACCCCACAGGCAATATGCCGTCAGTTTAATAGGATCACTGAAAAAGTAAAGCAGCTGTGAAAGATTGCTCTAAGTATAGCAATCGTGTGCTTGTCATTTTGTTCAGTGGAGGAAAAATCCAAATTTGGGTAGGCATCAGTATTTAAGAAAATGACTGCTAAATCTTTTCACATAAGTACCTTAGGGACAGTAACATTTGACATATAGCACATAAACAAAAGTACACAGCAGCTGTTAGTTTAGTTTTGTTTGAATAAAAATATACTGATATAAATCAAGCAACATTGGAGACAGTATGCTTTACATCATTCAATCTTCCCAGCAGACTATGCTTTTGAGTGGCATCTGCTGGTTGTTCAGGGACCGGGAGCTTTCCAACTATTACCTAAAGCTGGATAAAGAGCATTAAAACACACACATACCTTGGCACTAACTCATACTCCCTCCAGGCATACTTCCTGGATGGGAAGGAGTCAAATCTTAGTATCTTTAAAGAGCTCACTTTGTTTCCTCCAAAAAAGACTTTTTAGATAAACTTTGTTTTAAAAATAAATTCCATCTGAATAGGAGAATTTCCAAATGATTTCCTGCTAAACAATAACTGAGTATTTTTGAGACCGAGATCTGAAACTTGCTGCCAGAGAACATATAGAAGTTTCTTTAGAGGTCATTATGCTCTGGACAGTGCTCTTTTTTCCCATAGTCTCATGTACTCTGAAATGGCAAGATTACTGTATTATGTAAATTACGATTTGGGATATTTAATTGGCATGAATTTTAATTTTTAATTCACTGCAGGTTATTAAAGACTTTGATTATTTCCAGTGCTTTTTGAAAATATATTAATTAAAAAATTCTCTTTTTAGCTTTCCATAGTAGATTCAAATGAGTAAGCAAAGTATCTCTTTTAATGTAAGATGTTGCTTTTGGAAAGAGACTTATATTCTCTAGGTATAGAACTTGACAGACACGCCAGTCTATTTCTACTTGGTAAGTTCCATTAGCTTTGTGGTTTCTCTTTAGAGAGATATTTGCCTCCTTGTCAAAAATTCTTGTACTGCTCCCCTCATGAATCCAAATAAGTTCAAGCTTCTTCTTAGTAATGAAGTGCTTTTAATATAAGGTCTTCTTGAAGGCTGAACAGCTTCTTTTTTTATGAATGGCTTTAGAACTCTTGTGTTTGATGTTCTTAGAGGGTATCATTTTTGGTATTTACAGTAGCTATTTTGACCTTAACCTAATATTTTTGCTTTGTTACATAGGTTTTATTATGTGCTTTTTCCCATAGTAGTATGATTTATGGCAGGGTAGGATAGAGCACATGAGGCTTTTCCAAGACTTTTAAATATGCACCTCTGGCCTTCTCCTGGCTTGTTAATGCTTCATTGCCAAATCGTCTCATTTTCTTTTGTAATTTCCTTCTTATAAGGAGAATTAAAACAGTTGCACATATTCTAAACGTGTTTCAAAATTCTAGCATATTAATAGTTACTAAATTTTGATCAAATTTTCATTCGGTCACAGAAAGTTACAGATTCTAAGTGATTGTGCATAGTCTTTGTGCATAAGTTGAACTCATGGTCTTAAAACTTACCTAAACGACTGTCCACAGCATATCCAAAGTACTTTTAATTTGTCTGGTAGACATTTATCGAGCACTGCTTTTACCAAACCAAAAACCACTATGGCCTCAAAACCCTAAAACATTCGTGATTTACTGGAGGATGGAAATGGGTGCGGAGAAGATAAGAATTAATTCAAATCAGTAAGGGGAAAATAAAATTACAAACAATGCTCTGGGAAGCATAGAAGAGGGAACAGTTCCATTCTGTCTGAGTAACATGGGATATTTTGCCACAGAACATAACATTTGATACAAACTTTGAAGGCAAGAATATATTCACAGGTAGAAAAAAGGAGGAACAAATGCAAGGGAAATGGAACAGCGTGAGTGAGAAAAATATCTATTGATAATTATGAAATTGATATAGCTACTACTTTCAATCATATGATCTGTTTACCCATGATGCTCAATACTAACTCTACCAGGGAAATTACTCCTTTCGGTTACATGATCTATTTACTCAGCATCCTCAGCCTTAAGTCCAAACGCATTGAAACTTGGATTCATTTTAATTTGCCCTGTAGTCATAACTTGAGAATAAACAAAATGGTTAAAAAGCTATTCTCATCCTCATAACTGTACATCTCCAGTGGTGGTAATGATCCCAATGGAATGATCACATTTGACTGATCTATGTATATTGATAAATTTAATGAATGATTAATTTCTAAACCACTTATCTAATAAAAATGTTGAGGCCCTATTTAATGAAAATACTGAAATTACAGAAAAGCAAAGCTCTGGTTGCTATTATGTAAATAAGAGCAAATAGGTAAAACACCTGTAATAAAGACCTCAAACTTCAGAAGAAATGCTGTGTGTACCTATGCACACCAATATTAAAGGAATATAGAATAATAGGAGCCAGCTAACCTTATTGAGTGAGGCAATATTTCTGAGTAGCAGTTTGAAGGAGAAACTCATGGTTTATGCACAAAATAATACCCTGGTGTTCATTCACTGGGAAACACATTTTTTTTTTTCTTTGAGTGTCTTTCATGGGCCTTGTTAGCTCATAGCAACATCTAGGTTTATGCTCTTTCCAAGGTTGAAAAGTGTCTATTGTCCTTTCTAAATAATTGCCTTTGTTTTTTGCACATCTTTATGCAATAATCTTTAATGCACTTAGCTTCAGAAACAATGAAAGAGAACTCTACATAAAAGGAAAAGGTTGGTTAAGAACACTTATGAATTGTTTTTGGTATAGAATATTACAACTATCTACTGAAATGCTTAAAAAGTAATTCATACTTATGTTAAAAATCTATGGTTGGGGTTGAAAAGTCAATTGATTTATTTTTAATCAATTATTCTATTATATTTCAAAACTATAATTTTAAGTCAATCTTTTTTATGGAGAGTTCTCTAATTCTAACTGATTAATAAATTTTATTTTTAAAGTATATTAGGCTTATTTATACTTCCTTTCGAAGTATTTAGGGCGTATCATTTTCTTATGTTTTCTGTACCTTCCTAGTTAGTGGAAACATTGTTTGTTCTTGGAGTGTGCTTTGTCTTCCTTTTCAAGAAGATCATCAAAGTTACTAGTTTGCAGCTCCCAAAAAGAAAAGAGCCTTCTAATCCCTGGTTCAGAGGCTAACCTTTATTAGCGCTCTTGTGGTTATAATGAGGACCCTGCTTCCAGCAGGGAGATTCTAGAATACTGAACAGATTATTCAACAAGTTCAGAGCAGATTCTGAAGTCCCTTATAAAACCTGCTTGTGAATACTGCTTTCTTTGCTTTGCTATTTCTGGTTTCCATAGTATTCCTAATTACATAAATCATGTGGAGCATGGGAGCTATTTTCCATCCTATATCAGTTCTGACACTGCTTGCATTTTGATATAATTTGTATTTTTTTCCTAAGCTATATATATATTTTTTTTTCTTAAAAAAAACATAAACTGCAAAAAGTGGAACTTGTATTAGAAGATCTATGAAATCATACCTTGGAATTCCTTGGGCTGAAATAAAGAATTTGAAAGTTACTTTGTGGCAAGTGTGGATGAATAAGGTTATAAAACTAGAGAATCTGAGAACGCGTTCTCAGGTTTAAATCCAAGATTAAATCTAGGATGTAGATCATTCAAGTTTATTACCTACTTCCAATTTACTTAAAATTATTTCAACTTAATTGCTATTTATATAATGCCTTTCTTTGTTCAAAAACTGTAATAGGTTCAATGAGTGTACCAAATTCAAAGTTTACAAATTAATGATTTTGATTAATGATTAATGATTCTTAAGCTAGTTTTCTTTAGGAAAAATTGTAATCATGATTGGTTTGTACCATACATTTTTTTTAAAGATTGAAGAGTTATAATTCTAAAAATAAGTTTCTTTTTCTTTTTCTTTCTTTTATAGTATATGTAATCTTATATATTTAAAAAGTTTGTGTATTTGTTATGATAAAACTTAATGGAGAGAAGTAATTGCTCCAGTATAAACATGGTTTTGTTATGAGAATTTTAGGAATTAATTTCTGAGGCTGGATGATTGAATTTTATGCACACATCTAAAGATGTCTAAATAGTCATTGGGTCATAATTTTCTTTTAACTTTATAGTAGTTTTAGAAAAGCTTAAATTCTATTTCCAACATTCTCCTTAGTGTTGAATATATTAGAAAGAATTTAAATTGTGCTATGGTAGAGAGTTACAGAACTTAGTGCCATAAAATGCATAACTTTTTTACTAGGAACAAAATTCAGCAGAATACCAGTAGCAAAGGCCATTTGCATAACTCAGCCGCTCAGCAGCTCAGCTGAACCTAATTGTAATTCAATTTCCAGATTGCTACACTAGGCCTCTCTGCATAAAATATGCCACATATAACATAACCAACGGCATGGAGCTAGGAGCTATTTTCTTTGCTGGCGATCTATTTAATTTCTTTTCTATTAGAAATATGTATCAGAATAAGGTAGCCAAGCCATATAATTATTTTGTATGTTTATATTGTGTCACATGTGTATACTTAAGACCAAGTTAAAAAATGATATCCTTTCATTTTTCTGGGTTCTCAAATGTGCCTAATATTTTTTTTTTATTTTTTATTTCTGGCATTTCAGAGGGAAATTAAATCTTAAAAAATGTTAGCTAGCTGCCATGTTATTTGACTATTTTACACTAGAAAGACTTTATAAGCTAATCATGTGAAAAAGTGTATAAACATGTCTGTCAAGTCCAGTATAAATGTTGCAATACAGGCCAACAAGTAAATATCTTCCATCTGTTTACAAAACAGGTGCTGAAATAACATTCCTAAATCTTTGGCTAGCTTATATCCCAGAAACTTAAAAACAAAAAAGTATGATAAAATGCTTGCTTAAGATTCCCTTTATTTTTAAACAGCTTTGCCACCCTGTTTTTATGGGTTATTTAAGCAATAGCAGTGAAAAGACTTGAATAGGATGGCTTATAAAGGTATGGATTATATTTTATGAATAATTTCCAGATGTGATGTTTTAGGTATATAGACTCCTCTATGGGAAGCTATATACAGAAACAACATGGATCTTACAATTTTATCAGGACAATGCAAGTAGATTTCAGCAAGGTTGGTTCCAACTCATCTGTGATAAATGAGAAGATAAGGCAATCAGTGCACACCATGACACTCTGTGCAGCTAGTTAGGCACACTTCAGAACTATTCAGGTGTGCTCACAAAGCTTATGAGTCTTGCATGGGGGGTGTCTCAATATAAATACATCCTTCATGGTGGCCACTAGTAATGCAGGAATTGCCTCTGTAAGACTTAACCCAGGTCAGATATAAATAATAGATGTTAAGAGTTAGTTCTGGTATTGGGGCTGTGTTCCAGGCAGTGCATTTCAGTTGGGTCAAAAGAATTTATTTTCCCTTATTTTCTTGCATAGTTCCTCTGCTTGAAAAATGCCTGCAAAATTCCATCACACCTTTGCGGGGACCAGTTTGGGTCTCTAAGGGAGAAGGTTTCAGCCCCTCAGGAGCTAAGATGTACATCCAAGGAGTTCTTTTGGCCTTGTACCAACGACTAAACTCTGCAAAAAAATATTATGCACAGGTGAGTCATCCCTCTTTAAAAATTGCTTTATTATGTGTTTTAAAATGTACTGGTTGTATAGAGGCGATGATTGGCATTGTGTCATAAAAAAAACTGTGACATGTATTTTGTGAACTCAGTGCCTGTTAGGGAGCCAAAATGCTTCTTCTGTAATCTCAAAGCCAGCAATAATGGGGCTAATTGTATCTGTCTTTTGGTATGGGATGTCATATGTCTCATCTTTTCTTGCTGCATACTGTGCAAAGCGAAGGCAACTCCTTATGTGGAATTTCTATAGACAGTTACTTTAAGCAAGAAAATGAATAGCTCCTAAATCATTTGAAGGTTTAAATGCTCAGTCTTTTTTCTTTTTTCTTTTTTTTTTCTTTTTTAGTATGAAATCAGAATTGCTATTGTAGAAGTTGGGCTAAAATGTAAACCAGTCACATTCTGGGAAATGAAATTGTGAATTAACTTCTTGTCAAGACTAACTCACTTCATTTATGCTTATTTAACTTGTATGTTTAGAAAGTAATCAAGTTAAGCTTAATTTTGTCTTTTAATTTCTAAGTATCCTTTCCATAACTGTGAGTCATGTGTGTGTAAAGACTGATATTTTTATAACTACATATAGGGACTTTGATTTATCTTAAAGTGGAACTAACACTGCAAAGCAGAATGATTGATGGCCATTTATAAAATAAAATTAGAGTTGCCACGTTTTTAGAATCCCCTTTGCACTTGGTCTTAAAAAGTTAAGCATATATTTTACCATGTTAAATAAAGTCTAGATTTTACATTTCTAACTATGAACTTCCAGTTTAGAACTGGGCTCATTATCTCAGGCCACAGGCCACTGAAAAATGAATATTTTGAAAGCATCATGCTATTATTCTCTGTGTGCTGGGGGAGGGGAGAGAAGAATGGGATGTGGTCTCAGTGTTCACACAGCACCTCCTGCTGTCTGATTTGGAAAAGGACAATTTGTATTGATGAGAAGAAATTCTTGAACTAAGGTATCCAGAACTAGCAAGAAATATCTTCCCATGAGAAACTTTTATTCTCAAAATGTGATTATTTGCTTAGTTAATTAATCTCAGTGGATCCATAAATGAAATTAATAATTATCATAGATAAGGCTATTTATAATAATAAATATGAAAAACGAAAATACAAACTTATTTTAAAATTTTTTTATTAAGCCAGTATCATATATAAAAACTGATACATATATGCTTTATTATAATTTTGGTCAAATTATTCAAATTGAAATATTTACCTTTTAAGATACAAGGATATTATAAAATAGATTATGACCAATTTAATTATAATCATTTATTTGGTATTAAATGGTTTGATTCTACTTATTAGACAGTTTAAAATTATTTGATGTTTAAAAAAGAGATCATTCTCCAGTACAAAAAAAAGCACTGTTTAAATCAAATCTTAAAAAACTTAAACATTTTCTAAGTTTTATTAAAAGTGAGGATGTTAAAGATAAGAAACTGCTCAGAAAGTAGTTATGGCTTTTTTTTTATTCCATTATCCTAAACATGTAAAATTGAAATAGATACATACAGTTGTACTAGATTGAAAAGAGTTCTGTATATTGTGAAAAAAGAAAGTATTTCAAGAGTTACTTACTGATTTGATTTTAAAGGTTTCTTTAGGACTCAAAATTGATAAAAAATACATTTTGAACAAAATATGAACAAAAATTAACATTTTAAGCATCTTTGAAGTAGTCTATATCATCAACACTATGCCAAATTTGAGAATGTTTAAAAACCTAGGCTCTTTGCCATTCCTAACTAAACCTTTTACTTTTGCTAAGTTGTAATAACTTAAACATTTGCACTCAACAGTTTTAATATGATACTTGTTTCGGTTTTATTTTAAAATATAAACTTGATGAAAAATAAATAGAAATTTACCTGTTACGCATTTCCCTGCAAATTTCTATTTCTTTTAGATATGCTCAATTCTATGTATTCTTGAGTCTCTTTTATATTGTTATATCATGATTTAATTTAAAATTATTTGCAATGTTTAGAAAAGTCACTGTAGCCGTACCATTGTCAGGTCATCAGTAGCCAAGTGTTAAGCCTGGCAATTACTTTAACGTGAGTAGGACTTCTTAGCAAATATCCTTCTTAGCACTAATGAACTTTATTTGAACTGCATTTACTTCATTTGACCTTAGGGATAGCCTTTTCTATTTAGTTTTATATAAGATCATGTTGAGGAATCATTAGATAGGTAAAATGGAGATGGGTGATGATTCCTATTTCCTTAACAAATCTAAGCTTATAAATTATAGAATTAGATGAACTCTTGATATTATTTCCATTAATTTCACTTCTGAGATCATATATAAAAACAATAATATTGTTTTGCTGGGATTCCGTCAAAGGAAATATCTTTAAATCTTTAAATTGGATGTCTTGGGATTCCCAAAGGGCATTTCTTTTAAATAAACTGATAAAATAACACTAAAAGGAAAGTCAGAACTACTGGTTTTATTTTTATAGACTTACTAATTTTTCAATTTCTAACTTTAACTTGGCTATTATAGCATGCAACCGAATTAAGCCCACTACATTAGTGTGGTCTTAAATATATACTGATTCATGTATATAAAATGAGATATTATATTTAGGACAGCATAAAGTCACTTAGTCTTACATTTGTCACATTTATTTCCTTAAAAGTGGAAACATCTTAGAAATTGCTCAGAGCTAAGCAGAATCTATTTAATTGGTAATCTTTGAAGTACCATAAACGCATTCCTATGAAATGCAGTTAACACTTTCAGCGATAGGGCTTGTTCCATCTCATTAGCATTCTTGTTAAGTAGTGGTGCTGTTGGTGGGGGTGTTGAAGTAGGAATGCCATTGTGTCGAGTTCCAGTGTTTGGGGACAAACACTGCTGTGGAAGGAACGTGTGAAAAGGCCACAGTCCTGTCAGTGAATGAGGAAGGCTGTGCTTTCTGTATGCTTCAAGCAGGGAAGCTGTCATTCATAGGCCTAACACGGCTAAACAGAGGCCAAAACACAAGCCTGCACTACCTTTTAAAATGATATTAGTGATTTTTAAACATGATCTTCTTTATTTATGATCCTACATAGAGCTTTTCGTTGCTGTCCGTAAACAAAATATGTGTCAGTCTCTTCGGAAACACTGTAGAGATACGTAAAAGTCCATGGAACTGTGCCAGGAGGCTATATAAATAATGATTTGGAATGACCGATCTTAAGTACAAACGTGATCTTTAGGAAATGTTCATTGCTGGAAATGTCTTCTCAATTTTGATACTTCTTTGAATTTTTTCCCCCAACCAACAAAATTCCTGGATACATTTAAATAATGAGTGCATTGCACTCTTCTTTTAAAATAGTTTCTAAAAGAGCTCATAAACCTACAGCTTTAATCATTTAAAGTGGTTCACAGGATAGCTTAACAGTCGTTATTGATTGCATAGTCATTTTTGAAATTCAGGGAGAAACAAAGGAGATGAGTATCTAACTGTAATATCTTAACAACCACCATCTTAATTATGAAGAAAATCATAGTCTCTGTGGAATTTAAGAAATGAAAAAGTTTGAAGGAAATTTTTTATTTTATTCCTAATTTTCAGCACTTTGGAAAGAAATGATCAACTTTGAAATTTAATTTTAGCTTGTTGACTACTTAAAAACAAGAAATAAGAAAAATACACCCAAATATTTCTTAAACCCTTGGAGCATTTTCTAAACTTAAAAACAAAAAACAAAAAAAACCCTCCTGACAATTTCTATTTACGTCTGAAGCTGCAGGGAAGTATTTTATTTCTGTAATTTTAATTTGGAAATATGTACTTGGGTTATTTGTAATAGACCCTTACTTAATGAAGTTTGTTGAAAACTATAATTTTCTGCCTGAGTGATTCAAGTTTTTTTGGTGTATGGTCTTTATTTATTAATTTAAGCAAGGTACCTTTTAAAATGCTGTTATATGCTATTTCTAAATGTACCATATTTGATGTGTTGGGTTTAAGAATCTCAGATACTAAATCTCTATTTTAAAAATTGGGTTTCACTTTTTAAACTAGAATTGTACTATAACTTTATTGTACTATAACTTTATTTATGTAATTAGATGAGGAAATGACCATCCAACTTCAGCATATATTGGTTTTGCAGTTTAAAACTGAAACGTATTTTATCATTACATTAAACTAACCTTTACCTAAGCTCTAGATTTTGCTAAAAATTTTTCCTAAGTTAATGCTGGTTCACTTTATCCACGCTCTTAATAAGTTTGATACTTAGATATCAAACTAATAATAATAATAATAAAATTTACTTAGAAAAGATTCAGTTCAAATTATGCTTGAATTACATTTAGTGCTGACAGAATATGTTGATTGCAAAAAGTATTCTTAACGGAATGTTAATATTTTAATTTTCCATAAAAGAAGTATTGAAAATTTATTTTTTATATCTTGTATCTTAGGTCAAAGTCATTTATTGGTCTTAACACGACTGAAGAAGTAACTATTTCTGTTTTATTTTTTATATATACTTTATTTTTGGTATGCCAGCTACTTTTCCTCCCTACTTTATTGAGATATAATTGACATATAACATTATGTAAGTTTAAGATGTACAACATGATCCTTGGATACACTTAAATATTATAAAATTATTACCATAGTAGGGTTAGTTAATACCTCTATCATCTCACATAATTATCAATTATTTTTTGTGGTGAGAATATTCAAAATCTACTCTTAACAAATTTCAAGTATATAATATAGTCTTGTTAGCCGTAGTCACTTTCTGTACATTAGATCCCCATCTATATATACATTAAAAATTGAGCTATTTCCTTGATTTAACCTTCATGTGGCAATACCCAAAATAGTTCAGTTTTGAACTTCTTGATGTCTTTTGAAAGCTTGGAACGAAATTTATAATTTATAAATATAACTTACTATTAAACACATTAAAATTGTGTTGCAGATATTTCAAGTAATTTGAAAACTACTTCTGAAGGTTCTGATAGGTAATGTTTTAGAATTTTATGTTGCTTGTAGATTTGAATGATGGTTGACTTTTTTCTTTCCCTGAAACCAAGCTGCATTCTAGTTACTTGAAGTATTTTAAGAACCTTAAACTTGTGTCTTTTTCTAAGTGTCATGCTTTGAGCAGGCCTAACATCAGTTAAATGAAGTGAAAATTGCATTCTTGTCTTGATAGAGATGAAAATGGATTTCTGGTCATGAAATAGATGTAGTTGTCACTTTTTAAAAAAGGTGTCAGCAGTTTGCTTCAGTGAGTAAGGTGCCAATTCAGTATGGCAGTAAACTTGTGATCTGAGCAATCAATAAAATGCTTCAATAACTTCTGCTTCATTACACTTATAATAAGAGGCTATAGATCCATGGCACATAAAATGTTGATAAAGAGGATATGTGGGGACTGACTGTGACAATTTTCTTGAAAGTACAGTAAGTGCAATATTGCCATCTAGAGTTTGTGCATAGGTAATTATTATAGAGAGGGACAAAACCACGATGGGATAAAACAGGAAATGATATTGAAATACTGTTTATTTTCCATCATTTATCCATGACACATTTATTGTCATGGAACATTTCATTTGACTTGTCATAAAGCTGTTTAGGTCAGGAGAAAAATTTTCCAATCTGTATTTTTCTCTAATTCTCTTAGACTTATACTACCAAATGTCGAATATGTATCTCTGGCTCAAATTTGAACTTTTTACCACAAAAACTATTTATTAAATAACTCACTTTTGAAAAAAAGTTAGACTTAGAGGTTTTTCTTTTTTTCTGGTTGAAATTCAGCTATATAAAAACAGAGAGCTTTATTGACATCTCATTTGGGTACCTTTCAATTCAAAATATTATCTTTATTAATATTAAACATCCCTTCAAGAAATAAGAGCCAAGTAAGAGCTCTTACTTAAAAAATGATATTTTGAAATGATTATATAGGGAGATAGACTTTCCTGCTTATGTGATTATGAACATTTTAATGAAGAGTAAGTTCCATTTGGAGATTGAAAATATGTCTTCATCTTTAAATCACTAAAATACTTTAATCATCTAAAAACACTTCAGAAAGTATTAGTTATCACTTTTTTGATTAATTAAAAGATTTTTTTAACTTTTTACTATTTTTGAATGAATTAATATGGAAAATACATTTTAAACTAAGCATTGAGCTTTTTCTTTCTCTGAACTTGTGACTGAAAATGCAAATTACAAAATAGAAAATTTTTTAAAATCTGCATTTACTGCATTACTTAATATAAAGTAAACTTAATATGGATATAGATGAGTTACTACAGAAAGTTAAGTAATCTGGAAAGGTTATTACCTTTATTCTTCCATTTATGTATTTTTCATTTGTATAGATAGCTTTTATAAGCTTATAAACCTCAGCCTTCAGATTTTCCTGAGAATGATTTCCTGAGAACGATAATTTGGCATTAATATAGTAATGCATTTTTCCCTACTATCACACTGGTTAGGTACTTTTTGTTCTCATACATCTATGTGTGAATGATTTCTATAATTTTAAAAAATGGAAATGATTCAACATTAATTTATTTTCCTATTTGGATCAAAGTTTTATTCTCAAACATCCTAATATTATATTTTCTTTACTTATATTTAATTTAAGATGAGGGCCTCTTATTTTGAAATTTTTAATCATACTGAGTAGAAAATGTTGCATTTTAAAACCTCCAAAGTAGTGTAGAATTGTTCTGGTAAAGTAAGTGAAAGTAGGCCTGACAAATTTTCTTTAAATTACTCAACCACCTACAGGTATTATTGCCTATGACTCTTTTGAAATGAGAATAAATTTTATAGAGTTACAGCAGCAAAGTGAAAGAGTGTGTTTGATAGATTCCCTGAACAGTTTCAACACCCACAGGTATTATTTGTAAGAAAACAATCATGCCGAGTCTTCAGCTGGTTAGAGAGGGCATAGCATTCTATCTTCACCTGACATTCTATCTGTTCCGTCAACATCCTGGGCCCCCTGCCTGCCACCCCCTCCTCCCAGAACAATAACGCTCACTGAGAGGTTTGTGTGAATGGACAAGAATATGAAATTTTCTTTTTCTTTTGGAGAACTAAAGCAGGCATATTCCTAGGGGGAGGAAAACCAACTGTCTTGAGGATTGACTAGCATTTTCTAATTTCTATTCAAATTGATCAGTGTTGTCAGTGATTGTTAGTTAAGATCTTTGATTATTAAGTCTGACTACTGATTGATGAAAGGGAGATTCTTAGTGTAAATGTTTTGGAAATCATTGGCTTGCTTTATTTTGTTAAGAGGCATATTGTGGTTTCCTCTCACCTGTTGTTAATAGCATTAGCTTGAATAAATGTTAAATAAAACAATAAATTGCTGATTTTTAAATAATGTAACTCATTATTTGCTAATATTTTATATATGTAACAAAGATGCAAAGGATTATAACATTAATTTATCACTGTCTTCAAATTTTTTCAAAGTAATTATGTCAGAAAATCAATTTTACATAATTTCCAAAAAACAATCAGCATCCAGTTACATTTTTAAAAGAATTCAAGTTTCTAAATAAAGCAAATCATATACATGGATAAAGGATACAGCAAGAATCTATTTATCAACACTTCCTATTCATTGGGAAGTAATTATTGAATGTTTCAGAAAAGAAAATGACAGCATAAGTAAAAGGTACTGGAAAGATCCTAGTCTTCAGCCTTGGCAAGCAACAGGTGAGTTATATCTTCTAGAGCTGTACTGCCCAATACACTGTTAAAATCCCTTGTGGTTCTTAAGTTTAAATTGATTATAATTAAATAAAATAAAAGAACTTAGCTCCTCAGTCTCACTATTCACATTTCAAATGCTCAATAGCCACATCATCATTGAAAATTCTATTGGACAGTACTGTTCTAATAGAAAGAAATTTAGTCTGGATACCCTAATTATACTTCTGGCATTTAATTTTACATTCAGTGACTAACAAAATAAAAAGTCTCTTTTAATATCTGTGTTTAAATCGGTGTTGGGTAGATAAGGTACTCTGGTCTTCATAAAACAAAATAAATTATATATATATATGTATAAACCCACATAAGTCACAACCTATTGGCCATCTAACCACCAGATGGATACCTGTAGGACTTTCAGTGTATGTCAGGATCCCTATAAATAAAACTATATGGTATGGTGTCTTTAGGGACTATGATTGTGGTAGTCACTGAATTAACCTTACCTCATTTGGTAATAAAAGATCTCCCCACTCTGTGAAAAAAAAGGTTAGAGGGACAAAGAAGACGAACTCAAATGATGAAGTGTTGAGCAGTTCTTTATGTGCTCCATCTGTGCGTTAACCAGGGTTGATGATATAGCAATACCGTCCAAGACCTTGCCCTTGGGAAGCTTCCATTCTTGTTTTGTAGATAAAACATAGGCACATGAAACTCTTAGGAAACATGCTTATCAATATGTACTTAAGTACTAAAAATATGTATGGGGTATGGATTCTATGTTGTAGGGGAATTTAAATAAAAAAGATTATTAAATATAAAATGAAAGCATTTTAAGGTTGAAGTAAAATTTAGAGGCGATCTAATCCAGTCCCCTCAATTTATAATGAGAGTAACAATAACAATTACCTCATTGCATTGTTATGAGGATTAAATAGTTAATGTATATTGAAACTCTTAACATAGTACCTGAGACATAGTAAGTGGTCAGTAGGTGTGAGCTATCATCATCATCTTTATTATTAATTTTTTCAGCTTTATCGAGGTATAATTGATAAAATTGTAAGGTATTTAAAGCGTACATCATGATGATTTGACAGAAGTTTACATTGTAAAAAGATTCCTACCATCTAGATAATTAACACATATATCATCTCATATATTTATATATATTTTTTGATGAGAACATTTAAGTTCTACTCTTTTAGCAAAAGTTCAATGATATGATACAATGTTACCAACCATAATCATGTCATACCTTAGATCCTTGGACTTTATTAATCTTATAGCTGAAAGTTTGTACTCTCTTACCAACCTCTTCCTATTTTCCATACTTGCAGTCCCTGGGAACCATTTTTTCACTCTGTTTCTATGGGTTTGACATTTTTTTGATTCCACATATAAGTGATACCTTTATTATTAATATTATAGATAAGCGAATTGAGATACTTGTCTAAGATGAGACAGCAAGGCAGAGTTATAAAGGGACTGAGCTCGTCTTTGCTGTTAGAGTAGGCAAGGTATGCTTCATTAACTGAAGTATGAGGAGGGCTTTTAAAAAAGAGATTCATATAGGCAATGGTATAAAGTTAGGAGTGAGTAAGATTTATTTTCAAACAAGTTGTGCTTGATACAAAAAAGATCTTTGAAAGATGATGAAACCTTAGAGTGAACAGGGTTAAGGAAAGAATTAATGTTGAGGAAATAAGGGCAGTGGGTTTGGATGAGACATCTCATAGGTTGAGAGTCTCCTATTTTTTTTTTTTTTTTGAGGTTTACAGTACAATAATGAAGAAATGTCAAAATAGGATTTAAAAACCATTGGATATATTTTATATGAATACACTTAAGATTAACTTTGTACAACCCCCATATGATATACTTGTTTTATTTTTTATGATAATTACAAAATTTACAAAAATATTAATTCATAACCCATGTAGGGCGCATGATCTGGTGATGGGACAAAAGTTTTATGACTGTCTTTTTTGGTCAGTTCTGTCATTGTATCTTTTTGGCTGTATGTATAACTTTACTTGGAGGTAAGGAAAATGGCTAAATTTGTGGCCCATTTTGAATGTGAGACTGAGGCTAATGGCCTTCTTCAACCTTAGAATTGGAGCATCTGAGATCCTGGAGTGGCTGAGGAGTGTGGGTAGGGAATGAAAGTCACAGAATTTGAAAAACATATGTTGGAGTTTACTCTAGGAAGGAGATACATGTTTCAAGTAAGCAAATTTACACAAACACTATACAAGATATGTAAAGAAGTATTTTTAAAATTTTGTCTAAATCTGATTTGACCTTTCACAGAAAATGCCACTCATAGTACTAGGGAAAGTAAAAACTAAATTTGAGTAAGGCCAAATAATTTAACTAATCTTTTAGGTAACACAAAGCGTTTTGGATAAAGAGGCTTGGATGATCATATTTCTGCCCTTCTGTGTTTCCTCCAAGAACGCATCTGGATTTATAGGGGGAAGAGGAGGTTAAGTCAACTGGAGTTATTTCTCTGCAGATACACAAAGAGCAAGAGAATTTTTTTTTTTAAGATTTTATGTAATTATTTGAGAGAGAGTGAGAGAAGGGGGAGAGGTAGAGGGAGAAGGAGAAGCAGACCCCCTGCTGAGCAGGGAGCCTGCCATGGGGCTCAAGCCAAAGGCAGATGCTTAACTAACTGTGCCATCTAGGCACCCCAAGAGGAGTAGTTTTAAGGAATAAATGACTATATTCTCAACTTCCAAGTGTGCTTTTTACTAAAATTATTCTGTCTGTGAATGTGCCTGCAGTGGAGGTATATGCCACTTCTCCTTTCCCATCTTCTATTCTTCTTAGGCAAAGCATACCTCTCCCTCATCTCAAATCTACTGGAGTGCTTCACCCTGGAGTGTAAAAACCTGCGGGACATCAGACAAAGGGACACTTTGAAATATTGGTTCCATAAACTTCTTGCAGGGGCTCCAAACCTTTCCTTGTTGTTTTTTAGGTGTTTCCGTTAAGGAAGAAATGGGATAGAAATATGAATCTGAGGAGAAAAAGGAACGTGTAAACTTTCTGATTAAGAGTTTTTCCATATATTTTGAAAAATGGATGATGGTTGATATAAAATTGTACTGATACTTAATCTCCCTGGATAGATTTAAAAGAAAAATGTAACATTTTTATTTCGTAATGCCAATATTTATAATATGCCGGAAAAGACATCCTTTGCAACTGTTTTTAAGCTAACAATAAAATATTTCCAATGGCAGCTTAGAATGTTAGTAGGGGTTTCTAAGTGAGGGGTACATAGTTTTCTAAACTTTTTTAGGTAGCACGTGAATGAAATATTTCAGAGTCTTCATGCTGCCAGGGAGGCAAAGTAGTTTGAACTTGTGGTCTCCAACTGCTGAGGTATCACTAGTGTTTTTGCTGAGATTTGCAGCTGGTGTAACTCCTGATCTGCTCTCTGCTTGGTCAGGAGTGCTCCCTGGAAGCTTTTGCATTAGTTTGGCTCTTACTGAGTTTCTGCCACGTTCTTCATCTTGCCCATGGCCTAACCAAGTCTCTGCAGTGCAGTCAGTGTGGGCATTCTGGCCCTTAAATATTGTGGCACTTCTGGCTTACAACTTCGATACCTTTTAGTTACCCAGTGGCCATGTGAGAATTTGTAGGTCTTATCCATTCCCCAACGAAAAATGACTCAAGAAAGCTAGGTGATGAACCTCTTTCGGCCTCCTTCATACTATTCCACTGCTTTTACTCTGTGGCTGTATCCCTCTCACTTTTGCTGAAGATTGGTGAAAGGGGACAGCCTCAATACAGTCATCTCCCAGAATATAAAATGAGAATCCAGATGGAAGCCCTTTGCCCTTGGACTTCTCAACTTATCTAACACACCTCCTCCTCTCTAAGCTGGGAGACAGTAGACCAAACCTCAGCTCTCCTTCCATATACTGCCGACACCCACCCATCCCACACCACCTCTTTCTCATTTTTCCTACAGTCCCTTGAGGTGAGAAGAGGTGAAATTTGAGCTTTTTTACCACTTCTGCATTGGTAACTTTTGAACATCTTTGATTGAAATCCATAGTAAAAAATATATTTCATATCGTAATTCACAGCAGAAAAAATACACTTTACATTACAATTCAGTATTATATACATACTCCACATATGTATATAAAACAAAAATTTTTCAAAATAGGATTTAACCTTACTACATGTGAGGCCTATTAAAATGCTGGTGTGGACCCACTAAATTGATTTCACAGCCCATTGACATATTGTATAAGGGCTGTATTTCATCCTGTACATCCTTAACATGGCTTTTGTAGTTCAAAAATTTCTTCAATATTCTATTATTAAAATTTTTAAACATACAGAAATGTCAAAATAATTTTACAGTGAACATACATGTATCTACCACCTAGACTCTAGAATTAACATTTTACTATGTTTGCTTTATCAAATGGTATTCATCTATCCATCTTTCCATTCATCGAATCATTTTTTGATGCATTTTCTAAGTAAGTTTCAGACATCATACACATTTTTTCTTTCTTTCCTCCTCCCTCTCTTCCTCCTCCTTCCTCTTCTTTTACAAGCTGGCATATGTTGTGATTGTTTTGTACCTGGGATATACTCTGTTGTTAGGTATTTTGAATACTACTATGAACCAGGGATAGTTCATAGTATCTATGCACACACAGCAGAACTAAAGCCACAGGCTTGCTGGGCTCCTGGTTGGAAGTAATCTCTGGTGCCTAACTGAAGGATACTGTGTGAAGGCAGGGACAGGAGTTTGTAATCCTTCCAACCCCAATCTTGGTGTAGCTCAGGAAAGCTGGCTGAAAAAATTTGCAGACCTACTGACAGGACTAATGGATTTATAGAGACCTCTGGACCTATTGAGTGAAAAGGAAGCATAAAGATACAGTTCAATTTCTTAGAACTGAGCCAGCCACCTACTGATTCTGTGACCAGATATGCATTACCCATAATAGCTTCAGATAGTAGGCATACCAAACAAGTTTTTAGGACTTTAAGAGTACTTAAGGAGACTTAAGAAAGGTTAAACTTCAGTAAGAAAAGAAATGAACTCACAAGGAAAGCAGATTCAAGAAACGATGGTGACCATATAAATTGATAAAATATGTTGGTGAGTTTAACTATTGACTATAAAAGGTTTTTTGTTGTGTTGTTGATTGTAAGATAACATCCATCAGAGACATTCCAAATTAAGAAGTTCAAATATGAAAAAAAATGTCTTCTGGAATCAACAAAATGGTTTAAGTTACCTAGGAATAAACCCAACAAAAGATATATAAAACTTCGATTGAAAAATCTATAAAACATTTTCAGATATAAAATATGGAATGAATAAGCAGAGATATATTAAGTTCTAAGAAAGAAGTCTATATCTCATAAGGATATAAATTCTCCCTTATATTAATCTATAAATTCAATGAAATTCCACTCAGAATTCGACCAGATTGTCCATGGAACTTGGTAAATTTGAGAAAGCCAAGAACAAATAATTGCTACCACAATTTTGAAGAACTGTTCTATCAGTAATGAGGAATTATTAGAAAGTCAAAATCATTACGGTAGTATTCATTACTGTGATATTACTGCAGAGATAGGCAAGTCAATGGGAATGAATAAAATGTACAGAAACAAATCCATGTCATATTTGAAATATGAGAGAGATGGCCTTATAAATTATGAAGAAAGAATAGATAATTTGATAAATATTACTGGACATCTCTACTCATTTAAGTTATATTGTATGTCAAATACTTTGTCAACTACTGTTGTTTTTCTGCAGTTATTGACATTTTCATAGACATATTTTGTTGGTTAATATAGTGTATTACATTGATTCTTTTTTTTTCTTTTTTTCTTTTTAGAGAGAGAGGGGTGGGGAGGGGCAGAGGGAAAAGGAGAGGAAATCTTAAGCAGACTCCATGCCCAGCCTGGAGCCTGACACGGGGCTCAATCTCCTGAACCTGGGATATTGACCTGAGCTGAAATCAAGAGTTGGATGTTTAACTGACTGAGCCACTCAGGCGCCCCGTGGTGATTCAATTTCAAATGTTAAACTAAATTCACTTTCCTGGGATAAACCCTACTTGATTGTGAGGCATTTTCCTCTTTATATACATTATTCAAACTGATGTATTAAAATGCTATTAATGATTTTTGTGTCTATGAGCATAAGTGGTATTGGCCCATAGTTTCTTTTTCTTTTGTTGTCTTTGTTTGGTTTTGGTATTAGTGTAATGCTGGTCTCATAAAATGAGTTGGGAAGTATTTCCTCTTCCGTTGTAAAGTTGGTTTACTACCTATATCATTTCTTAAGTGTTCGATAAATTTCATCAGTAAAGCCATCTGGATCTGGAATTTTCTTTCTTGAGAAGGTGGTTAATTAGTAATTAAATTTCTTTATTAGAACATATCTGTTGGGGTGCCCGGGTGGCTCAGTGGGTTAAGCCTCTGCCTTTGGCTCAGGTCGTGATCTCTGGGTCCTGGGGTCAAGCCCCGCATCGGGCTCTCTGCTTAGCGAGGAGCCTGCTTCCCCCTCTCTCACTGCCTGCCTCTCTGCCTACTTGTGATCTCTCTCTCTCTGTCAAATAAATAAATAAAATCTTAAAAAAAAAAGAAATATGTCTATTTAGGTAATTGATTCCTTTTAATTGACATTTAATTGTTTAGTAGTCTTTGAAAGAATTTATCTATTTAATTTAAATTGCGAAATTTTTGACATAAAGTTGTCCAGAATATTATCACCCATGTAAAGCCTGTAGAATTTGCTTTTTAATTTTTTGTATTGGTAATTTCTATTCTTTCATTTTTTCTTAACTGATCTAGCTAGAAGTTTATTAATCTTATAGATATTTTCCAAGAAACGCCTTTAATTTAACTGATTTTCTATTTTTTGGTATGCTGTTTAATTCATTGATTTTTTTACTTTATTGATTCCTTTTTTCTGTTTATGTAGAGCCTAATTGATTCTTTTTTTTCCTAGTTTATAAGTTAGAAGCTTAGATTATTGTTTTTAGACTTTTCTTCTTTTCTATTATTATTATTATTATTTTAAAATATTTTATTTACTTATTTGACAAAGATCACAAGTAGGCAGAGAGGCAAGCAGAGAGAGAGGGGGAAGCAGGCTCCCCACCGAGCAGAGTGCCCAATGCGGGGCTCGATCCCAGGACCCTGAGATCATGACCTAAGCCGAAGACAGAGGCTTTAACTCACTGAGCCACCCAGGCGCCCCAACCTTTCTTCTTTTCTAATACAAACATTTTAATGCTGCATATTTCCCTCAAAACCCTGCTTTAGTTGTGTCTGCCAAATTTCAATGTGCTATGTTTTCATTTCTAGTCAGTTCAATAGATTTAAGATGTTTTTTGTGTGATTTCCTCATCTGTTATTTAGAAATGTGTTAAAAATTTATAATTATTTGGGGGATTTCCGTATATCTCTCTGTTACTGATTTCTAGTTTATCTCCATTCTGGTCAGAAAGCATACTTTGTATAATTTTAATTTTTTAAGAAACTTTGAGATTTGTTTTATAGCTCAGAATATGGTCTAAATGAATATTCTATGTATGTTCTGCTTTGTTGGTTGGAGTGTTCCATAAATGTCAGTTTGCTCAAGCTACTTGATAGTATTGCTCAAGGCGTCTATTATCCTTGCTGTAATAGTGAATTTGTATATTTCCCCTTTCAGTTCTTTCAGTGTTTTCTCCTATACTTTGAAGTTCTGTTAGTGGAGCCATTAACATTTAGAATTGTTGGGTCGCCTGGTTGACTTAGTCAGTAGAGCATATGACTCTTGATCTTGGGATTGTCAGTTCAAATGCCATGTTGGGTTTAGAGATTACTTAAAAATAAAATCTTTTTGTTGTTGTTGTTGTTGTAGTTAGTAAATTTTTTTTAAACATAATCCAGCCACCCTATCCCTACCCCCCTACCCCCCAGCAACCCTCAGTTTGTTTTGTGAGTTTAAGAGTCAAAAATAAAGTCTTAAAAAAAATTTAGAATTGTTATATTTTCTTTTTTTATGTTACTTTATTTTTTAAAATTTTATTTTATTTAAATTCAATTAACATGTAATGTATTGGGACGCCTGGGTGGCTCAGTTGGTTAAGTGGCTGCCTTCGGCTCAGGTCATGATCCCAGTGTCCTGGGATCGAGTCCCGCATTGGGCTCCTTGCTTGGCAGGGAGCCTGCTTCTGCCTCTGCCTGCCACTCTACCTGCTTGTGCTCTCTCTCTCTCTCTGACAAATAAATAAATAAAATCTTAAAAACAAAACAAAACATGTAATGTATTATTAGTTTCAGAGATAGAGTTCAGTGATTCATTAGTTGTATATAACACCCAGTGTTCATTACATCACATGCCCTCCTTAATGTCCATTACCCAGTTACCCCATCCTCCACCCACCTCCCCTCCAGCAACCCTTAGTTTGTTTCCTGTAATTAAGAGTCTCTTATGGTTTGTCTCCCTCTCTGATTTCATCTTATTTTATTTTCCCCTCCCTTCCTCTGTGATCCTCTGTTTTGTTTCTTAAATTCCACATATGAGTGAGAACATATGATAATTGTCTTTCTCTGATTGACTTATTTCACACAGCGTAGTACCCTCTAGTTCTATCCATGTCATTGCAAATGGTTAAGATTGCATTTTTTCGATGGCTGAGTAATATTCCATTGTATATATATATACTGTATCTTCTTTATCCATTCATCAGTTGATGGACATCTGGGCTCTTTCCGTAGTTTGACTGTTGTGGACATTCTTGCTATTAGAATTGTTATATTTTCTTGATGAATTGACTTTTTAAAATGATTATTGTTTCTCTTTATTACTGCCAATAGCCTTTGTTCAGAAGTCTACTTTGTTTTATACTAATATAACTGCTGCAATTTTTCACTGTTATCATAAGATATTGGTTTTGATCCTTTTACTTTTAACCTATTGTGTCTTTATATTTAAAGTGTGTTTCTTTTTAAAAGAATATATTTCTGTCTAATATATCTAGAAACAAAATTGTAAAAGTAGTATGCACATCTTTGTCAGTTATTCTCCATTTTTACATTACATAGCTATTATGTAATGTAATACATTTTACACTTTTTTTTTTAGAGATTTTATTTATTTATTTAACAGAGAGAGATCACAAATAGGCAGAGAGGCAGGCAGAGAGAGGGGGAAGCAGGTTCCCTGCTGAGCAGAGAGCCTGATGCGGTGCTCAATTCCCGGACCCTAGGATCATGACCTGAGCCAAAGGCAGAGGTTTTAACCCACTGAGCAACCCAGGTGCCCCACATTTTACACTTTTAAATACATTTTACATATTACAATGTAATACAGTTTACACTTTCATCAGCAGTTTATAAGATTCCCATTTCTCATTTTTACCACATAGGCATACCTTCTGTGACATATTAATCTAATAATAGTGATAATTTTGTGCAATGCTAAGAGGGCTAATTTTGCTTATGTCATATTTTTAAAAATTCTTAAATGGTTAATTTTTAGAAGTTCTTAAAAGAAGATTTTATTTATTTATTTATTTATTTATTTATTTATTTATTTGAGAGATACAGAGTAAGTACAAGCAGGGGTAAGAGCAGAAGGAGTAGACTCTCCTGCTGAGCAGGGAGCCTGACGTGGGGCTTGATCCGAGGACTCTGAGATCATGACCTAAGCTGAAAGCAGACACTTAACCGACTGAACCACCCAGACACCCCTATGATGTTGATTTTATATGTCAATCTGACTGAGCTAAGGAATGCTCAGATAGCTGGTAAGATGTTATTTCTGGTTGTCTCTGAGGGTGTTTTCAGGGGAGAGTAGCTTTGAATGGGTAGACTGAATAAAGAACATTGCCCTCACTAGTGTAGGTGGGGATCATTTAATCAAGGCTTGAATAGAACAAAAAGACAAAAGAATGTCAAATATACTCTCTTGCTTAAGTTAAGACATTCATCTTCTCTTTCCCTATAACATCATTGCTCCTGGTTCTCTGACCTTATGACTCAGATTGGGACTTATACCATGGGCGTCTCTGGTTCTCGGGCCTTTTAATTTGGACCAGAACCACCACAAGTTTCCCCTGGGCCTTCATCTTATAAATGGCAGATCATAGGATTTCTTGGCCTTCATAATGGTGTGAATCAATCCTCCTGATAAATCTCTTGCTCTCTGCCTATGTATATCCTGTTGGTTCTGTTTCTCTGGTGAACCCTGACTAATACACTATACTTAATAACCATTCTCCTATTGTAATACAATTACATTTTTTTCTTTTCCTGTAATAAAATTCTTTGTAATTATTTACTTAGGAAAATGCCTAGAATGAAAATTATTGTCTAAGTTTATAAGTGTGTAAAGCTTTTGATAAGTTTTTCAGAAGGGTTGTATCAATGTAACTATTTCAGGATCTGGAATTAATATTTTAATATTTGATAGTTTAAAATTTCATATTTCATTATTTTTACTAGCACTTACTGTATTGCTTTTGAAGTGAAACATTTCTATATATCTGTTAACTGAATGTCTTCTTATTCAAAAGTTCCTTTGTATATTCAAAATAGATTTTAAACATTAATTTAAAAATCATATTTGTATAGGGGTGCTTGGCTGGCTCAGTTAGTAGAGCATGGGACTTTTGATCTTGGGGTGTGAGCTCAAACCCCACATTGCGTGTAAAGTTTACTTAAAACAATCATACTTGTGTAGAATTTCTAAAATGTTATATTTGTCTTACATAAAATTTTAATACAAAATACAAAATGTAATTATAACATATTGCCTCAGATTTGAAAAACAAGTATCAGAAATTACAAGTCGCTAGTACTAGACTGCAGTATACAGTCTTTAGTCCTGTTAGGTTAATTTAACAATACTGCTTTGTTCAAAACCATTTGGAATTTACCTTAATTGTATTTATTTGAATATCCTCAATGGCAACATTTTCTTTTTCTTATTTTTTTTAAGATTTTTAAAAATTTTTTTATTTGAGAGAGAGAGAGAGACAGAGATAGAAAGAGAGAGCAAGAGTGGGCAGGAGAGGGAGAATCAGGCTTCCCACTGAGTAGAAAGCCTAACATGGGGCTTGATCACAGGACCCTGGGATCATGATCTGAGCTGAAGGCAGATGCTTAACCAACTGAGCCACCCAGGTGCCCCACAATGGCAACATTTTCATCTTTGATTTTAACTTTTTTTAAGATTTTATTTATTTGTCAGAGAGAGACAGAGAGCACAAGCAGGGGTAGAGGCAGGCAGAGGGAGAAGCAAGCTCCCCACTGAGCAAGGAGCCTGAGGAGGGACTTGATCCCAGGCCCCTGGGATCATGACCTGAGGTGAAGGCAGATGCTTAACCAACTGTGCCACCCAGGTGTCCCAACATTTTCATCTTTGTATGTTGAATTTAAATTTTTAGAAACACAAAAAGTCATTTTTGTTAAATTTGGCAAAAAACTTACTGTTAAGTATCAAAAATGGTTTCATCAAGAACTTACTATGAGGATAAGAATTTTCATTAGAAGTTAATATCTAGATAAATATTGCCCATTGTATGTTTTAGAGAATCTTCCAAATGCTTCAGCAATTATATATAAGAACCCCGAGTGTCTTATCTGTGGTATGAATTTTGTATGAATATGTCATTTGTGTCAAGGAAATTAAACTATTTTCAATTGTGATTTTGACATAGGTTTAGAATATAGGAATATTGGTATCAAGATTTCACTCCTGTTCACTCAAAGTTCATGGCATATCTTTTCAGCAACTTTTTCATTCTCTGGCCAACCCAGTGTATTATACTGTTTAAGAGCACGGGTTCTGAGGTCAGATTGCCTAGATACAAGTCTAAGCTATACTGGTTAACCAGCTCTGCGGTCTTCGGCAAGTTAGTTAACCCCTGTTTTTCAGTTTTCTCATCTGTAAAAAGATAATAATAGGGTCCTTGTGAGATAATACTTGCAAACACTTAAAAATGAGATAATTCCTAAAAACGGTAATATTTATGTGTTTAGAATGGTGACTGGCACATGAAACACTTATGTTAGGCTGCTATTATTATTTTTTTGTAATTTAACTTTTAAAATTTTAATTACAGTAGCTGCTATTATTGTTATTACTAATTATCTCTCTTTTCTTACATTTAATCGGTTGCCACCTTTGTAAAGCAGTGCCTTTTTCTTAGTGGTCACTCAATATATACTTATTGATAAGCCAGTGAAAGAATAAAAACTCTTGTTCAGGTTTTCTCTTAGAATAATTCAGATTCTTTGACTAACTTCAACTCTTCTTTCAATTATCTACTTGTATACACTAAATATTACCTTCAACAACGTCTTGAGGTAAGCGGTTTCTAAGCCTAACAGCAGAATCACATAGGCCCGACCTCTGCTCAATTCATATTCGGCCAGTCTGAAGCAGAACCAGGAGTCTAGTTTATTAAACATGCTCTACAGATGACTCTGATACTCAGCTTGAAGTATCATGTTTGAAGTTTGAAGGATCATGAGAGTCTTTTCTACTTTCTTGAAAACCTTTTTGAGGTCAGTTAAAAAAAAATCTTGACATATCCCCTCTAGCTTCTTTTAACTAGTTATGTATTGTTTTGCAGATTTAATTTCACATACAGTTTTTTAAATCTAAATTTATTCCAAATGTTTATTCTAAATTTTTTTAATGCAAAGTTTTTGTTTTTTTGTTTTTTTACTCTAAAAATCATTTGTTTCTAATGTGGGCTCTGTGTGTGTGTGTGTGTGTGTGTGTGTGTGTGAGAGCATGCGCCTGTGTGGATTTCTTAGCACCATCTGAGGCCTGGGGGCTGGCCAGCTTTTGGAGCACTGTTGCTCCAGGTTAAAGCTTGTTTAGACTTGTCTTTGCTATGATCATCTCCTCCCTGCTTCTTCAAGCCATGCATGAGAACCAGACTCATTGCTTTAAAATGGCTCCTCAAGCTCAGAAAATTCTACTGTCCAATTTCAGCAAAATTATCTATCTACCAAATTTTACTGAATATCAGGATCTTGCCACATAATTGGGATATTTTCCAGTTTTGGTGCACAACCAATATACCAATTGATGGGAATTGAGGGAGGATGAAGGTGGAGAGCTTTATGTTAAAAGTTAAAATACAGGTTTGAAATACTTCTATCAGTTTTATTAATATTATTCCAAGTTAGACTCTGAATTTTTAATCCTTTCTAACCTATCACCTGTTTGACATTTAGTTGTTACATCTTATTATAACCCTTGTTTTTTCTTTCTCATTTTTTTCTTTTTTACTATATTCTTTTTTTTTCCCCAAATACTTTTATTTTATTTTTTTCAATGTTACAAGATTCATTGTTTATGTACCACACCCAGTGCTCCATGCAATACGTGCCCTCCTCAATATCCACCACCAGGCTTGCCCATCCCCCCACTTCCCTCCCCTCCAAAACCCTCAGTCTGTTGCTCTGAGTTCACAGTCTCTCATGGTTCTTCGCCCCTCCGATTTCCTCCAATTCACCCCTCCCTTCCCTCTCACAAGGTCCTCCATGTTTTTCCTTATGCTCCACACTTAAGTGAGACCATATGATAGTTGACTCTCTCCGCTTGACTTATTTCACTCAACATAATCTCTTCCAGTCCCGTCCATGTTGATACAAAAGTTGGGTATTCATCCTTTCTGATGGAGGCATAATATTCCATTGTATGTATGGACCATATCTTCTTTATCCATTCATCTGTTGAAGGGCATCTTGGCTCTTTCCACAGTTTGGCGATTGTGGCCATTGCTGCTATGAACATTGGGGTACATATGGCCCTTCTTTGTACTGCATTAAGTATATTTGTGCTGATGTAAGACAGAATTCAGTTCTTAAAGCCCTCTGCAAATGTCATTGGACAGTGGACAGTAAATATAGCCCAAATAACCTGATGTCGGGAAATATAAAAATCAATGCAACATTTTAATAAAAAGTTTAAAAAAAGTGATATCTGTTTAAGGAAAACAGTCTTTTGCTACATTTAGGTAGTGACTGGAAATTAGAAACAGAAAATAGGACTTGAAAAGGAAATCATGGCTTTAATCTTTTACCTTTAAACATTTATACATAGACTTATCAAGAGAAAAACTTTCGGGGAAAAGAATAACAACGGTGACGATGATTATAGTATCTTACATTTTTGTACCAGTGTGTAAACCAATTGCATTAATTTCCTTGTGTTTTAGCTTTTATGAGAACTACAGTACACATTAGAAATGCTATCTCATTTCTCTTCCCATGTCCTTATTAATCAAAAAATAATTCTATAATTACACTGTTTTCTACTTTGAGGATCTTTATATTGTGACTGATTTTTTAAAAGTAAAAGACTAAAAGATAAAAATGCAATACGAAAGTTTTCTCCATTTAGTGGGAACATACTTTAGAGAGGAGCTATGGCTGCATCTTGAAGGCTGATATTTCGTTGAAATATATAACATAGATTTTCAAATAATAGCCAATTGAAAAAATACAGGTTGAATATACAATCTTTGTTAGAAGACGTGGACAGAAATATGGAGTATACATTATAAAAGTATTTTTTAGTTGACTTCCACTTACATATTTTTCTAATAATTGTTTTCTACAAAAATGAAGTGGTATTACTTTAGTGATTTTTATTTTTTAAAGTTAGAAAAAAGCACATGTATTGTACATATGTAATCAAATGTTGGATCATTTGTAATAGTATGTGTTTTATTACTTATTTTTAAAGTATCCTGTCTTCCAGTAAATTAATTCTTTAATGGAGTAGTTTCAGTGTACAGTCATTGGAATGACACATGTGGAAGTGCATTATTTTTCTCTGCAAGATATAGTTTCTAGTGACAGCGTCTGGATCTTTTCTTACAGTTACTTGTGGTTTTCTATTATATGTCTAATTTGCAGATGGATTATTTGTGGACTACTTTGTGCTCTTCCTTTGTATATGTATATACCCAACCCATTTGTGATTTTATCCACTAAGATAAGTTTTCAAATTTACTTGAGTTTCTTATAGCCCTTCAGGTCAGAAAATCAAGAAATTTTTCTTTTCATTGTTTCATTAAAATCATTTTGAAGTTTATATATTTCAGTTTGTATTTCTAGATAGACCTATTTTCTTTTTCTTTTTCTTTTATTTAAAATTTACTTATTTATTTGAGAGAGAGAGTGTGAGTGGGGGTGGTCAGAGGGAGATGGAGACAAGCAGAATCCCTGCTGAGTAGGGAGCCCAAAGCAGGGCTCAGTGCTAGGATCCTGAGATCATGACCTGGACCAGAATCAAGAGTTGGACCCTCAACCAACTGAGCCACCCAGGCACCCCTTAGACCTACCTATTTTCAAATGCGCAAATCAGTGCAGACCTAAAGTAAAGACATCTTACCCACTTTCTTGCCATCATTTCTTTATCTTTGTAGAAACGAGAGTTGCTTGCTTTAGACACTTGTGTGAAATGTGAACGTTTCAGCGTACCTCCCCATCTTTTTTTCTACCTTCTCCCTTTCCTTGTTTCAGGCTCAATGTGTGGAAGGGGAAGGGTTTGCACCAGTATGGAAGGTTCTTCCTCGTTGCCCTTCTCACCCCATTTATAATGTTTCTGAGAGAAATGTATTTTGAATCTAATGCTAATTATTAAAGGCATGTAGTGAAACAAAATCCACCAAAGATTGAGAATGAGTGGAATTATTTTACTGCTGGGCATGCAACAATCTGATTTATACTTTAGAAAGACCATTCTGGCCATTCTGAGAGTAGAAGCAGGAAACCCAATCAACACAGAATCTAGGCTTGTACATGAGATTTAAGGGAGGGAAAATGGGATAGGTCTTTCAAAACTAAAGGCCACATGCCCTGTCTGTCCACTTGGGACAGCTAATTCTTTGAGTGGCCAGCACTCTCGTCTCTCTCTGGGCTTACCTACAGATGAGTACTGGGGTAGCTGGAGGTGTTTCTGCTGCATGAAACATGAAGCACCTGCCTTGGGATTATGGCATACAGCTGCCTTAGCTGATTTGGCACGAACAAGTGGATGTCATTTCAGCACAAGTGAGGTCTGTCTGCGGTGGGCTAAGTGGCCAAGCTAGAGTTCTTAAGTAGTTTGGACTCTGAGGAGTAGATCTGCCCCTTTTGCAAACAGATACTGTCCACAACTGCAGCTGAGTAGGTCAAAGTTCTCAAGGGTGCAAAGTAGTATCACAACACATTATGGATTCTGTGATCTGAGTTTAAGTGTTATAGGCTTTTACAGCATAGATTCACCTCAAGATTTTTTTATGTTACAAATTAATAATTGATTTTGAACTTTCATAAACATTCAGAAGAATTAGGAAGTTTGTGTGTGTTTAATCCTTTATCAATCATCCATTTTTTTTTTATCTTCTATGACCCCTGCCACAGCAGGAAAATAATATTCATACTATTTCACATTATTTATATTAATAGTTATAACCCCTTTCTGCCCAGATTAGTAGGAATTCCAGTGTTTCCCTGGAATTCTTCTCTTTTGAAGTTTCCTGGTGTCCTTTCCTATTAACACGTCTCAGTGGGGACCATCTCGTTGCATTAGTGAAGCGGTACTAACAACGCTAATACCTCTAAAGTGAAGGGGTCAGGAATTCCACGTCTGCTCTAGATGCTCCTTGGCTCTGCATAGAAGTATAGGATAGGCAATTTTGTCAAAACACAGACAGGACTGTGTAACACCCATCCCTTGGAGCAGTAACTATTTGCCTTATGTTTATGAAACTAACAAGGGCCACTCCAAAACTTCTTTCCAGAACAGAAAGAGTCTTGCTCTAAGGAGATTTGCTGCCCCCATTTATAGGCAGAGAAGTGGCTGATGAGTTTAAAATGGCAGCTAAAAAAAAAAGATCAAAACATTTTGGCTAATTGGGGATTTTGTGAGTACATATACATACAACATATGTATTATGTGTATATATCATATCAATATACATACATACCAAAATCTCTGGATTACTAGTATTGAACAAAAATTTATATTTTAGTTGTTTGCACATGTTTGAATTTGCTTTAGACAAATTTATTTTTTTAAATGTAGGATTTTGCTTGGTGGTGGGTATTGAGGAGGGCACGTATTGCATGGAGCACTGGGTGTGGTGCATAAATAATGAATCTTGTAACACTGAGAAAATAAAATAAAAGTATTTGGGGGAAAAAATAAAAAAAATAGCTCTAAAAAGAAAACAAATAGAAATTAAAAAAATAAATGTGGAAAAAAAATAAATGTGGGATTTTGGACATGGATTTGATGAAAGAACTTACCCATATTCATTGCGTATTCATCAGTTAAATATATAACTATTAAAACCTCTTGCTTAACTTTTATTTATATGACATGAATATTTAAAAATGTTATATATATAAATTTTCATCTTTATAATTGCTTAAGTGTTTATAATAATATATTTCTTGTATTAGCTAAATTACTAAAGGTAAGAAACAAATTACCCTAAATTAACATAGCTCTTAAGTATACTATATTATATAGCCAATAATCTCCTTTCCTCCCCAAGGAAATTTATATTAGTAAACTAAAATGATAAAAACACGTTTCTGTTCTCTTATTTATAATCTGTAATTTCTGAAGATCAATTTAAGGTATATCGTCTCTTTAAATGACATTAAATTAGATCCCAGTCATCTGTTTACTGTCACTTCCTATTATTTTGTACTTATTCATCAATCCTTGGGGGAAATGGAGCCTATATAGCTCTCTCTGATCTGCATAATGCTCAGTGAGGGTGTGGTCAGAAGGTGCCTCCCCTCCCTATAGACTGACAGTCTTAACCAATATCCTGCCCATTGTTAATCCCACAGGGTTCTGGTCCTGTGAAGCACAATGGATGTGACTCTTAAAAACTAACTTTAACATTAAACTCTACTATTTTAAATGTTTAAATCTATTTTTACACATATATTGTGAAATTTAGTCATTGTTTTGTTGACTATTTTATGCCTCATCGACAAAGTTTCTTATAGTTAAAATATTAACCATTGTTCCATGATTTTCACCTCAGTAAATCCATGTGCAAATGACCTTATTTTTTAATAGTCAGGGGATTGTATATGCACACATTTCTCATTATGGAGACATGTTTGCAACAGTGAAATGAAAGACTCAAGGCCCCATGTGGTTACCTGGTCACCCTATTTTAATGAAGACAGCTCTTCTTTTTCACATGAATTAATGTTTTTCATTCATTTTTTTTAAATGCAGCAATTGTCCTATAAGTGAATAAATAATCTGTAAGATTACAGAAATTTATAAAGTATAAAATGAAAGTCTGCCAATCAAAACCATTCCACAGACATAACTGCTGTTAATAACATTTTTAGGCATATTCATATATATATGTGTACATATGTATACACACAAAAAGATAAATACATACTTTCTTTTTTCAAGTAATATTCTGTTATTTGTTTTATTATTTACAATACCATAGGCCTCTTTCCACTTCAGTACACGACTACTTTTCATGGCCATATGTATTCTAGTATGTTAGGTTTTTGGGGATCTAATAACTCCTCCTTTAGATGTTGATAAATACATAAATATTTAATTTGATAAGTAGACTCAGGAGCTAGGCAGGAATTAAAATACAGTCTCTATTTTGCTCTTGATTAGGCTAAATTTGAACACATGGTTTTAACATGAGGCTAACATAGCCCCTGAATAAAACTTATCCACTCTGTCTCCAGTGAAGTGACCAAAGAACTGCATTCTTTCCCTGGAGGACAGTAAATCACTGTCCTGGCAGAAAAAGAGAAGCATCACAACTAAAGAGCTGGAGGAGAAAGAGAAAGGAGAGGGTGAAGGAAGCACACTTATAGTCATACTGAGCATGATCTCCTAGAATTAGAATTATTGCAACAAATAATATCCACATTTAATTTTTCCCCAGATACTACCTAATAGCTCAACAAGGAGGTTAAGCCTGCCTACATTGTATCCAAAGATGAATTAATGTGCCATTCCCTACATTCTCACTTCTATTCACCTGTGTCAGCCTGATGGATTAAAAAATGATCTCACTTAAACAAACCTGTTGATTGATTAGTAAGTGAAATTAAATTATTTCTGTATGTTTATTTGTTACTTGTATTTCTTTTGTAATTTATCCACTCATAACTTTGCCCAATTAGCTATGTTCACCTTCTGTTTTTGAGTTGTGAACATTCTTTATGGGTTAAGTGTATTTAAATTCTCTACCGTACAGAAATGTAATACATTTCTCCCTATCTGTAATTTATCTTTTAGATTTTCTAGTATCCTTTGTCATATAGTAGTTAAATTTCTATTTAATCAGCTGTCACTTTTTAAAGAATGGTTTCTCAGTTTTGTATCATGCTAAGCAAAATTTTCACATTCTGAGAATATAAGAATATTTTCCTCCTAGTTTTCCTCTATGGTCAGAAACAAGACAGGAATATCCACTCTCACCCTTGTTACTTAACATAGTACTGGAAGTCCTAGCCACAACAATCAGACAACAAAAAGAAATAAAAAGCATCCAAGTCAGCAAGGAAGAGTCAAACTTTCACCATTTGCAGATGACATGATACTATATATAGAAAACCCAGAAGACTCCACCAAAAAATTGCTAGAACTGATACACAAATTCAGTAATGTTGCAGGATACAAAATCAACGTACAGACATCTGTTTCATTTCTATACACCAATAATGAAGCAGCAGAAAGAGAAATCAAGGAATCAATGCCATTTACAATTGCACCAAAAACCGTAAGATACCGAGGAGTAAACCTAACCAGAGAGGTAAAAGATCTGTATTCTGAAAACTATAAAACACTATGAAAGGAATTGAAGATGACACAAAGAAATAGAAAGGCATTCTGTGCTCAAGGATTGGAAGAACAAATGTTAAATTGTCTATACTACACAAAGTAATCTACACATTTAATGCAATCCCTCTCAAAATACTGCCAACATTTTTCACAGGGCTAGAACAATTTTAAAATCTGTATGGAACTACTAAAGACCCAAATAGCCAAAGCAATCTTGAAAGAAAAAAGCAAACCTGGAGGCATCACAATTCCAGACTTCAAATTCTATTACAAAGCTGTAGTGTTCAAGAAAGACAGTATGGTACTGACACAAAAACAGACACATAGATCATTGGATAGAATAAAAAACCCAGAAATGAACCCACAATTATGTGTTCAGCTCATCTTTGACAAAACAAAAAAGAATATCTAATGGAAAAAAAGCAATCTCTTCAACAAATGATGTTGGGAAAACTGGACAGTAACATGCAAAAGAATGAAACTAGACCACTTTCTTACAACATACACAAAATAAATTCAAAATGGATGAAAGACCTAAACGCGACAGGAAACCAGGAAGATCCTAGAGGAGAATATAGGCAACAACCTTTTTTTTTTTAAAGATTTTATTTAAAAAAAAAAATTATTTATTTGACAGAGAGAGAGAGAGAGAGAGAGAGAGAGAGAGAGATCCCAAGTAGGCAGAGAGGCAGGCAGAGAGTGAGGGAAGCAGGTTCCCGCTGAGCAGAGAGCCCGATGCAGGGCTCGATCCCAGGACCCTGTGATCATGACCTGAGCTGAAGGCAGAGGCTTTAACCCACTGAGACACCCAGAGACCCCTTAAATCTTTAATTTATATAGAACTTATTTTTGTAGTCATGCTAGGAGTATAAAAGCCATAAATTCCTTTTATAAAAATTAATTCATTTATTTGTGGGGTAGAACTTTAAAAAATATTACTTGTGCTTAGCTCTTTTTTAAGCTCATAAATGAATTACTCTGGAAGATTAGGTATTCCGTAACACCATATATTGAATTTTAAGTATGACTGAATACAGGCTCTACATTTTGAATTCCTATAGCAGAAAATGCAAAAGGAAAACTGCACCATTGATAGCTTGTATCAGAGGCCTTCAAAATGTTGAAAGTGATTATTCCATTTGGGTTTTTTCTGATTAGAGAACAAAGTATCTAGGCTAGTCCATAAGTAATTAACTCATCTAATCTTGATCCAGGAACATGTTTAATTCATCTTATATTGAAATTAACTCTTAAATCCCAAAGCTTCACAACTTAAAATAGTTTAAGTGAGATGGGGAAATAGGGGAAATAATTAAAGAAACAATTTTGGTAGTAGCCAATGTGGGTTATAGCCATTGATTTGGGGGATTCAATTGTGTATCTATAAATATTTGTTTCTGATTAACATAGATGGTCTTTAATAAAAAGAATGATTAAATACTAGTCTAGTCAGTCAAGATATCATATATTCATCATAAAAATTATCACACATTGGTAGATTTTTATTGTTCGGATAGTTTGAATAATGCCCTGTGAGAAACATGAAAGCTTGAGCACGTGAGGGCAGTCTAGCTCGGATCCTGCCCCCCCCCCCCCAGTTCTGATTGATAAAAATGGACTCTTGAGTATGCATGTTGAGTCATGGAGGCTTATCAGAGAAAAATTACTTTGTCTAGAGTTTAAAATCCATAAATGTTTTCTGAAATAGCTTTTGAAAAATAGCCTTCCTGAGAATTTATGCATCTTGTCTTCTTAAGGCAAAGGAGCAGATTCCAAGGCAATGGAGATATTTATCCTTTCATGGCTTAGGAAGGCAGTAGAATCCAGAGGTTAAGAACCAGACTTCCTGGGTTCAAATCACTACTCTGCCTCTCATCGTAATACTAAATAAGATAACCTCTGTACCTGGGGATTCTTACTTACTAAATGAGAATACTTATAGGATTCTGCGAGTATTAATGATTAACATAATCTTATAATTATAATTAATATAATTAATATACAAAGGGCTGGGAATAGTGCTTGGTGCATTTTGAACTCCACAGTAGGAACTCAATAAATGCTAGCTATGTTTCTCTAGTATTTACCTTGAGCTTCATACATGAAGGTAGTACTTCTTAGAAATGGGAACAATTGGTGGTGAGTGGCATGGTGTCTTCAGCCATATAAAAGGATTTACTGCTGAAGAACCACCTTATCTTTGCCAAGAAGGGTCCTGGTTTGGGTCATTCAAGAAAAGCTGAGAAGGGTGCCTGGCTGGCTCAGTTGGTAGAGTATGTGACTCTTGATCTTGGGATTATGAGTTTGAGCCCCGTGTTGGGGGTAGAGTTTACTTAAAAATCAAATAAAATTAAAAAAAGAAAAAAAGCTGAGAAAATCAGGGAATTCTAGCAGCCTGAGGAACTGGCACACTAAATTCTCACATTTACTTCACAGATGATTTTGGTGAGAAAAATATGGGCATGGATGTGGGGATAGACTAAGGTTTATTGAGCACCTCCAGTGTGACAGACACTGGAAGACATTTATGTTTGCTCACTGATTAATAATAAAAGCAGAAGGAAGAAGAATGATTGCTAGGCTAACTCCTTCCTCACTGATAGTCTAACCCCGCATTTGTTTTCTCTGGTCCTATTCCATTCCATTATCTTGGGTGGACCTTCCCCCTTTCTTGAACTTTACATTGGCTTCTCTCCCCTTTATGTTTATTACTCTGTCCTAGCAGAAATCCTCCCATAACTCTTCTATTCCCTTGACAAACCTTCCCAGTGTTATGTTGCTAAAGAACTAAGAAGAATTTTAATTCTTTGCATTAAGTTTCTCACCACATAGTCATTGCTCAATCCCTTAACTGACTTTTGCCACAAGTAGACTCTGACTCTTGCCTCAGTTAGCTCTGACTGAAACCCACTATGCTGCCCCTCTGAAATATGTCAACCACACATTACAGATGTTCCAGGACTTTAGATTTCATTTGTTTATTCTATTATCTTTTTAACAGAGTTAATTTACTAAATGTTGAAAAGGGTAATAATGCCCCTTATTTACTAAAATCACTGGCTTTTTTCTATCCTCTTTAATTTTTCTGTAATATTTGCCAGTATTTAATTACTTTGAAAAGCCATCTGGTTTTTGAGAACTCTTTTGGTTTTACTTCTCTCAGACCATTCATCTGAGTTCTCCTTTTTAAGAATTTCTGCCCCCCCGGGGCGCCTGGGTGGCTCAGTGGGTTAAAGCCTCTGCCTTCAGCTCAGGTCATGATCTCAGGGTCCTGGGATCCAGCCCCACATTGGGCTCTCTGCTCAGCAGGGAGCCTGCTTCCCTCTTTCTCTGCCTGCCTCTCTGCTTACTTGTGATCTCTCTGTCAAATAAATAAATAAAATCTT
>CM052884.1:71699606-71728025 GCA_028534135.1 Potos flavus | reverse complement strand
AGAGAGGCAGGCAGAGAGAGAGGAGGAAGCAGGCTCCCTGCTGAGCAGAGAGCCCTATGGGGGACTTGATCCCAGAACCCTGAGATCATGACCTGAGCCGAAGGCAGAGGCTTTAACCCACTGAGCCACCCAGGCGCCCCCCCAAGTATATTTTCTTAGAACAATATTGTTTATACCTACCTCTTTGCCAGGGACTGAAAATTTTGTATTTCTACAATTACTACTTGCTTAAATTCAACCTCTGAATTTCCAAGTATCTATTTGAATGTCAAGTTTCCCTGACACTTTAAATTTCACATTCAATGACACGTATTTATTTGAGTACCTACTATCTGCCAAGCACGCTAGGAATTGTAGAATTTAGAGATATACAAGACTGAGTTCTTGCCTTAAAGAGCTTAAAGGGTAGAAAGAAAAATAAAACATAAGCAAATGAATAAACAAGATAATTTCAGGTACTATTAATTTCAGATACTTACTATCAAGGACATGAAGGTAGGATATTGTTTCAGAAAATGGCCAGGGGGTTAATTTTTGTTGATAAGGCAACTTCCAAGGAAGTGATATTTGGGTGGTGCCCTAAATGATGAGAAAGATCCAGTCATTTGAACATGTGGTGGGAGAGCTTTGTAAGAAGGAAAAGCAGTTGCAAAGGTCCTGAAATAAGAGAGTGGTACATTTAAGGGACAGAAGAAATAAGGTCATCATGGTTTAAGTATGATGACTGAGGGGGAGATCATGGAGAATTTTATGAAGCATGGTAAGTTCATATTTTACTTTTGGAAGATATTGGGGAATTTTGATCTTGGAGATGAATGCTGACTCCTGTGTGGAGGAAGGATTGTAGGAGAATATGAACTACTTAGGAAGCAGCTGAAGTATTTGGCAGAAATTGATTTGTATGGACTATTGTAGAGTTGGAAGAGTGGAAATATGAGAAATAATAAGATTCAGGATATATATTGGAAATAGACCTGACAAAATATAGTGTTGGATTAGACTTCAGGCATTAAGGAGAAACAAGAATGGAGGATGTGTCTTATTTGGTCTGAGCCGAAAATCTTGGCCCCATTTACTGAAGTGGGGAAGACTGAGGTGAGAGAAGACCTATGTGCCATTAGATAGTTAAATGGATATGTTGAGTAGGCAATTAGATATACAAGTGAAGAGGTCTGCATGAGAGATACAAGTTTGATAACTGTTAGTATGTAGATAGTATTTAAAACTGTGATAATGGTTGAAATTACCAAAGATGGGAGGGTAGGTAGGGAAAGGCGGATGACAGAATTTGGGATCATCCCATGTCCAGAGGCCTAGTTAAGGAAGGATGAATTAAAGGAGCTGAGAAGAAACAGGTAATTGTTAAGGCACAGAGCTCAGAGAAGTAAATGTTGTAAGGAGGAGGAAATGAATATATCAAATGCTGCTGAAGATTAAAATTGGAGAACAATGGAGAATTATCATTGGCCTTGACAAGATGTCAGTAAGTGACCTTGATAAGAAACTTTTGAGTGGTATGGTAGAGATGCAAATCAGATTTGATAGAATTGATGGAGGTAGGAAAAAGGAGACAGGAATATGGGGCACTTGAGTGGCTCAGTCAGTTGGGCGTCTGTCTTTGGCTTGGGTCATGATCTTGGGGTCCTGGGATCAGGTCCACGTTGGTCTCCTTGCTTGGTGGGGAGTCTGCTTCTCCCTTTCCCTCTGCTACTCCTTCTGCTTGTGCTCTTTGTCTCATTCTCTCTCTCATACAAATAAATTAAATTAAAAAAAAGGAGACAGGAAGTATAACTTTTTAAAAGAGTGTTGCAGTAAGCAGAGTAAAAAAGTGGAAGGGACTGAGTGGTTGGTTGCTGGGATGGCAAGTGGAGGGATTTTTTATTTTTATTTTTTAAGATTTTATTTATTTATTTGACAGAAAGAGATCACAAGTAGGCAGAGAGGCAGGCAGAGGGAGATGGGGAAGCAGGCTCCTTGCTGAGCAGAGAGCCCAATGCGGGGCCTCCATCCCAGGACCCGCATTGGGCTCTCTGCTCAGCAAGGAGCCTGCTTAGGACCTGAGATCAGGACCTGAGCCGAAGGCAGAGGCTTTAACCCACTGAGCCACCCAGGCGCCCCATGGAGGGATTTTTTAAAGTGAATTGATTAAGACATGTTTGCATGCCATAGAAATAATCAGATAAAGTAAAGAAATTGATGATGCAAACGACCAATTTTTTTTTTAGGTTTTTTTTTTTTTTTCAAAAGACCAATTGTATAATTTCAGGAGAATAGAGAATTCATCCGATGTAATAGAGAAAAGCATTCAGTTTCTGAGAACAGATGTAGGTGGGCTGTTTAACTACATATAATATAGCTCAACCGATACTTATTTATGGCACAATTTCCAGTTGGGAAGGAAAAAATTATCAAAGAAGTACACATGGTTTAACTTTTGCTTAGCTTGGTTTTGTGCCTTGTACATGTTATAATCAGAATTATAATATTTGGTCTTAATAAATACCTTATGCTGATTATTATGTGCTATTCACACATCTAAAAGGTTTTACATGTTATCTCTCTTAATCTTTACAACAACTCTATACAACAGGTTTTATTATTACCCCATTGTAAAATGAGGAAAGAGGCATAGAAGTGTTAAGTAATTTCCCAAGGCATGCCATACTATACTGCATTTCATTGCAATAGGTATTAAAGTATGTATTCTAAGTCTTTTGGAATGTAGGATTTTAATTGAAACATTTTAGTAAATGTAAACAAAATTCTGCCTCCACCGGATTCTATTTCAAAGATGAGTGTAAACTGTGTGTGTGTGTATACAACTGTAAGGTTTTATAAAAATATCTGTGATTTCTCCTATTGACAAAAGTCCCAGATACTGTTATCTGTATTGCCTACATTTGTAATGAAAGGAAATGTTAAATTTTAATTAGAAGTTAGAGACTTTACCTTTTCCCCATCCAATAATTGGAATGCCCTAAATTCTATTCACAAACCTCTAAGAAATCCATGGACTTCATTGGATTCCCTTATCTAAGGGCTTGGATAGATTCAGGTTAAACATTTTGGCAAAAATGCTCTGAATTTCACTTTGCCCCATATTGTGGCCACTTAATGTTTGCTCATCCCATTTTCAGCAATGGACCTTGAGGAAATATTGAACAGTTATATTTTTCCCCTGTGAGTAGCATCATCGTACTTGAGCATCATGAATATATCCAATTTCCTATAAACTTTTTACCTAGTGGCTTTAACACCCATTGATGATTCTTTATCCATGTGCCTTTAAGGTAGAGGTAAGTGTATATTCTAAAAGTTTGGTTAAAGTCATCTAAAATTCATCTGTCCCAAGAATGTTCATGGACAGCAATAGAGGGGTAAGTTTCAGCTTTAGAGATAGTGGTAAGATTGCCAGATAAATTATGGGGCATCCAGTTAATTTTAGATAAGCAACAAGAAATTTTTTAGTATAAGTATGTCCCAAATATTGCATGGGACATACTTACATTAAAATTATTCAGTGTTTATCTGAAATTGAAATTTAGCAAACTTTTTAAATTTTTATATGCAAATATTGCAATTCTATATTGTTAAGACTAAGAGGGGTAAGATGAATGGTAGTGATTGGGAATATTTAAGTGTAAGCCTAGCAGCATAGACTATGTTTTAAAATACTATTCGAATTCTTGTGGCAGAATTAATATTGCACTCATGAAACCAGTAATATCTACTTCTACTCTTCTTTGGCCAAGGGAATAAGAATTGTGCTTAAAAGAAGTAGATGGAGTGCCTTTGCTTTGTTTTGGTTCAGCAAAATTAACTGTGGAAATAACACCCTGCTAATTCTTATCCTAGAAATCCAAACCTAACTTCTTAAGTATGTGTACAGTATGCTTATTTAGAAGGCGAAATGTTATCTTATTCTAGACCAAGAGTCTACAAACCTTTTCTGGGAAGAATCAGGTAGTACTATTTTGGGCTATGCACATTATACAATCTCTACTGCAATTGCCTAACTCTACTGTTGTACCCTGAAAACAGCTATAGACAATATGTAAATGAATGGATGTGTTCTAAAAAAACTTTATTTACAGAAACAGGGAACAGGTTGCATTTGGGCCACAGATTGTAGTTAACTGAGACTTGTTCCAGTCAAGCAAACAATAAGCCAATGATTATCTTTACATATGGCTTATGATTCTTCCAACCTAGGGGTTCCAGTATGACTGAGGGGGCTGCTGAATTAAGAGGAAGCTTTTGTAGATATGACGGTACCTGTAGTGATGCACCATTGGGTCAGAATTCAGAGTCCACTGAGAGCGTTTTGAGTGCTGCCTCTGCCTGGTATAGTTGAACCGGCATGATTGAATTTGAAGGCTCAACAAAGTTGAGAAATGTTAGTTATTCTTACCTTTTAAATAAACCATTTGATTGGTTCGTGGAGAAGCTTTCAATCTACTCACAACCCATTTTTAAAATATTTAGGCCCCCTTTTTATAATAAATTCTTTATAATGCTTTCTTTTACGTGAAATGAAATTTACAACAATGAACAAACTGTAACATAAAGGGAAAAATCTTTTTTGGGGGGGAATCTTTTATATTTTGATAATATTATGGGTGTAAAATAGTATGACAGTGGTTTACTTTATTTTAAAAAAATTTGCATTTCTTTTGTTATTTGTGAGTTTATTTTCATATATTTCTGGTCCATTGACATTTTTTTCTCTTCTTATTTTCTGTATATTTTACCTATTTTCCTGTTGGGATATTTGATCTTTTACTCTTAAATTGTAGTTCTTTATATATTCTGTATCCTAATCCTTACATTGCAAATCAAATATCTTCTTCCATGCATGTCCAATTATTTCCAAGCCCATAAAGACATTCTATATATTCCCCATTAAAGTTTTGCTATAATGTTTAAGTCTTTTATCTATCTGAAATTTGTGATGCATTATACAGGACCATTTGTTTTCCATATGAAAAGGCATGATGTTTGCAACACTTATTATTGTTATGATATATTTATTCACAGTAGATTATAATGCAATTTTTGTCATATATCATGTTTTCATATACGTGAGTCTCTTTTTGGCTTCTTTTTTCTGTTCCATTCTATTTTATTTATTTATTTTATTTTTTTAAATTAATTTTCTTTTAAAGATTTTATTTCTTTATTTGACAGAGAGATCACAAGTAGGTAGAGAGGCAGGCAGAGAGAGAGGGGGGAAAGCATGCTCTCTGCTGAGCAGAGAGCCGGATGTGGGGCTCAATGCCAGGACCCTGAGATCATGACCTGAGCTGAAGGCAGAGGCTTTAACCCACTGAGCCGCCCAGGCGCTTCTCGTTCTATTTTTTTTTAAAGATTGTATATATTTATTTGAGAAAGAGAGAGAAAGGGCATGAGTGGGGGGAGGAACAAAGAAAGAGGGAGAGGAGCAAGCAGACTTCCTGCTGAGTGTGGAGCCCCATGGAGGGCTCAATTCCAGGACCCTGAGATCATGACCTAAGCCAAAATCAGACACTTAACTGACTGAGCCACCCGGGAGCCCCTATTCCGTTCTATTTTTTAGGCTCTATGTCAATTCCATATTTTCTCAATTACTATAATTTTATAATAAGTCTTGATATTTGGTAGAGCAAGTATCCACTCTCTCCTTTCTCCTTTGTTCTTTAAAGTTATCTTTCATATTTTCGACTATTTTCTCTTCCACAAATCAGCTTATGAAATTCTCTGAAAAATTTTGTTGGAACGTTGATTGTAACTGCACTAAATTTATAGATTGTATTTGGGTGAAAGTTTATTCTCAGTATCTGAAAAAATGACTGAGAATTTCCCAAAATACTAGAAAAATGAAGGACCTCAAGTTGCCGGGGCCTTCAGAATGCTAACTAGGATATATACGTCAAAACCAATAGGTTTTCTGTATACTGTAAGTAACAATTAATAAATGTTATAGAAAAAATTTATTTAAAAACAGCAAATTCTAGAAGGTTCCTAAGAAGAAATTTAACAAAAGATTTAGAAGATTGAGGTAGGCAAAAGAATGGCCTTCAAAGATGTTTATGTTCTAATCCCCAGAACCTGTGAATATGCTACATTATATGGCAAAGGGAATTAAGATTATATATGGAATTAAGGTTTTTAATCAGTTGACCTTAAAATGATATCATTCATTAAAATGATGTTTGCTGGGGCGCCTGGGTAGCTCAGCTGTTAAGCGTCTGCCTTCGGCTTAGGTCGTGATCCCAGAGTCCTGGAATCGAGCCCCGTATTGGGCTCCGAGCTCAGCAGGAAGCCTGCTTCTCCTTCTCCCACTCCCCCTGCTTGTATTCCCTCTCTTGCTGTGTCTCTCTCTGTCAAATAAATAAAATCTTTAAAAATAAATAAATAAAATGATGTTTGCTGCAGGTGTTTGATAGCAACTATTATCTTCTTATCAATGAAATCTCTATGTAATCTGTTCCTTATAGGTTTATAAAAACTATCGTGTGAAACTATTGGAACAGTTATCTGTTGTAGAAGGAGACATATGCTTACCAATTCAATTTTTAAAATTGTTTTTTCCAGATTTTTTAACGCTTTTTAAATATTTTTTGTAATTTGTATCTAAAAAATTATCATTTCTGGTAAGTTTTTGTATTCGTTGGTGTATAAATTAGTACTATGTGCTTACAACTTTTAAGTTGCTATACTGTTTTATAATGTCTTCTTTTTCATTCATAATACTTTCTAATTTATGACTTTTCTTTTTCTTAACCAATATTTCTAGAGTGTAATTTATTTTACCACTTTCCACCCAAATATTTAGTCTAGTTTTTTTGGTCCTTCCTATGTTTCTTTGTTTTTCTATTTCATGGATTTTTGCTTTATTTAGATTTATTGTGTTATGGGGCACCTGGGTGGCTCAGTTGGTTAAGTGTTGACTCATAGTGCTCGCAAGAGCTGATTGTATGCATCTCTTCCCAACTCAACATTTATGTTATGTACCTTGAAACTGGCCATGATGGGAGTATTTATACCACAGAAATTGGCAAGCACTAAGAGTCAGGTTTTTTTTGTGTGCGTGTGTGTGTTTTTTTTTCTTGCCAGAAAGCTGATTATTAAAATATTTAGCAGCACACTACTGTGTAGTATTTTCATTGTGGTTTGGTTCTAAATATTTTGTAAAGTTGATTGTGATGTCCCTTTATCCCACAATTTATTTAGAAATGTATTTTTAAGTTTTCAAAGATATGTTTTGTTCTTCTTTTAAAACTATCTTTTAATTGAAGATTTTTAATTTAATTACTCTTTGGTCAACTAGTGTGGAAACAAAGCATGAGGGAGAGAACTTCTGTGCTATTATTTTATTAGTGACGATAATTTCAGGAGTAGAAGTAATGGATAAGAGGAAGCAGAGATGGAGGAAGAGTCCATGTAAAAATGTGTTAAGAGCTGGCAACCGCTAAGTGTGACTCCTCAATTTTTTGAGCTAATCCCTTTATAGTCACATGAACCATATCTTAGAACTGTCGGTTCTGTAGGAGAGAGAGGGAAGAAATTATCCAATGACTTTCTTTCCCATTGGTCAAATGTTAGCACTGTAGAGCATCAACTCTCCCACACTTCTAGGTTATACATATGAGAGCACCCAACAGGTTCCTGTGGGATCCTGTACCTCAACATCAACAGGGTAGCAACTGGGTAGGAGTGAGAAGTCTGCAGTTAGGCCTGGCAAGGAGGCTTTATCAGGCCATGCCAACAGATGGCATAGGGAAGCTGGAGCAGCTCTTATGTAGGTGCCTCTGTCTGTAGCCAGTGGCTGTAAACTGTCCCTATGATTTCAGAAACAGAACAAGTCACTGCTTGGCCTACTCTAGTGAAAAGGCAAGTGTTAAGATCTGGGGGATGGACCAGGCACTATATATATATATTTTACAAAGCCACATTTATTTTAAAAAATCAATAGAGTTCTATGTTGTTCCCTTTTGCACTGACATGTTTATTTATTTTGATACATTTTGGTATAAATCACTGCATTTTGTAGTCATATTGTGCTTATGTGAGCTATGGGATTCTTAGGACTAAGATTTATAGTAGAGAGAAATTGACACTTCTTTATTATTTTGGAAAAAAAAGGGATGACCTTCAGACCTTTAGAAACATCATGTTCCCATACTTCCTATGGAGTTGTCTCCTGGATATGAATTGGGGTTGCAGCTCTTTGAGTCTTCCTTCGACTTTGTCCTCATCCTTTACCTAACTTTGGTCAGTGACTACACTTGAGTAGTCACTATTGGGGCAATACCAATAATGTGTGCATAATCTCGCAAACCCAGAATCAACACCTTAAAACTAAGAATGATTGTCGTTAAAAAAGCTTCGGACAATTTTTATAAGTAATATATTAATTTTTATGAAAATAATACTCTCTTTTGCTATAATTTGGATTTTTCCTGGAGTATAATCTTGACATAAAATGATGTCACCCCGTAAAAAATTCCAAAGTAAAAAATAAGTGAATTGGGGATTGCATGTTCTTTAGGATTACACATGCCATCGATTTTCTCCATGCACACTTAAGGTTTTTTAAATAGATTTTATTATTTACAGTGGTTTTAGGTTCACAACAAAATTGAAAGTACAGATTTCCCATATACCCTCTGTCCCCACACATACGTAATCTCCCCATTATCAACATATTCCCTTAGAATGGTAAATTTGCTACAGTTGATGAACCTAAACTGACACATCTTACCCAGAGTCTGTAGTTTACATTAGTGTTCACTCTTGGTGTTGCAAATTCTATGAGTTTGGACAAATGAAAAATTATATGTATCTGCCATTATAGTATCTATCATACAGAATAGTTTTACTGTCCTAACCACCCTCTGTTCCCTGCCTATTCATCCCTCCCTTTAACTTAAACCATGGCAACCCCAGAGCTTTTTACTCTCACCATGGTTTTGCCTTTTCCAGAAAGTCATATAGTTGGATTCATACAGTATGTAGACTTTTCAGACTGGCTTCATTCACTTGAAATTATGCATTTAAGTTTCCTCTATGTAACTTCATGGCTTGATTGCTCATTTCTTTTTAGTGCTGAATAATATTCTATTATTTGCATCTGTCACAGTTTGTTTATCCACTCACCTACTGAGGACATCTTCGTTCTTCCCAGTTTTGGCAGTTATAAATCAAGCTGCTATAAACATCTGTGTGCAAATTTTTGTGTACACAGAAGTTTTTGACTCCTTTGGGTAAATATCAAGGAGTGCAGTTTCTAGGTTATATGGTAAGAGTGTGTTTAGTTTTGTATGAAATTACCAAATTGTCTTCTAAAGTGGCTGTACCATTTTGCATTCCCACCAGCCATGAATGAGAGTTCCTGTTGCTTCATATCCTCGCCATCCACTTGGTGTTCTCAGATTCTGGATTTTGGCTCTCTTAATAGGTGTGCATTGTTATTCCCTTGCTGTTTTAATTGGCATTTTCCTGATGACATATAATGTGGAACATCTTTTCATATATTTATTTGCCATCTGTTTATCATTGGGGAGGTGTCAAGATCTTTGGCCCATTTTTAAATCAGGTTGTTTGTATTCTTATTGTTCTCATTGAGTTTAAAGAATTCTTTGGACATTTTGGAAAACAGTCCTTATTAGACGTATCTTTTGCAAATATTTTCTCCCAGGCTTGTCTTTTTATTCTGAGGCACTACATTTTCATTTCTCACTATTTGTAATTGATTTTTTTTAGTATCTACTTGCCTTAGTTTTAATTTTGCCTTTTTAAAAATTTTTATCCTTTATAAATAAGTTATTCCTTTACTCACCTATTGTAGCATCCTACAAGGCTTATTTCACCTAGATTGAATTCATGTTTCATTGTTTTATGGCTGTCTTTCTTGGCGTATTATTTTTCATCTGGTTTGGCATTTTGAATTCATTTTAAATGGAAGTTTTTGGGGTTTTTTTCTCTTTCACCTTTCTTCTGTGCCCACCCTTCATTGCCAAGCAGTTTGATGATTGTCTTTCTGACCTCACAGGGAGTCCAGAACCCAATCTTTTAATGCATGTTGAAATTCCTACCAACAAGGCCATGTCTCTTTTTTTCTACCACCCTTCACTTATCCATTGGGTTTCTATAAAATCATATATCCAAAGCAGTGGGTAGATGCTATTTTCTCACCCCCAGCCTCTTTTCTAAAAAAATGCCCTTACTGAACCTCTGATTATGGGGAGCATCTTCCTCCTCATTGTCCCACAGGAACCAGAGTCTCAACAGTCTCTATCTACCTCCATTCTTTGGAACTAGCAGGCCAATAACTTAAATCCTTTCTTATCTTTGAATTTGTTTATTTTGGCTTTGAGACTGGCTATGTTGTTTGGATTTTCTTTTCTTCTTTTTAATTTTACCTATCATGGTTATAAATTTGAAGCAGTGCAAAGTTGTCTTGGTGTGAATAGCTTGGATAAAATCATATAACTTTAAAGTTCCATCATTTAAAACAAGTTAAAGAATGGTCAGTATGAGAAGACCATAGTACCCACCATGCCAGACTTGTTGTTGGAATAGAGATTTGTGTGCTGAGTACCTAGGTTCATAGTCTTAGTGCCTTGTATTTTTTATGGCTCACAGTTTGAACCACTTTTGCGATTTTTGACACTATGATGCACTATGGAGGCAGACTCAGAATTCACAGTTACTGTATTGCCTTGCCTATATCAAACTGAAGCAAACTGGAAATCTAAAAATGATTTATTTTAAAGCAAATACCATTTCATACTCTTAAGGCTCAACTTAAGGCTATTCTTTTAAGGAAAAAAAAGCCCTGAGAGGCATAAAAAAAGATGTGCTAACTTTGACACATCCTGTCTGATGATGGTGAGCTACAGTCTTTTTTAAAGATTAAAATGAATGGCTTGTCTAATTTGCTCTCTTTGTATTCATTTCTTTCCTCCCAACTATTTTATTTTTATCCCACCAGTCATATAACACACTTCTAAACCTTTTACTTTTGCAAATTTCACAGTCTTATTTTTCTTAATGTGACCAAACCCTTTCTGATTTAATGCTTCATCTTGTTTTTCATTATTTTTTTTTCCCGTCTCCCTCTCCTGTCTTGGTTCATAGTTTGGGCACCACTTCTTCTCTTCTTCTTCTTCTTCTTTTTTTTTTTTTTTTTTAAAGATTTCATTTATTTATTTGACAGAGAGAGTAAAAGCAGGAGAAGCAGCAGGGACAGGGAGAGAGAGGGAGAAGCAGGCTCTCCTTGATGAGCAGAGATCCCGATGCGGGGCTTGATCCCAGGACTCCGGGATCATGTCCTGAGCCGAAGGCAGATGCTTAACCGACTGAGCCACCCAGATGCCCCTGGGCACCACTTCTTAATATATTTTTATTTAATGATTGATTATTTTATTCAAGATAGGTGAGAAAAAGGATACTGGTAAAAAAAGACACATGTCAAGAAACTTTAAGAAACTATTCTGGGTCCAGATGGTGATTGTGTGTATTGTGATACTTTTTTCCTAATTTGAACATCTTCTTTTCCAGGCTTGATATCTCTTTAAATATTCAATACTTTCTTAAAATGTTCAAGCTATAGGTGAGTAATTACTATGACAGAGCTTCAATTTTCATAAAATGACCATATAGAAAAAGTATATAGCTGATAATATATTTACTAATTATGTTAATATATTATTTGATTTTAATAACACATGAATTTTAATTTAACATTTAACATATTATGTATTTTACATACTTATTCAAGAGGAATTTGAATCAGCATACAATAAAAGATACAAAGAAGTCATTGAAATAAACTAGTAGGAGACACATTTATTTCTTTATTTATTGGTCATTTATTAAGTACCGTCTAAGTCCAGAGATAAAACAATAAAGATGATAGGCCTGGTCTTCACTCTTAAAGAGCTTACAATATAATGGAGCTGACTTACAATCATTTGATTTTGTAGAATGTGGAAAATGCATTCATAGGGCATGTGTAAGGAGAGCCTGACTGGAGGAGATTTGAGAGCCAGAAAGTCTTTCTCTTAAGAGCAAATAATGCAAGGGGTTCCTGGGTGGTGCAGTTGGTTAAGCATCCAGCTCAGGTCATGATCTCAGGGTCACGAGATCAAGGCCCATGTCAGGCTCTGTGCTCAGCATGGAGTCTGCTTGAGATTCTCTCTCCCTCTCCCTCTGCACCTCCCACTCATGTTCTTTCTCTCTCTCTCTGAAATAAATAAATAAATCTTAAAAAAAAAAAAAAGAGCAAGTAATGCTTACTTTAGTGTACTGATCATATAATTTGTAGAGTGCTTAGGAGTTTGACATGTCATAAAAAGTAATATGCAAAATTTTAAACAAATATAAGCTAACAAATCAATATAAGATGGCTTTTAGTGGCCAATGATAGCAGGCTGTTAGTCATTTTTACTTATTTTAATAAATTTGCCACCTTATTTCTTAGAATAACAGATTAGGTATAAAAATTACTAAAGTAATCTATCTAAACAAAATTATCAGAAATCATGGCTTTTTAAAAACAATGATGCTCTTTTAATGTGAAAATTAGATATTTGCTTGAATAGATGAATAAAATAACTAACCTTATTAATTTTCACATTAATTACAGCTCTAACAATTAAATTGACTTGTCTTCCTTTTTAACTTGTTGAATTTCTGATCATTATGACATGAAGGAGAATTTTTTCCTTACTCAAAAAATTATATTATTGCCACTATGGTACTTTTCCCTGTTTTTTCAAAAATCCTTTTACTTTTTCCATTTAAAATTACTAAATATGTTCTCTAATGCTTGTCACACATTAATGTCAATGACTCTAAGCTATGTTTAAGTTATCCACTGGCATCTAGTAATTATCCAGAATCATGAAATGCAAGGCAGTATCTTCTGATGTGTAAAATTTCAATTCTGAAGAGAATTCCTTAATTTAAAACACATCTTTAGATAGTTTTAATTTAAACTTTTTTATATTTAAAAATCGCAGATACTTTTCTTAATTAAAGTTCTCCTTTTTATCATTAGTTTACTAGGTTCTATGTCTCCAAACAAATTATATAAATTATTAGAGAGATAACAAATATTAACAGATCATTTCGGGTCATTTTTTTAAAGCTCTTAGATTTTCTAAGCAAAATTTTTCATTGTATAAAGACATCAGATTCCTTATAAAAGGTGATTAACTATATATGTTAAAAGAAGTCATTCAGAACAAATTATCTCATATGTAATTTGTATTGGTATTTTGTAAAAACATGTACCCCTCCTACATGATAAAAGAACATTTTGAAATAATGATTCTGTCATGAGGATATTTTTTTTCCCCAAATACTTTTATTTTATTTTTTCAGTGTTACAAGATTCATTGTTCATGTACCACACCCAGTGTTCCAATGCAATACGTGCCCTCCTCAATACCCACCACCAGGCTTGCCCAACCCCCCACCCCTCCCAAACCCTCAGTCTGTTGCTCAGAGTTCACAGTTTCTCATGTCATGAGAACATTTTAGCTAAATTTTATTTTCAGTCCTGTTTTCAACTAACATTAAAAAACCCAAACACTCAAACCTGAGAATTGTGTTGGTATCAGACACAGAGTATGTGAATTCTGATACCTTTTCATCACTTGTACACTAGGAATTCTATTTTTTAAATGATATCCTGCCAGCTTTTTCACAATCCATTAATTCCTGGATCAACATCAGAAGGAATGTCAGAGCAGAGTGAAATTCTTGTAAGACACAGATGTCAGGATCAAAAGTCAGAGACATTCTCAGAGCAGCAGGGAAGCAAGCTTGTTAGACTTTAATCGAAACAATTAGTATCTGCCATGTGACAGTCTCGATACCCTGTCTTATATTTCTGGTAAGTTCCAGGCATGCTGAAAGACAAAGTCTTCTTCCAAATTTGATGGAAAATTTCATGAGCTTTTGGTCTGATTATTTTTAGCCAGGATTCTTAGGTTTTGTTGATCCTCTCCGAATTTCCTTAAATGGTAAATTATTGATACACTTAGACAAACTTAGATTCCAACTTATTATAGAAACAAATTTTCATCTTCTCTGAGTGCATGTAATACAAAGTGACTTGCTTTATGGATGTTTGTAATTGTTAGTACTCAAGAGGCTTTTACAGCTATTCTGTAATATCTTACAGAGTGAGAGCTTTTATGGTCTGGTCCCAGATTGCTCCAGTGGATGCTCAATAAATGTGAATCATTGATGAAGGAAAAAGTAATTAAAATTGGATGTTGAGATTTTAGTTAAAGAATTTCTTTGAAATCAGCTATTATATTTATGTCTTCATTAAGCCAAAATAGCCTCCCTTGAATAAGAAATCAGTCAACCAGTTGTTTTCACTATATGTTGTCAATAAATTAATTTCATTCATTTTTTCAATAATAAGTTGATTTTTGCAGTCATCTCTTTTGTAAAAAGTTTATAATTATATATTCAGAGGTCAGCTTTTGGGACAAACTAAAACATCAGAAGCTATAAGTTAGGAAACATTTCTGACAATGAGGAATGGTTCTTTAAGCTGGAAGCAGTAAGGAAAACATTTGAGAAGATCCAGACGCCAAAATTATCCCTATTGTGATAGGATTGATTAGTTCACTAATAGTAGAAAAGGGCCACTCTGATTGGTTAGTAATAATTGTAAAAAAAAAAAAAACCCACGGATGAGAGTATGGATTAAAAAATAGAGAAGGAGGATAGAGAGGAGGCCAAGAACATGGGGCAGGAATAGTGATAAGGCTGGCAAGTAGTAGACACTTTAGTGGCAGAGCCTTAGCCTCCTGCTATCTCCATGAGTCCCCCATATAAGGATAATGTTATATTTTGATGTGATCTCCTGCTATTTTCTCAAAATCATTTGAAGTGTGAAAAACGCATCTTTAGAATTCATGTTTTTGTTGTTCTAGAACACTAAGTAAAAATATTCACTTGTTAGCCAAAAATTGCCTTCAAACAAATCCTATGTTCATAACTTTCAACTAAAATTGTTACCTTAGACATTTTTTATGTAAGATTCTGGAACTACCAATGAAACAATCTCATAGTTGAGTGAAAGGAACACTAACTAAAACCATAATGGAAGGGTGGATGCTGATTTATTCCATGATAACCCTTACATATATTCTTTAGTTGTAGAGGCAGATTATTATGTAGCTTTGCTTTGTGAGGAATAATAACATATAACTCTCAGTAATACTTAAAGGTCTTATTACTGTTCATTTTGATGATAATGATGACAAAAACAGTTGTAGCATTCATAACTGTATACTTCATTAAACACTTGCACATAGATCATAAAATTAATTCTCATAAGAAAAGTGAAGTAAACATTATTCAATGTTTGGGATGGTAAAACAGGCTCAAAGTAGTTAAATATTCAAGATCACTTGACTGGTAAGTGCTGGGGCCAGTATTAAACACCAATAACTGTTACATAACAGAATAAAAATATGTTTCTATGTGTAAAGGAAAACATATGGTGTTTTTTTGCCCATAAGTTGTGGGATAATGTGTAATGTAAATTTTTTTATTTTTTTCCTTTTCTTTTCATTTTTTAGATTTTATTTATTTGACAGAAAGAGAGAGAGAGAGCACAAGCAGCGGGAGCAGCAGAGACAGGGAGAAGCAGGCTCCCCACTGAGTAGGGAGCCCTATGTGGGGCTCGATCCCAGGACCCTGGAATCATGACCTGAGCCAAAGGCAGACACTTTAACCCATTGAGGCAACCAGACATCCCTGTAAAAAATTTTTTTTATGTTTTTCTAAATTTTCCAAAATGACCATGTAGATTAATCAGAAAAAATTACCCTAAATAATAGCTATTTAAATAAATTCATATTAGTTGAGTTGGTGTCATGAGAAATTCTGGTAGAGAACTTTGGGGTAAAATCTTGAGTGCGTGATCCCTTATCAATTAGAAATGTATTTCCAGTGTATTGGTGTGACATAGCAAGAGACAATCTTGTCAGCACTGAATAGAAGGCAAGGGCATGTGGTATCTTGAAAAAAAAGAATTACTAGTGATTGTATTAAAGAACTTTAGTTTTTAAAGACTATTTTGTAGCTAAATGACCATAGTGGTGCTAGAACTAAGTATATCTGATGTATTTTCTAACTCTTCTTATTGGTTCTGTGAAACTTGAAGATTTTTCTATTAATGTTTGTATCAAGAGCTGCCCCAAGCACTTGTCCAGTTCAGTTCCATTGTCTACAGTCATCAACTTGCTACATGTATCCTGCTAAGAATTGGCATGAGGGCTTTCTCAAAATATTTTTTTCTCTGTCCTGGAACCATAAATTCAGGCAAAACATTTTAATCCACAAGACCTGGGCGGTATCAAGTAAATGATTCTTTACGTTGCGTAAGCACAGTCAACAGATTAAACTATTCTCCTGGTTGTGTTCCCCAAAGGGCTAGTGAATGGCTTTCAGTTTCTGGTGTGATGGTCCTCTCTGCAGGAGGCTGAGGCCATTAAAGGGTACTGAGGCATTTACCTGGTGGCCTGTATGCCATATATTTATTTTTTCAAGGAGAAGGAATCTCTTTGTTAAACATATTTATTGGTCACTTACTCTCTGTGCACCCTGCACAAGGACTATTCATAAGAAAAAATTTAAAAAATGGAATCACAGTCTGTGCCCTGGAAAGGCTAAGAATCCAATTAGAGAAGTAAGCCACATACTGATGTGAGAACATATACATTACTTTTTATGAACAAATGCAATTTGATGTAACAGAAGCTGCATTGTTGTTGAGAGATCAGCACAAAAGCAGAGTTTGCCTTTATCACTCAAACTAGGAAAAAAATGGTTCACTTGTATGTCTCCTGCACAGGGAAAGGACCTTTTGTATTTGCCTTTTTATTTCTACTGTACTTGATCCAATGCTTAGCATATGGCAAAAACTCAACAAATGTGTGTTTAATGAATGACTTAATGAATAATTTGTTGCTCTAGTAAAAATTTCATAAGTCTTTTAAATCTACAAGCTCTTTCTTTTCCTTCCTTTTTTTTACAACTTTCAATTTACATATCGAACAACCTAGTTCATTTGACCTCAAGAATTTTCTACCATCTGGATTTTGCTCACTGCATCCTCACGGTGTAGTTCAACCTGTCTCTTTGTCCTCTGTATTATCTATAAATTGGTTATGGATCAAGAGGTTTTTTTGAGTTTTTGACAAAATTATAGGTGCAGTGTGTTCTTTCATGAGGAGGCACATATGTATGGTTCTCTCTCTTAGCAGCTGTTGATGCTCAATACCTGGATCCATTAAGTCATTAGGTTTTGCAAAATAGTTATAATAATTTGTTATTTAATAATTAGTATGATTCCACATAGAGACATTTCCCCATCTCTGCTAGTTAGTTACTCAGTGGTAAGGGAAGATAAATGCTCAATTCTTTTATTTACCAATTTTCTTAAAGATTCTTAAAATTTATTTATTTATTGGGGCTCCTGGGTAGCTCAGTCGGTTAAGCATCTGCCTTTGGCTCAGGTCATGATCCCGGGGTCCTGGGATTGAGCCCCACATTGGGCTCCCCGCTCAGTGGGAAGTCTGTTTCTCCTTCTTCCTCTGCCCCTCCCCCCTCACTCATTCTCTCTCTCTCTCAAATAAATAAATAAATGAAATCTTTTAAAAAAATAATTTAATGTACAAAGCAGAACTGCAGCTCTTGTTAAAATCTAAAAATGAATAATGAGATAACTTTCTATATTCCTATTAACCTTCTATTTTACTTTTCTTTCTTAGGCCTAGAAAGATATTCAGTGACAAACAGACAAGACCGCATCCTTAGGGGCTTATGGTCAATTTTTACTGATCAGAATCCTAGAAACCCTATCATTCTGGTCTTACAACCCAAAAGTTGAATAAGCATCACTTTCAAAAGATATGGAGTCACACTGTATCACTTTCTTGTGACCCAAACACTTAGATGTAGTGTTCTCTTACCTTGTTTAGTACTTTGATTCTACGCTGTGGAGCCTGTGACCCTGAGATGTAGTGAACAGCTAGAAAATTTCACACACCTTAACCTTGTCTATGGAATCCTCAAAATAGCTTTCTGTTGTTCATGTTTTCCAGCCATCATAACTTCTTCACAAACACTTCTGAATCTCTGGCAGGACTTTAAAATTACCCTTGGAAGCTCAGATATAGCATTTTATTGTCTAGTTTGAGATGCTTACTGGGGTGGAAATGAGTATGCCAGAACATGACAGAGTTTTGGTGCAAACGGGATTGTTCTTTGTATCCTCTTTCCTTGTTGCTGTAACTGGCCATGGAAACTAATAAACTGGCACATGGTAGAAGGAGGAATTAACTTTCAGAATCTCACTACCATATAGTAGAAAAGTAATAGAAAGGTGAGAAAATCAATCAACAAATATTCACGTATGCATTCATTCAATAAACATTTACTGGCAACTGAGTGTATAAGTGTGTACCAGTACTTACAGTGTTAGCAGTGAAATATATGAAAAGGAAAGTTTTGGACCCTAGCCTGAAATGGTCATGATTTAGTTAGGAGAGACAGTCCTGTAGATAAGTACATTCACTATGATGTAACAATTGCTATAATATAGATCTGAACAATGTGCTAAGGTAGCACAAAGGAGGGGGTAGCACATTGTGTGTGCATGTGTGTGTGTGTGTGTGTATGCACATATCAGGGAAGGCTCGCTGAAGACATGATTTTTAAACTGAATTATGAAGCGTGACTAGGCCTTAGGAAAGGTAGAGGGATATTCCTGCCAAAGAAATGGCTTATGTCAAGGAACAGAGGCCTGGTAGAGCAGTGGTATACAAGATCTCTAAATATATAGTTGATATAGTTGGGTATATAGTCAATATAGTGGAAACATCATAGTTCAGCAGATAGGGATGGTGGATAGGACACACAGCTGGAAAGAGAAGCAGACATTGGACAGGTACATCCTTGTGTGTCATCTTAAGGAGTTTTCCCATGATAGGTTTTAATTAGGAAGTAAAAGAATTAGATTTGAATTTTTAAGAAAAGAATTATCAATATGAGAGGGAATCAGAGTGGGCTAATTTTGGAAGCAGAGAGAATAGTCAAAAACCCATTACATTAGTCTAAAGTGAGAACAGATGACGATCTCAGTTTAGATGGTGAGAGTGAAGATTAAGACAGGGAAGAATTTAGGACATTTTGGTGAGTTAGAGTAGGTGGGACTTTGTAATTGGCTGAATAGAGAAAATGAGGGTGTGGTCCTTGGCTTCCGGTTTGTGTGACCAGATTAGATCATTTACCTGTGTAGAGAAGCCTCTACTTACAGAGGACCTACCATATGCTGGATGTGCCAGGATATACATTGAAGTTTAAAATATAGCCCCTGCTTATTTACAATATATGCTTTTTGATGAAAGTATATATTGGACAGGTGGAATAGAATGTAAGGGGCCTGTCAGATGAAGGAAAATGTATGATTGAGTAAAAGGAACATAGATGGGAATGATTATGGTGAAATCTCAATACCCGAGAAAACTGATAGACAAAGCCTTCTCTCTCTCCATCCTTCATCCCTTTTCCTCTTTGCTTCAATTGAAACCTAATCGTTCATGGGCGTATTATGGTCTCCGTTTGGGTTTACTCTTTTATCCACTGCCCGCCCCTGCTCCCCCTGCTGCTCACTATGTGAGGAAGACTGATGAACACTGAGTCCATCCATTGATCTTGATCTTGTACCACCACCAATCAACAAAATCCTTTTTTTAAAGTTCACACTACTTATCTACACCACCTTTCTCATACCTTTTTGTCATTGTATATAGACCTCTAGAACATTCTTCCATCTTTCTTAATATTCGTTTGTGATTTAAAAAAAGTTATGAAGAGGCACCTAGGTGGCTCAGTCAGTTAAGTGTCTGCCTTCAGCTCAGGTCATGATCCCAGGATCCTGGGATCAAGCCCTGTGTCAGGCTCTCTGCTTAGCAGGGAGTTTGTTTCACCCTCTCCTTTCGCCCCTCTCCCCGCTCATGCTCTCTCTTTCTCATGCACTCTATCTCAAATAAATAAGTAAAATCTTAAAAAAAATTAAAAATGGAGATTTATCATTAAAGTGGGAAGAAAATTGAAAGACAATTGATAGACTAGAGACCAAATTTGTAGCATGCATAACAAAGGCCTAATTTCTGAAGATACAGAGCCCTTTCAAGTCAATAAGAAATAGGTGGATGGTAGAAAAAAAAGGCGTAGGTTATATATAGAAGGTTTACAGAAGAAAGGAGCACAAATGACCATTAAAATATTGAATGATGTTAATTGAACTGATAGATAATTTTAAAAATGAAAATCAAAATATGGTATAAGTATTCACCTACATTATGATAATGATTAAAAAGACTGCTCACACGTAGAGACGTAGAACTGTTGAGAGTGTGATTAAATAGATATTTCCCATATCCTCATAGTGGGAGTGTAAAAATACGGCAAATTTTTTGGAGGGTGATTTGGCACTAGGTATCAAAACAGGGAGTTCGCTTAACAAGTATTTAAAGCTAAATGTTCAATGTCATTTATTACAGTAGTGTTTATAAATACAAATTGGAAACAATCTAAATGTCCATTAATAGGCAACTGTGTGCATTAGATAAATATATTGAGTTAAACATTATTTTGAACATTGATGATTTACATGTATACAGTGATTGACATGATCTTGAATAATTATTGTTACTACTTGCCTTTGCTATCAGTTTTTGTAGATTAAACCCATTCAGTATTTAGTTCCTGATCACAATCTTTGCTTGAAATGTAGAATGATGCTGAAAATTTGATAGAATGGGATAGAATTATACTCTTGTTTGGTGCCTTTACAACTGTTAGCCATCGTTCCCTCATGTAGTAATCAGTTCTTGCCAATAATTTCTAGTCATTAATATTGCTGATGCTTTCCAACTCATTAATCAGTCAAACATATTTTTTGAGAAAGCTGTGTGTCACGGACTGTTAGGCCTCGAAGACACAGCAGTCAAAAAGACAGATATAGTCCCATCCAGTCTCTTGTCGCCGTTACAGTCAGATTGGCATACTTAGCTGGCATTAAATGCTGTACTGTTGTGTTCTTTTTATTTATTCAACAAATATTTATTAAGCACATTATGTGTCAGACATTCGTCAAAGCCCTAGTGAACAAGATAGATGAAGTGTGCTCAAACAAGTTCCAAACTTTTACATTCTGGGTATGTTGAAGTGAGGGGACCATGGCTCATGGAGGTTGGAAGTAAGAAACAGTCACATAAACAAAGAGATAAAATGTTAGAGACTGAATTAAATGTTGTTACTGTTTAACCCTGGGCTCCCTAGAAAACAGCCTAAGATAAAAGCTTCCATGATAATGTGTTTTTTTTTTCATGATAATGTTTTATTATGATACCAGGGAAGAAAGAGTTGGAGAAAAAAGGAAAAGAGGCAGAAAAGGAGGGAGAGCCAATTCTAAGGGATGAATTACTTAAATGGCCAGAGATTTGTAACAATCAGATGCTTGTCTTGTAAGGTGTTTCCAGAAAGACTGCATGAAGTTTCTGCCTTTCAGAACAGCATATAGAAGAGTGGGGGAATAAGGCTGAGCAACTGATTTACTGATTCCTTACCATCTCCATTCTGCTAACTGCCTGGGCAGCCTTTGGCAAAGCCAGACATGAGTCTGTTCTAGCTGGAAGGAAAGTGTGGTGGCTTCTCCTTGTTAGTTGGCACTGTCTGTGGGGCTTGTTGGCCTATAAAGGCTACAGTGGTCATGGTAGTCAGAGCTTTATTGCTGGAGGAACTGTAATGAGTGGTCACTAAGGCCATTCTGGCAAGGAACAGATAAGTGGTTTTCATGGGCCAGTGGTGGGGCACAAACTGGACCCAGTGCAATTAATTCACACAGTGAATGAATGGCTGGACAAGGAGGGCCTCTCTGAGGAGGTGATATTTAAGCCAAGACCTGAAGGACAATGATAATCTAACTCTCCTCAGGGATATGGAACAGCTAGTGCAAAAGATCCAGATAATATGAGTGTGGAGTGTTTGGAAGTAACAAGAAGGAAAGTATGTTTTGGTAAGGAAGAGAGTGGAGGGGGCTGAGCTCTGAGAACATGCAGGGGCCAGGTCATATGAGGCTAGTAGGCAGCTGTGGAGGATATGGGATTTTTTTTTTAAAAGATTGTATTTATTTATTTGACAGAGACAGCAAGAGCAGGAACACGGGCAGGGGGAGTGGGAGAGGGAAAGCAGGCTTCCTGCTGAGCAGGGAGACTGACGTGGGGCTCGATCCCAGAACCCTGGGATCATGACCTGAGCTGAAGGCAGACGCTTAACGACTGAGCCATCCAGGCGCCCCAGGATATGGGATTTTATGGTAAGTGTGATGGAAAGTCTTTGAAGCCTCTTAAGCTGGGGAGTTAAAGGCACTGATTTATATTTGGGAAGATCCCTCCGGATCCTCTGGGGAAAATGGATACAGAAAAGGAAGCAGGGAGTCCCCGAAGAGGTACACATTTGAGAGCATCATCAAAATGGGAAAATGAAGGGAATTTTAATACCAATTTGCTATATCTGTGGTTGTTGTTTGCCTTTAAATGTTGGATACAATTATTGAAATTAGCAGTGATGTTGATGCTTTTCCTTGAAGCTTCAGGTTTAGTATATTAATAACCTCAGATTACCTGCTAAACATCCCAAGCGCCTCCAAGATGATCAGTTTTTGAAGCAGCTGGTGTTTTGCATGGCAACTCTGACCTTCAGTTCTCAAATTCAGCCAATCTTCTTTCCTTTTGACAACCAACCAAACTCAGTGTGGAATATAACTTGTGATTGGCATCCAAATGTTAAAGCAAGGCAGATAACCAGGTTTTGACATACTGTTATTTTATTTTCCACACAATTGACTGCCCTGACAATGAGTCTAAAACCTTCTTGCAGATTGCTGAGCAGAGTTTTGGAAGCTGGTGCTTGATGGCGAATGATGCAGGACATTTAATAATAAATAATGATGCAGGGCATTTAATAAATAGGAATTCTCCACTGATTTTCACTACACATCTTGATTTTGAATTCAGCACTGTTGTTTGTTTGCTTCATTCAGACTGCATTTATCAGGGTTTTCAGTTTTAATACACAAAATCCAACTGGCTACTTTAAACCAAACCAAACCAAAGAAGGTATTGAAATGATAGAGAATCAACAGAAGATGGAGGAAGAGGCTCCATCTTGTCTTTGGGTTACTCACTCCAGGTGGAAAATCCAGGTAGGGGCATCTGAGGAGCTGAATCTTGCTCATGTGTCTATACCCTGTGCTCCCAGGAAGGGTCCTCCCTCTTGGCTTTAATGGGAATAAGACAGAGCACTACCACCCACCAATACTGCACTCAGTGGGGAATGCTCCCTACATTACCCCTAAATTGAAAAGGAACTTGAATATTGGATAACTTTTTAAAAGAAGAGAAGAAAAGAAAGAAAGAAAGAAAGTAAGAAAGAAAGAGGAAAAAAAATATTCACTACATAGATATTTGTGTTCCCAGCACCTAGGTTAGTGCTTACATTTAATTGATAACCAATAATATTGTTAAAGGAAATGGATAAATTTTATTATAATTTCAAAGACAGCTTACTATCATGGTAGTTTCCCTGTCTTGAAAAAATCGTGTGGTTTCTTCAGCCACAAAATAGAAATCTAAGTACAATTTTCTTCATCATATATAATAGCTAAAAAGAGTCATTTGTCTTTAACAAAACTTAAAACTTGATAACATTAGCCATCAAATAGCTATCTTGGAATTTCCTCCCGATTTCCCTCTCAAAGTAAAGTTTGGGAAACATCAATAGGCAAGAATTCTTGGGAATTTCTCCAGTGGTGGGAGTTCTTTATATTCCTTGTGATTCAAAAAGCTATTTCAATCAGGAAATTTATAGGTTTTGTGTCTACGTGCTGATAATTTGTTTAAGAGCTTTCTAAACTGGCATGGCACAGAATATTACATTTTGAAGAGTAAAGAAGTGCCAAATCTATTTCTAAAAAATAACATCTGTGAAATTGTGAATAAAATGGATTCAGATTATGAAGGCCACATTATGCCATTTCAAAATGTATTTTTATACAGGCAGCACATTAATGATATTAATAAGACTGGATTTTCCTTTGACGAATATGCACATCCTAACTTGATGAAAAATTCGTCCTAAGTTCTTTTTTTTGCTGCCACCTTCAGCTATTTAAAAAGGTGTGTGCATATACCTGTGCATATGCCTCTGTGTGTGTGTGTGTGTGTGTGTGTGTGTGTGTGTAGAGAAGTGTGGGGAAATCTTGTAGAATTTATTATAGTAATTTCGTATTTTGAACAAGGTTAATGACAGTTGTTGAGAAAGTGAGGCTATTCCAGGTATCTAGGCAAGCCTATTCCCCAGTAAGCTAAATTTTGTTTATTTTCTGTACATCTACTTAGTGGCTTACTGTCTGCCAATTGAAGTAGTTCCTGAAGGCAGATTGGAAACTGCCTCACTTATGCAATCCAGAGATAGAGTAAACTTTAATTCAGTGAAATGGAGGATGTTACAGAAAGAAGTGTTGGAGAGTTTGAAATTCCTTTTTGGTTATTGTACTGCAATAAGTAAATAATCAGCTTCGATTTTTATATACTCATCTTAAAATGTGAAATTCTTATTTTTATCAAATGCAGTATAAATACTATTTCTAATTGTACTTTACCTGTGTGATTGAGCATCAGGCGATATAACATTATACATAGAGTTAATTTATTGGGCCCACCCACTCCAAATTTTTCTCACTTTATTATCTTCAAATCACCCTTAACAAAGTACATTTACTTTCTGTAGTTTCTATTGTAAAAACAAAATATTTTTCCAAATTTAAAATTGTAAATCAGCCTCTATCCTTTAGGCATTGATATATAATCTTCATGGTCACTTGTTTTTCCTTTCGAGAATTGAGTGGTACAGAAAGTTGGATTGATTCCTTCTTGGGTCTTCCAGTTCTAAAGAGTCTGTGATTCTGTTTTTTTGTTTTTTTTTTTTAAGATTTTATTTATTTATTTGACAGAGAGAAAGAGATCACAAGTAGGCAGAGAGGCAGGCAGAGAGAGAGGGGGAAGCAGGCTCCCTGCTCAACAGAGAGCCTGATGCGGGGCTCAGTCCCAGGACCCTGAGATCGTGACCTGAGCTGAAGGCAGAGGCTTAACCCATTGAGCCACCGAGGCACCCCTGTGATTCTGTTTATATGTGCATCATTTCTTTGGAATTTTATCACTTGTTATTAGTATGTGTGATTGGGAGGTCATTTTATTGGTAACTACTAGTTTCTGGACTTCGTTATACTGATATCAGTAAGTAGGCAATAATGTGGATGGACAATCCTATTTTCAACTTAGTCTCATTAATTTAACAATAAATGGCATTCCCAGAAATTGTCTCTAGTTCTTTTAAAAATTAATATGTAACCCCTAGTGTTTATTGTTATAATTAAAACAATTTTAGAATTCTTAGACTAAATCTGACAATTGCTTTTTTAAAAAGATACTAGAAAAGAAAAATCTGGCTAATAGATATTAGAAGGTATCATTTTGGATCTGAACTTTAGTTGATAAGGAAAAGATATAATTTTTGAAAATTATTATTAAGAAGCATAATAAGATCTGTAATTATACATATATGCATATCTAAGCTATTTTGTACCTTTTACATGATGGAAATCTGTCACTTTGACCATCAGGTTTTTTATTCATTTCATTCAATCATGTGTTTTCTCTTTTATCAATTACTCTTTCTTAATATATTATATAAAGTGAGATATGCCAAACGAATTTCTCACAGAAGAATAAATCTTTTGAGAGTTCATGAGTCTTTCAACTATATCTATCTAGAAAATTATTAGATCAGTTGAAATGTCTATAAGCTTACTTTGATGGGCTACAATTTGTCAGTACTATACACACAAAAGTTATTTAAATGAAAGAAAACTTTCCCCAAAACATTCTTTGATTTAAACTTGATCCTGGTAGTCACTAATTCACTTTGCCGAATAGCTCAGGCTCTCTGCTCTTCAGACATCATATGATTACACTAGGAAGCCCCTGGTGATTGGGTGAGCCATGTGACTAGTTCTGGCCTATAAGTCATAAATGGAAATAATGTGTGTCACTTCTAAGATGGAGCCTTTTATTTCCTGTTCAAGACCCTTCAGAATTTTCTTTTCTATTACCACTGTGACTGGTGAGGATGGTGGTTGCTCCATCATTTTGGGTCTTGGAGTAAAGAGATATGGTGTATCCAGTCAACCAGCAATAGACATGTAAGGTTCAGAGAAAAATAAATCTTAGTTGTTACAAACCAAGGATTAACTAACTACAACCTGTGGACGAAATCCGATCTGCAACCTGTTTTTGTAAATGAAGTTTTATAGAAACACAGCCGTGCTTATTTGTTTATGTATTGTCTATGGCTGCTTCCATGCTGTAACACCAGAACTGAGAAACTGTACGGCTAGAGAATTGAAAACATTTATTATCTAGCTCTTTAAAGAAAAAGTTTACCTACCTCTGTCCAGTGATGGATGCAGTGGTCTTTTCTTATGGATTGCTTCTGAACTGTCCTATGAGGATGCTGAATTTCTCATCCTGACTTATCTAAGCTCAGCTATTAAGACTTGGATCTCAATAACCTCTTGGCCCAAACAAAGAGTGGGTATAAAGTAGGCAACAGAAATCTTAGATCCTGAAATACTGTAGCCTTTAGGGAATGTGGTGCTGTTTTGTTGTTGAGGTGGCTGGATCAAACATCAGATTACAGAGTACGAAATGTAAATTTGTAATTGTTCCTAACTCCAAGTAAATAGAAATTCAGATGTTTTATTCAGGGAATATTATTATTCTTTTAAAAATAAGGTATAGGATTTGTCAAAAGGATTGGAAAACAGTCCAGATGTCCTAACTAAATCTGGAACTGATGATAACTTTGGCCATTATTGCCTACTTTCTACCCTCTACCTTTACCCTGGAAGACTTCAGCATGAACATGTGTTCCACAATTTCCTTTTTGGGTCCTTAACTTACATTGCTTTGACCCAGGGAAGGGAAGAATGCTCCTTAATCTAAATATTTGTCTCGTGAAGGCTCAGTTTCGTTGTAATCCTTTCCTTAAAGTCCTCCCTTATTTCTCCCTCCTGTAAACTTCTGCAATCATTTATGTATATATTTCTTACATCAAGTACACCTTTCTCCTTTGAGGTTTCTGCTTTGTTTATATGTGAGTTTTATCTCATTAGCTGTACCACAAAATCATGAGGGCACAACGCATTTGTTATAATTTAGCACTTAGTACAGTATCCTAAAAATAATAATAAATATTTGTTGAATAAATGAATGAATAACTCAGCTGCCCTTTTCAGTATGGTAATGCTTTAAAAAAAAAAAACTTGAAAAAAAAAACAGAAAAGAAAGTGGGACAAAGAGAATATGAGAGTCATTCTCTGGTCTGCTTCTCTGCCTTATAACAGAGCCTGAGGTAAGGGCCTTGCTCTGAGTAGGTGCTCAATTCTATTTGAACTGCCACTTTATATTAGTTTGCTTATTAAACTTTTCTGGATCTACATTCCCAGTCTCCCATATTCATCAACATGGTCGTTTTATTCTTTTTTTTTATTAACATATAATGTATTATTTGCTTCAGGGGTACAGGTCTGTGAATCATCAGTCTTACACAATTCACAGCACTTACCATAGCACATACCCTCCCCAGTGTCCATAACCCAGCCACCCTATCCCTCCTCCCATACCCCCCAGCAACCCTCAGTTTGTTTCCTGAGATTAAGAGTCTCTTAATGGTTTGTCTCCCTCCCTCATCCCATCTTGTTTCATTTTTTCCTCCCTACCCCCCATGACCCCCTGCCCTGCCTCTCAAATTCCTCATATCATAGAGATCATATGATAATTGTCTTTGTCTGACTGACTTATTTCTCTTAGCATAATACCCTCTAGTTCCATCCACATCGTTGCAAATAACAAGATTTCGTGTTTTTTGATGGCTGCATATATTCCATTTGTGTGTGTGTGTGTGTGTGTGTGTGTGTGTATGTGTGTGTGTGTGTATACCACATCTTCTTTATCCATTCATCTGTTGATGGACATCTAGGTTCTTTCCATAGTTTGGCTATTGTGGACATTGCTGCTATAAACATTCAGGTGCACATGCCCCATCGGATCACTACATTTGTATCTTTAGGGTAAATACCCAGTAGTGTGATTGCTGGGTTGTAGGGTAGCTCTATTTTCAACATTTTGAGGAACCTCCATACTGTTTTCCAGAATGACTGCACCAGCTTGCGTTCCCACCAATAGTGTAGGAGGGTTCTCCTTTCTCCGCATC
>CM052884.1:71675639-71699106 GCA_028534135.1 Potos flavus | reverse complement strand
TATGAATGTAAAGATGAAAATTAAAAAAGATTCTAAAAAAGGAATTGATAAGATAAGAAGTTGGTTGAAAAAAGAAAAAAAGAAGGAAAGAATGTGATCAGGCTGGAGATTAAAACAAAGCCATGTGCTAGATTTAGGGTATATTTTGATCTGTTAGAAGAAACTGTATCCCAAAATTTTAAGGAAAGAAAAACTTATACGTATACAAAAAATAAGGTTAAATACAATGAAGGGATAGGATATGAGTATAACAATGAAAATTAAAAACATTTTTAAAAAGGTATTGATAAGATAAAAATAGTTAAGAAACATTAAAATAAGAAAGAGGAAAAATTTTAAAAAATAGAATAAGAAAAAAATAAAATTATAAAAATTTAACTTTAAAAGACTAAAGAATCATGGGAAAAAGCCATGAATTCTATGTGCTGTATTCCCGTAGCTCTGAAATTTTGTAGTTCTCATTGATCGGTAGACTTGGTCTTGGCTGGATGTTCTTGCTAATCTTCTGGGGGAGGGGCCTGTTGCAGTGGTTCTTAAATGTCTTTGCTGGAAATGGAATTGCACTGCCCTTGCCAGGGGCCAGGCTAAGCAATCTGGTTGGGTTTGCTCTTGGGAGTGTTCCCGGAACACTTTCCCTACAGCTTTGGAGGAGGAGAATGAAAATGGCGGCCTCCCAATCTTTGACCTGGAGGAGCTGAGAGCTTGGGGCCCCACTCCTCAGTGCGCCCTCAGAGAAAAGCAGTCAGTCACTCCGGTCTTTCTGGTCTCTGGCCGCACTCTGAACTCACCCAGCCTGTGATCAAGTGTTCTATCTCTGGTGCACGGCCCTATTTGGAGTCTCCAAATCCAGCAGATTCCTGCCGCATGCTTCCATGCCGCTCCTCCCATAGGAGGAAGGAGGTGGTCTCTCTGGATCTGCCACTTGTGGGGTCCCTTTTCGAAGAGCAGTGGCCCAACTGTGCCTGGGATCACGACCTAAGGTAACCTCGAGCTGAGAGCCCACTGCTCGGCTCCATCTCTACAGCCATCATCCCTGCTCCAATACCTGGGAGCTGTGCCACACTCAGACACCCCTGGTCTTTCTGTGACCCCACAGGTCCTGAGACCACACTGTCCCCACAAGGGCTCCAACCGCCCCCCCAGCCCCCCCCCCCCCCCCGCTTAGCTTCTGGAGTGACGTCCCTCAGTGGAGCAGACTTCTAAAAGTTCCGATTTTGTGCTCCGCTGTTCTACCTCTTGCCAGGAGCCGGCCCCTCCCCCCGCAGTCTCTCTTCCTGTATATCACCTCGAATTCGCTTCTCTGCCCGTCCTACCTTCCAGAAAGTGGTTGCTTTTCTGTTCCTAGAATTGCTGCTCTTCTTCTCTTCAATCTCCTGTTGAGTTTGTAAGTATTCAGAATGGTTCGATAACTATCTAGCTGAACTCCTGGGACCTGATGATATTTAAGTCTCCTACTCCTCCACCATCTTGCTCCTCCCCTCTGTTTTATTCTTTTAATCCTCAATTTCAATATTTCGTTGCCTTTATCCAATCAATAATAATTAACATTTATTAAATGTTTGTTACATGCCAGATAATATCTATATCTATATATATGTATTCTCATTAATCCTTGCAACAACCTATGAGTAGGTACTATTAATTCTTTCTCACAAATGAGAAAACTGAGTTTTTAAAAAATATTTTATTTATTTGACAGAGAGACATGCAGCGAGAGAGGGAACACAAGCAGAGGGAATGGGAGAAGGAGAAGCAGGCTTCCTACCAAGCAGGGAGCCCGATACGGGGCTCAATCCCAGAACCCCGGGATCATGACCTGAGCTGAAGGCAGATGCTTAATGACTGAACCACACAGGCTCCCCAAGAAAACTAAGTCTTAAGTAACTCCCTTAAGTAATGTTACCACATGGATGGTAAGTGTAGGGACTGGGTGAGTAACCCAGTCAATTTTTCTCCAAAGCTCATTCTCCTAATTTGTAAAAAGCTGCTTCCTAAAAGGAGTTCCCTTTATTTATCTCCATTGTTTATACTATAATAAGTCTGGTTTAAGATATCGGTGTACATGTAAGCTTCTAGTATTTTGCCAAGGGCAGGGATATACCATAGAGCTATAAAACCATGTTCTTTTAAGAGACCTGTACTTTAGTTGGCAACAGAAAATATATAGATATCACTTAATTAGTGGAAAAGATCTGTAATGAGTGCTAAATTGGGTAGTATAGACAAACCATAAATTCATAGATTGTTAGAGTCAAAGGAAGGGACTCTTGAGGTCAAGTAGGTCATTGTGCTTGTTTTATAGATGAGCAGCTTGGCAGCATATAGTGAGGTGCTACTTGTGTGGTACAGAAAAATAACAACGAAAGGCACTTAAAGACATTGTGCATAGATGGGTATATCAAATGGAGTTAGAAGAAAGGGAGATTGGTGTTGATAGTTGTCATCAAAGAATAATTCTCAAAGGAGGTGGGGCTTGATTTCAAACTCAAAGGATGAGTAAGTCATATTTGGGGAAGGTTGTAGGTGCGTATGCATGCATGTGTGTACGAGTGCACACATACTCAGGGAATCATTTGAATAAAACTGTAAGGTGACTGGAGAATAAGATTTATTCTGTGTGCTTGTTCACTATTGTATCTCCAGCACTGATTGGTGGTGATAGGTAGGGATTTTAAAAGATACTGAGACATCGGTTTTGTTTTTGCTTTTTTTTTTAAAGCTCTCGAGACGGTTCTAATGTGAAGACAGGATTCAGAACTATGGAAAAGTTTGGGCAAAGTGTCTTCTCATGTTGTTACCTTTTAGTAGGGAGCTGAGACATAGAAGAGTAAAATAAGTGTGATGATTAGTCTATGGTCAGTGCTCTATAGACAGAAAATGGCATAATGAAATGGAAGGATTTGAAATGAAATGAGATAGGTGAATAAGAAGGAAGAGTTGGAAAGATCATTTAGAAAGCAATTATAGTAATTATGGATTAGAAGATGGAAGCCTAGCCTAGGATGATTTTTCTGTAAATAGAGAGAAAAAGTGTAATCTGAGAATTTTCACAAAGGCTTGCTAACTGGTAACATCTAAAGGATGAGGAAAACAGATGAGTCCAAGAAATTAAGTGGTAAATCCATGATAAGGGACATGTTGCCTTATTAAACTTTTCAGGATAATGTTTGGAGTGTGAAAACATAATATTTACTAAAAAACTAACTTTTAACTTTTAACAAGTCAACATTTAAGACTAATGATTTTTTTGATGATGTTGAAATCTCATTTTGACTTGCAGTAAGAGTTATTTTCTGTTGATATGTTTGCTTGGACATCCAATGATTTTTTTAGATTTATGCTTCAATTAATTTATGTCTTCTTTTCCAACCACCTGCTCATCACTAATGGAGTGAAATATAGTTGCATAATAGTTTCACTTACAGAAATTCATGGCATTCACTTCATGACTGTATGAATTAGTGTTAGATTTGACTACAATATCATAGACGGCCTTCTTAACTATGGCTTAGATCATGAGATGAAGAATCTGGAGATAGATAGTTGCTGACATTAGTTCAGGAGCTCAAGAATATTAAAGCTGAAGTCTCTGAGAATCTCTGGTTTTCCTCTCATGATCCAAAAACTACTGGAACTCTTGTCATCATGTATATTCCAAGGACCAAGATGGTGAAAATATGATAGGGCCTAACGTGTTTTCTTGGCAATCCCACAATTTGCATTTATATCTCTTGTTTGCAAAGGAGGCTGGGAAGTCGTCTATTTCAACCAGGAACATTGTTCAGGGTTCTGTTAGTGAGAAAGTCAGCTAGGCTAATCATAATTCTGTCCCCTACCACTCCCTCTTCCTTTTGTACTTTATTTGAAAAAAGAAAACATGTGTTAAACATCTCCTATGTGTCAGGTAGCATAGTTTTCCAAGTGAATAAGACAAACATGATTCCTACTTTCATGGAGCTTAGAGCATGGCAGGAGAGTGAGAAATGAGGCAAACAATAGCACACACATTTAGTTAATTGAAGGTATGATAAGTGATACAGAGGAAAAGTAAAAAAGCCATTTTACTTATTTCTTATAAGTAAAGCATAAGCACACACATATAGTTAATTGAAGGTGTGGTAAGTGATACAGAGGAAAAATTAAAAAGCCATTTGACTTATTTCTTATATTCTTCGTTTTTAACTTTTTCTTTCTTATTTTAACCTTACATTCATTTTTTTGTATACTACCTTAAATTATTTTGAAACAAAGCAGTTATATTATTAAATACATATATTTAGTCTACAAGTAAAAACACTTTTATTTAATCTATTTTTAATAAAATTTTAAAGATCCAAAAAGATATTTAAAATTTAATTGTAAACTATGTTTCTGATCCTTTTATGAAGTATCCCAGCTCCATGGGCTTTGAGCATTATTGAAAATCAAGGTCTAGAAACATTTTAAAAGCCAGAAAATTGTGGGAAGTCTTGAGTAGAATCACATTGGTTTGTCAGGAACTGAAAGGTCTGAGATTTCTATCCTATTTGCAAGCCAACAAATTAAATTATCACAGCTTCATGGATGCTGGCAGAAGACACAAGACTCCTGGGGTTAGAGACCAATGGCTCAGAAAGAGTCATGAACTTCATGTTCAAATTGATTCTCCTTGGCCCCAAGTTTGATGGGGACAGTACAGAGTGGTCCAAGTGGACACTGTGTACATAGTAAGTTTGTGTCACAGTTGAGGAAACCAAAGATTGGAAATCCTTAGTCTTATAAGAGGATTATAGATCCTCCTCAATTTATGATGAGGTTAAATCCTGATAAATCCATCTAAGTTGAAAATATTATAAATCAAAAATGCATGTATGCGCCTAACCTACAGAACATCATAGCTTAGCCTAGTTTACCTTAAATATGCTCAGAACATTTATGTTAGCCTGCAGTTGGGCACCATTATCTAACACAAAGCCTGTTTTGCAATAAAGTGTGGAATATCTCATGTAATTTACTGAAAGTGAAAAACAATAGTTGTATGGGTAAGAATGGTTATATCATTTGTTTACCCTAATGATCACATGGCTGACTGCGAAATGTGGCTTGCTTCCCTGCCCACCATCACGAGAGGACATACCCTAACACATATTGTTAGCCCAGGAAAAGATCCAAATTCAAAATTTGAAGTACAGTTTCTACCAAATGTGCATCATGTTGGGAGACCATGGAATTGAAAAATCATTAAGTTGAGCCATTTTACGTAGGGGATCCTCTGTGCTAGCAATCTTGCCCAACCCTTGTCCCAGAGAAAGAGAGAGCTATTATCTTGATTATCGTATTCAGGAAACAAATCTTTGCTCCGGAAAAAGACACCACCTTTATCTTTCAAGGGTGTTCACTGTACAAGCATCCTTGAAAAGATCATCTAGAACAAAAGCTGTCAGTACCTCTTTTCATAAGACATGCAGATATATTAGAGAAATCCATGGAGAATTGTTCCCTGGCAAAGTCCTGCTCATCAACATTGTCAAATACCAACTTTAGCAGACACGTTGCTTTTTGGCTAAAAAATAAAAGCTGCCATAAAATCCTGAAATTGTGGCAGTATTTTTGCAAAAATGCTTCAGTAGAAATATCAGAAAGTTTAATTATGAAAAACAGTTGATCTTTCCTGTGATGTGGAGACAATGTTCACTCTCCCCTGACACTGTTACTTATAAGAAAATATTTCCTAAGGAAATCTGAAGCTGCAGCTACTTAGAGATCTTCAAAGTAAGCCAATGAGCAATCTGTGATACCTAGCTTACACTTAAAGGCTGGAAACAGTCTATGATTTCAGTAGAGTCCCATCCAAAAAGGAAAATCTGATAGTTCCCTTTCCCTGTCTTGCCCTTGCCTTTTCCCACCCACAGAGAACATCAACATTAACCTCTTTCATAGCTTCTGATGAGCTTTTCAGGTGTCTAGTGAGACCAAGTGGTCTTGAATTTCACTTGAATTAGAGTTTCCTCATTGGTGGAATTCTTGAGGTATTCAAGTATTGTCGGGGTATATCTGAGGATAAACTACCTTCTTTAACCTGGAAAAAGAAGGGGAAATGGGCCCTGAGTGGGAAGTGGCAATGATCTGAGAACCTTGGGAGACTAGGCTAATTCTAGTTTCATAGACTATGGTCTTTGTTTCATGTTTTTATTCTGTCCCTGATAATAAACCCCCAAAGACAGAAGTTATGTCAATACAACCTAACCTGTGTTGTATCTGGTATTGTAGCAAGGAATGTAGTGACTGGGATTAAAATTTCCTTTCCCATTTAATGTAGACTCTTTTAGTACCCACTGTACTATATGTTCTATGATGCATAGAACTGGTGTTCTTCCCAAGGATATGTGGATGATTCAATAAAAAATAATACCTAACACACTTAATCTGACTGACTATACTTCTGGCACTCTTCTTAAGTGTTTTGTGTCTTTAATTCATTTACTTATTTAATAACTATTAACTCATTTAATTCTCACAAATAAAGGTGGGCCCTGTTGTTATCCTCATTTTATAGATGAGGTAACTGAGAAACACAGCAATGTCCTAGGTTTAGTTAGATACAGTTTTGTCCTCTAGCACCTTATAATTTACCTAAGAAGACAAAATCGACATTCTCAAAGTAAAGCAAAAATATTAATAAAGAAAATGTGCTATAGTAAAACAACCTAAATCAGGATCGAGGTGCTAGGATAAGAGGAATGACTTAACATGGCTTACAAGGCCTTTGCCAGCTTCCCCAGCCTCATTATATATTGTTTCCCCCTTTACTTCACATGTCTCAGCTACACTGGCCTTATTTCCTTTAGGCAAACACACCAATCTCCTCACTGCCCTAGCAGGCATTCTCTCTGCCTGGAATGCTTTTCCTCCCCGCTCTCATGCTGGTTGGCTCCTACCTCACAATCCCACAGCAGCTTCACTGTCACTTTCTCAGAGATGTCCTTCCAAGCTAGGTGAGGGATTCTGCTTTTATGCTTACACCTCTCACAGACCTTTCCTTTGTGGCACTGACCAATATTGGATTTAAATAATTATTATTTTTATAATATGCTACCTTTGCTGACTGTAGGCTCTATAAGTCTTTTCTTTCACTGTATGCCCAATGCTTGAAAAATCACAGGCTTTGAATAAATATTTGTTGAATGAATGAATGTGAATCTATTCAATGTAGGATTTGGTTAATCAAGAAAAACTTTGTGGAAGAGGTCTAGTTTTTAATTTTCATGTAGGAAGGAATGGATATGAATTGCTGGAGAAGAAATGAGAGGGCACTCTAAGTGGGAAGAATGGCTTAAATCAGTATTTTAAAAATTTATACTTAGGGGTGCCTGGGTGGCCCAGTGGGTTAAGCGGCTGCCTTCAGCTCAGGTCATGATCCCAGGGTCCTGGGATCGAGTCCCGCATCGGGCTCCCTGCTCCATAGGGAGCCTGCTTCTCCCTCTCCCTCTGCCTGCTGCTCTGCCTACTTGTGTTCTCTGTCTCTCTGTCAAATAAATAAATAAAATCTTTAAAAAAAAAATTTATACTTAGGCAAGCATGGCTGGCTCAGTTGAAAGAACACATGACTCTTAATCTTGGGTTTGAGTTAGAGCACAAATGCACACACATAGACCTTGTAAAAAAAATGAATTTGTTTATGTGTCAAATTTTATTTTATTTTATTTAAGATTTTATTTATTTATTTGAGAGAGCGAAAGCGAGAACCAGAGAGCATGAGTGGGGTGGCGAGAGAGCATGAGCAGGGGTGGTGAGAGAGAAGACAAGAGCTGGGTGAAGGGCAAAGGGAGAAGCAGCAGACTCCCCACTGAGCAGGGAGCCTGATGTGGGGCTTGATCCCAGTACTCCAGGATCATGACCTGAGCCAAAGGCAGATGTTTAACCAACTGAGCCACCTAGGCCCCCTATGTGTCCAAATTTTAAAATCCCATAGGAAAACCAATGCTTTAACTTGTGCTTACAGGGGAACTTCATTTTGTGCAATTTAAGATTAAACTTTTTTTTTTAAGATTTTATTTATTTATTTGACAGAGAGAGAGAGCGAGAGCACGCGCTCATGCACCTGAAAGCAGGGGGGAGACGCAGGCAGAGGGAGAGGGAAAAGCAAGGAGCCTGACTTGGGCTCCACTTCAGGACTCTGGGATCATGCCCTGAGCCGAAGGTAGAGGCTTAACTGGCTGAGCCTCGGGGAGAGGGGGCCCTAAACTTCTTTTAACTTTGAACATGTTTTCTTGTTCACATTTTATTTTGAATGGGAAAAAATTTGCTTATGGTTAAAACCTTAAACAACCCAAGAGTCACAATAAAAAATTGAGCCCACCCTTATTCTCTAGTTTTAGATATTACACAATAGCTTAAGTAATTTCAATTCCTGATTATACTAAACTAGGTTTTAAAAACAAGTGTTTAAAGAGCAAACTCTTTCTTGGCTATATTCATAGTTGGTAGTTAATTGAAGTATGTAGTCGTTCATTTTGTGAATAATATTCCTTAATCTTTTTAAGAACTACTACTTTTTTTCAGTTAAGAAAAAATAATGCTTGTGTTGGTAATAAACGATCACATACTGTAAGAGTGGATTCAGAAAGGAAATCTCCCTTTTTCCTGACTCCTAGAAGCAACCACTGTTATTAGTACCTTGGGTGTTCTTCCAGGAATGTTCCATTCATAAACAGGCTTATAAGTATATTTCACCCCTCTTCTTACTTTCTCCTTCTCTTCCTTTTCTTTCCCCACTAATTGTAGCATGTTATTTACACTGCATGGTGCGTTTTTTCCTGTTAACTATGTATTTTGAGAAGCATTTCATGCCTTACATATCTGCCTTTATAATGTGTGAGTGTACCAAATTTATTTTACCAGTCCCCTATTGATAAACATTTGATTTTTGTCTAGTCTTTGGTTATACAAACAATGCTACAATGAATATTCCCCTGCACACTTTTGGGGATCTTGTGTGAGTATCTATAGATAGCATTCTAAGATGTAGAATTGCTAACTGAAAAAGAATCAAATTATTATAGGTATTATCAAATTGCCTTTCGAAGATAACAGTATATGAAAGTATCAGTCTCCCCTACTCATTGATGATATATTAATATTTTTAATTTTCATCAATCTGACCTATCGATTTAATCAATCTAATTAGGTAAGCAGTTTAATAAGTAAACATTCTCATTGAGTTTTGTTTTGCATTTCTCATATTATAAATGATGTTGAACTTTTTTTTATGTTTAAAAGCTATTTTAGGAGTACCTAGGTGGCTCAGTCAGTTAAGCGTCTGCCTTTGGCTCAGGTCATGATCCCAGGGTCCTAGGATTGAGCCCCAGTAGGGCTCCCTGCTCAGAGGGGAGTCTGCTTGTCCCTTTCCCTCTGTTCGTACCTCCTGCTCATTTTTTATGTCTCTCTCTCAAGTAAATAAGTAGTCTTTTAAAAAGCCATTTTAAAATTTCATTTCTTATTAACTTTTTCATCTTTTTGCTTTTCTATTAGGTTATTTGTATTTTTCTTGTTGGCTTATACAAACTATACATACTAAAGGACTTACCCTTTGTTTTTCAAGTATACTGTGCATAATTTGAATTTCTTTCACATACGCCATTGATTAAGAGGTTGTAATGCTATAGTGACCTTTAAAATAATTTGGGCTTTACATATAAAAAACTCTATAACAAGCTTTATCTTTTACTATTCATGTACCCTGCTCAGTTCCATGCCAGGTGAATTTACATAATAAATGTGCTTACAGTGGTCTAAAATGCACTTATTCAGTATTATATCACCTCATGGTAAATCCTATTAAATAATCTAACCTATGTAGTTTGATTATAGCAGCATTGAATGAAGTTTCTGATTTTAAACTATTCATTTCCCATTTAACTAGAATTTAGTACCTAGTATATTAGGTATAGCTATCAGTACATTAGTAAAATGTCATTGTTTTTTATGATTTCTGGGTGATTTTTTAATCGAAATTTAATATTTATTAACTTATTTATTCCATCCGCCACTAACTTTAATATTTATGATTAGAAATTCAAGCAGCTGTTCCATATTGTCAGTGATGCAACTTTGAAACAATTTTTTCCTTTTATTTCTCTTTCAAATTTTTAGATTTGTTGAAAAGTATCTTGAAATTGCAAGGGAAACTATTTAAAAACCACTATTCTTTACAAGCATTTTATGTCTGAACCAGAGTCATTTCAATGCTTTGAAACAAATAGAAATACAAAAATAAATTTGATCCTGAATTTGTTATAACTTTACAGCAGGAGTGCACCCTTAATATACACATTTTTTTTAAATAGGAGGTTGGGGGATTCCAGGATGTAATACAGAGACAAGAGAATCACATGTATTATTAATGTTTAAAACAACCTCACTGAAGGGGGTGGGAAGAAAATATACTGATCTGAGTAACTGGTAAAGAATGAAATCTGTAAAACTTAATACAGAAGGAATTGTACATAAGCACATATTTTATTGATAAAGTTGTTCTCCACAATGGTCTGGGATAACAGTTCTGGAAACACCATACGTGTGTACTGGAATTGAATAACTAAATAAGTAAATGGCAGGTGGTAGGGGTCAGGTTTCCTACTATCAGAATGGGAGGTTATAGACAAGCAAGAAATGAAGGCTGGAATGATCCATATGGTGATTGATTAGAGTTGAAGAAATTAGTATGAACTCGTGTTTAGCCTAATATAGACATGGATGGTTTCATATTGAAATATCTATAGATACATGTAGATATATGGTCTAGTGAACACACATATATTTCCTTGTTCTGACAGCAGAGATAGCCCAGAAGCAGTAATACCCTTGGTGTCCAGATTTTGGTTTCTAATTCCATTCTTCAATAAAAAAAAACAAGGAATCCTTGGAGAAATGGCAGATTCTAGGACTGGAGCAGGAAACATATGAGATAATCTTGGGACATATTATAGTTTGGACAAGTAAGAAACTGCTCAAAAAACACATCAGTAGGGGTGTGTCAAAGAAACATAGGAACTAACTAAAAGAGCCCCCAGGATCCAAAGCTGGAATAATTTGAGCAACAAAATAGTTTTAGATTATAACCTGAAGTATAAAATACATATCCATGAGTCTATAGTGATCAAATAAATGAAATAAATAATGATCAGATAAATAAAAAAGAGAATAGACAAGTCTTCGGTGTAGAAAAATTCTAAATAACTGATGTAGAGACTTTTTCCCCAAGGAGGTGAAACATAAGTCTTCACTCCTTTAGTGTGGGTTTTTCTAGTGATCTTTCAAAGGACAATAAGAAAAGGACAAACAGAAAAGTAACTACAGTGAAAGAACCTGACAACACTACCTCAAAGTTGACAACAATAGTGATCAAAGTTGACAACAATAGTGATAAGCCACATTGATAGTATGTACCTTTGATATGATGACTTTACCTCTGTGGTCTTCCTCCCTCAAACCCATGATCCCAATCTAATCATAAGAACACACATCAGATGAATCACAATTGAGGAACATTCCATAGAACGCCTCAAAACTTTCAAGGTCATCAAAACAAAATATATTTCACTTAGCATAATACCCCCAAAGTCCATTGATGTTGTTACAAATGGCAGGATTTCATTCTTTTTTATAGCTTAGTAGTATTCCATGTGTGAATGTGTGTATGTGTGTGTTTCTATGTATGTTGTTTGTCCATTTTCTTTATCCATTCATCTATTGATGTATACTTAGCTTGTTTCCATATTTTGGCTATTGTAAATGATGCTGCAATGAACATAGGAGGGCATTTATCTTTTTAAACTGGTGTTTTCATTTTCTTTGAGTAGATTTCCAGAAGTAGACTTGCTGGATCATATATATGGTGGTTCTATTTTTAATTTTTTAGGGAATCTCTGTACTGTTTTTCATGGTGGCTGCACAACTTTATATTCTCACCGACACTATACGGTGATTCCCTGTTCTACATATTCTTGCTAACACTTATTTGTCTTTTAAAAAAGATTGACTTATTTATTTTAGAGAGCAAGCAAGTCAGTGAGCACAAATAAGGGAGGGGCAGAGGGAGAGAGAGAGAATCCTCAAGCAGACTCCCCAGTGAGCACAGAGCCCAACTTGAGACTCAGTCCCAGAACTCTGAGATCATGACCTGAGAAATGAAGAAATCAAGAGCCGGCCACTTAACCAACCTAGGCACCTTTCTTGTCTTTTTGATAATAGCCATTTGGACAGGTGTGAGGTGATATACTACTGTGATTTTGATTTGCATTTCCCTGATGATGAGTGATGTTGAGCATCTTTTTGTTACTACTGGCCATCTGTATGTCTTCTTTGGAAAAATGTCTACTCAGATACTCTGCCCATTTTTTAATTGGATTGTTTGGGTTTGTTATTCAGTTATTTGAGTTCTTTATATATTTAGGATATTATCTGATATATCAGATATACAATTTGCAAATATCTGTTCCCATTTAGTAGATTGCCTTTTTGTTTTACTGATAGTTTCCTTCACTATGAAGAAGCTTTTTAGTTGGATGTAGTCTCATTTGTTTATTTGCTTTTATTGCCCTTGCCTTTGGAATCAGATCCAGAAAAATACAACTAAGACCAATGTTGAAGAGCTTACTGTTTATGTTTTCTTCTAGCAGTTTATAGTTTCAGTTGTTCCATTTAAATATTTAATCCATTTAGTTAATTTTTGTGAATGGTTCTAAGGGGCCCAGTTTCAGTATTTTTGCATGTACTTGTCCAGTTTTCCCAACACCATTTATCGATGAGATTGTACTTTTCCAGTTGTATATTTTTATCTCCTTTTTTAAAAGATTTATTTATTTTAGAGAAGAGAGAGAAAGCACACGATCTGGGGGTCAGGGGAGAGAGAGAAAATCTCAAGCAGACTTCCCACTGAGTGTGGAGCCCAATGTGGTGCCACCCAGGTGCCCCACTTTTCTCCCTTTTTATAAATTTTATAATTCTTTAAAAATGTCCCTTTTTATAAATTTTATAATTCTTTAAAAATCTTTAAAAATTTTATAGGGGCACCTGGGTGGCTCAGTCTGTTAAGTGTCCAACTCTTGATTTCAGCTCAGGTCATGATCTCAAGATTGTGGGATCAAGCCCTGCATCAGGCTCTGCACTCAGCATGGAGTCTGCTGGAGATTATCTCCCTCTGCTCCTCCCCCTGCTTGTGCTCTTCCTCCCTTTCTCTAAAATAAATGAATAAAATATTTAAAAAATTAAAATAAAAAATAAAATCTCCTATTCTTTTTAATAAATTAATTGACCGTAAATGCATAGGTTTATTTCTGGGCTCTATATTCTGTTGCATTGACCTATGTTTCTGTTTGTATGTCAATACCATATTGTTAGATCACCAAAATTTGTAGTATAGTTTGACATCAAGGAACATGATACTTCCAGCTTTCTTCTTTTTTCAAGGTTGCTTTGGCAATTTGGGGTCTTTTGTATTCCATACAAATTTCAGAATTATTTGTGTTAGTTCTATGAAAAATGCCATTGGAATTTTGATAAGAATTGCTTTGAATCTGTAGATTTCTTTGGGTAATTTGGGTAATATTCTTCAAATATCTGAGCACAAATTATCTTTCCATTTATTTGTATCTTCAATTTCTTTCCTCTGTGTCTTATAATTTTCAGTGTACTGCATCCCACAAATATTGGTGTATTGTATTTCTATTTTCATTTGTCTCCAAGTATTTTTTGATTTCTTTGATTTCTTCAATGATCCATTGGTTTTTAGTACCATGTTATTTAATTTCCACACTTTTTTTTTCCAGTTTTCTTCTTAGAATTTCTAGTTTTTGAGCAGAAAGAATGCTCGATATGATTTCAATCTTCTTGATTTATTGAGACCTGTTTTGTGGCCTAATATTTGATCTATCCTGGAGAATATTTCATGTGCACTTGAGAAAAATGTGTATTCTGCTTTTAGATAGAATGCTCTATATATCTAGCAAGTCCATTTGGTTTAATGTGACATTTAGGTTGGTGTTTCCTTATTGATTTTCTGTCTGGAAGATCTATCCATTGATGTAAGTGGGTGTTAAAGTCCCCTACTATTATTGTATTACTGTCAATTTTTCCCTTTTCTGTTAATATTTGCTCTATATGTTTTGGTGCTCCTATGTTGACTATGTAATATATTTATAAATATTATATTTTTTCTTGGATTAGCCCTTTTATCATTATTTAATGCTATTCTTTATCTTTTATTACAGTCTTCATTTTAAAGCCTATTTTGTCTCAAATGAGTATAGCTACATCAGCTTTCTTTTTGTTCCCATTTGCATGATATATCTTTTTTTCTTCCTTCACTTTTACTCTATGTCCTTAGTTGTGAAGTGAGTCTTTTTGTAGGCAGCATATAGATGAGTATTATTTTTCTTCTCCATTCAGCCACTCTCTCTCTTTTGGTTGGAGAATTTAGTCCATTTACATTTAAAGTAATTATTGACAGGTAAATATTTATTGCCATTTTGTTAATTGTTTTCGTTTTTGCTTTTTTGCTGTTTTTATACTTCCTTACTATTCCTTTCTTCTCTTTATCTTTTTCCTTCTGGTTTGATAACTTTCTTTAGTGTTAAGTTTAGATTCTCCTCTCATTTTATTTTGTGTATTTGCTGTAAGTTTTCACCTTGTGGTTACTGTGAGGTTTACATATAATGTCTTATGTATATAACAGTCCATTTTAAGTTGGTAACTTAAACCAACTTTGCTTATCTGAAAAACACCTTATCTCTCCTATTCTGAATGATAACCATACCGGGAAGAGTACTTTTGATTGGAAGTTTTTTCCTTTCAGCACTCAGAATATGTCATGCCAGTTGCTTCTGGCTTGTGAAATTTTTGCTGAAAAATCTGCTAATAATACGGTTTCCCTTGTATGTGACAAGTTGTTTTTCTCTTGCTGCTTTTAGATTCTCTATCTTTAACTTTTGACATTTTATTTATAAGCAGTGTTGATCTCTTTGGGATCAGTTTTTTTGGAACTCTCCAGGCTTCCTGGACCTGAATGTGTTTTCTTCCCCAGACTAGGGTTTCAGCCGTTATTTCTTCAAATAAGTTCTCTGCCCCTTTCTCTCTCTATTCTCCTTCTGGAATTCCTAATACTCAGCTTGATGTTGTCCTTTAGATTTTTAAGTTATCTTTACTCTTTTAAATTCTTGTTTCTTTTTGTTGTTTTGTCTGCTTGAATTCCATTGCCTTGTCTTCCACCTCATGGTTAGGCTTCATCAGTCTGCCGTTAAACTCCTCTAATATATTTTTCAGTTCAGTCATTGTGTTTTTTAGCTCTTGACTTTTCTTTAGTACTTTTATATATTTCCTATCTCTTCGTTTTGAAGTTCTCACTGTGTGCATTCATTCTTTACCCAAGCTTGGTGAGCATTTTAATGACCATAAGGTAGATCACTTATCTTCATTTCATTAAGGCCTTTTTCTGAGGTTTTTGTCTTGTTCTTTTGTTTTTCCTTTTTTAATTTAAATTCCAATTAGTTAACATACAGTGTAATACTAGTTTCAGGTATAGAATGTAGTGATTCAGCAACTCCATACATTACCCAGTGCTCATCACAAGTGCTCTCCTTAATACCCAGCACCAATTTAACCCTTCTCCACCCACCTCCCCTCTGGTAACCATCAGTTTGTTCTCTATAGTTTAGAGTCTGTTTCTTGGTTTCTGTCTCTCTGTCTTTTTCCCCTTTACTCATTTATCGTTTCTTAAATTCCAGACATGAATGAAATCATATGGTATTTGTCTTTCTCTGACTCACTTACTTTGCTTAACATTATACTGTCTAGTTCCATCCATGTTATTGCAAATGGCAAGATTTCATTCTCTCTCTCTCTTTTTTTTTTTGGCTGAATATGATATATACCATATCTTCTTTATCCATTCATCAATCGATGGACACTTGGGCTGCTTCCACATCTTTGCTATTGCAAATAATGCTGCTATAAACATAAGGGTGCATGTGTCCCCTACGTTGAACTACTGTTTTTGTATTCCTTGGGTAAGTAGCCAGTAGTGAGATTGCTGGATCAGAAGATAGTTCTATTTTTAACTTTTTGAGGAACATCCATACTGTTTTCCAGGTGCTGCACCAGTTAGTATCCCACCAACAGTGCGAGAGGGTTCCCCTTTCTCCACATCCTTCCCAACACCTGTTGTTTCTTGTGTTGTTGATTTTAGCCATTCTGATAGGTGTGAGGTTATATCTCAATGTAGTTTTGATTTGAATTTCCCTGACAATAAGTGATGATGAGCATCTTTCCATGTGATTGTTGGTCATCTGTATCTCTTCTTTGGAGAAATGTCTGTTTATGTCTTTGGCCCATTTTTAAATGGATTATTTCTTTTTGGGGTTTTGAGTTTTATAAGTTCTTTATATGTTTTAGATATCAATCCTTTATCAGAGATGTCATATGCAAATATCTTCTTCCATTGTACAGATTACCTTTTAGTTTTGTTGATTGTTTCCTTTGCCATGCAGAAGCTTTTTATTTTGATGTAGTCCCAATAGTTTATTTTTTCTTTTGTTTCCTTTGCCTCAGGGGACCTATATACAAAAACGTTGCTACAGGCAATGTCAGAGAAGTTACTACCTGGGTTCTCCTCTAGGATTTTTATGGTTTGGGGTCTCACATTTAGGTCTTTAATCCATCTTGAATTTATTTTTGTGTAGTCTAGTTTCATTCTTTTGCATGTTGCCATCCCAATTTTCCCAACACCTTTGTTGAAGAGATTGTCTTTTTTCCATTGGATATCCTTTCCTGCTTGTTGAAGATGAGTCGACCACATAGTTGTGGGTTCATTTCTGGGCTTTCTGTTCTTTCTATTGATCTATATTTCTGTTTTGTGCCAGTACCATACTGTCTTTCTTGATCACTACAGCTTTGTAATACAACTTAAAGTCTGGAATTGTGATGCCTCCAGCTTTGCTTTTCTTTTTCAAGATTGCTTTGGCTCTTCAGGGGTCTTTTGTCATTTAATACAAATTTTAGGATTGTTTGTTCTAGTTCTGTGAAAAATGTTGTTGGCGTTTGATAAGAATTGCTTTGAATCTGTAGATTTCTTTGGGTAAATTGGACAAATTGACAATATTTGTTCTTCCAATCCTTGAGTATGGAATGTCTTTCCATTTCTTTGCATCATCTTTAATTTCTTTCATTACTGTTTTATAGTTTTCAGAGTACAGGTCTTTCACTTCTTTGGCTAGGTTTATTCTTAGGTATCTTATTATTTTTGGTGAAATTATAAATGGAATTGTTTTCTTCATTTCTTTTTCTGTTGCTTCATTATTGGTGTATAGAAATGCAACAGATTTCTGTACATTGATTTTGTTTACTGCGACTTTACTGAATTCATTTTCATTTATCAGTTCTAGAAGTTTTTGGTATAGTCTTTTGGGTTTTCTTTTTTTTTTTTTAAGATTTTATTTACTTATTTGACAGAGAGAGAGATCACAAGTAGGCAGAGAGGCAGGCAGAGAGAGGGGGAAGCGGGCTCCCTGCTGAGCAGAGAGCCCAATGTGGGCCTCGATCCCAGGACCTGGAGATCATGACCTGAACCGAAGGCAGAGGCTTTAACCCACTGAGCCACCCAGGTGCCCCTCTTTTGGGTTTTCTATATCTTGTCATCTGCAAATAGTGACAGTGTTACTTCTTCCTTGCCAATTTGGATGCCTTTTATTTCTTTTTATTGTATGATTGCTGTGACCAGGACTTCCAGTACTATGTTGAATAAAAGTGCCAAGAATGGACATCCTTGTCTTCTTGTTCCTGACCTTAGGGGAAAAGCTCTCAGTTTTTCCCCATTAAGGATGATGTTAGCTGAGTTTTTGGTTTTTGTTTTTTTTTAATATATGGCCTTTATTATGTTGATGTATGTTCCCTTTAAGCCTATTTTGTTGAGGGTTTTTATCATGAATGATTATGTTACTTAGTCAAATGCTTTTTCTGCATCTGTTGAAATGATCATATGGTCCTTATCCTTTCTCTTACTGATGTGATGTATTACATTGATTGATTTGCAACTATTGTGTCATCCGTGCAGCCCAGGAATAACTCCCACTTGATCATTACATTTTTGTAATGTATTTTTGGATTTGGTTTGCTAGTGTTTTGTTGAGGATTTTTGTGTCTATGTTCATCAGAGATATTGGCCCATTGTTCTCTTTCTTTATCTAGTTTTGGTATCAGGGTAGTGCTCACCTCATGAAAAGAATTTGGAAGTTTTCCTTCCTTTTCTATTTTTTGGAATAGTTTTAGAGGGATTGTTATTAACTATTCTTCCTTTTTCTTTTTTTATTATTTAAATTCAATTAGCCAATATATAGTACATCATTAGTTTTTGATATGATAGTCAATGATTCATTGGTTCTGTATAACACCCAGTGCTCATTTACATCACATGCCCTCCTTAATGCCCATCACCCAGTTACCTCATCCCTCTCCACCTCCCTTTCTGCAATCCTTAGTTTCTCAGAGTCAAGAGTCTTTCATGGTTTATCTCCCTCTCTGATTTCTTCCCATTCAGTTTTCCCTCCCTTCCCCTATTGTCCTCTGCACTATTCCTTATATCCCACATGTGAGTGAAACCATATGATAATTGTCTTTCTCTGATTGACTTATTTCACTCAGTATAATATCCTCCAGTTCCATCCATGTTAATGTAAATGGTAGATATTCATCCTTTCTGATAGCTGAGTAATAGCCCATTGTATAAATGAACCAAATCTTCTTTATCCATTCATGTGTTGAAGGACATCTTGGCTCCTTCCAAAGTTTGGCAATTGTGGACATTGCTGCTATGAACATTGGGGTTTGTGTGCCCTTCATTTACTACATTTGTACCTTTGGGGTAAATACCCAGTAGTGCAGTTGCTGGGTCATATGGTAGCTCTATTGTTAATTTCTTGAGGAATCTCCATGTTTCCAGAGTGTCTGTACCAACTTGCATTTCCACCAGTAGTGTAATAGAGTTTCCCTTTCTCCATATCCTCACCAACATTTGTCGATCCCTCTCTTCTTCTCCCATTCTGTAAGTTGCCTTTTAGTTTTGCTGACTGTTTCCTTTGCTGTGCAGAAACTTTTTATTTTGATGTAGTCCCAATAGTTCATTTTTGCTTTTGTTTCCCTTGCCTTTAGAGATGTGTCTTGCAAGAAGTTGCTATGGCTGGTGTCAAAGAGGTTACTGCCTATATTCTCTTCTAGGATTTTGATAGATTCCTGTCTCACATTTAAGTCTTTCATCCACTTTGAGTTTATCTTTGTGTATGGTGTGAGAGAACAGTCCAGTTTCATTCTTCTGCACGTGGCTGTTCAATATTTCCAGCACCATTTATTGAAGAGACTGTCTCTTTTCCATTTGAAATTCTTTTCTACTTTGTCAAAGATTAATTGACCATAGAGTTGAGGGTCCATTTCTGGGTTCTCTATTCTGTTCCATTGATCTATGTGTCTGTTTTTGTGCCAGTACCATGCTGTCTTGATGATCACAGCTTTGTAACATAGCTTGAAGTCAAACATTGTGATACCACCAGCTTTGGTTTTCTTTTTCAACATTCCCTGGTGGGTATTAGCTCTTCTTTAAGTGTGTGGTAGAATTCACCTGTGATGCCATCTGGTCCTTAACTTTTGCTTGTTGGGAGTTTTTGATTACTGATTCAGCTTTTTTTGCTGGTGATTGGTCTGTAAAAATTTTTTATTTCTTTCTGTTACAGTTTTGGTAGGTTATATGTTTCTCAGAATTAATCCATTTCAATTTATTCATTGGTTTTTCCAATTTGTTGGCATATAGTTTTTCATAATATTCTCTTACAATTTTTCAGATTTCTGTGGTGTTGGTTGTTAATGATCCCCTCTCTATTGTTATTTTATTTATTTGAGTCATTTCTCTCTCTCTCTCTCTCTCTCTCTCTCTGATAAGTCTGGATAGAAGTTTATCAATTTTACTGATTTTTTTGCAAAGAACCAGCTCCTGATTTCATTACTCTGTTCTATTGTGTTTGTTTTGTTTTTGTATTGTTTATGTCTGAGCTAATCTTTATTCCGTCTTTCTGCTTTTCTGCTTTCTGCTTTTCTGTTTTAGGTTTTGTTTGTTGTTCTTTTTCTAGCTCCTTTAGGTATAAAATTAGGTTGTTTATTTAAGATTTTTCTTGCTTCTTGAGGTAAGCCTGTATTGCTATAATCTTTCCTCTTAGAACTGCTTTTCTTTCAGCCCCAAGGTTTTGGACTGTTGTGTTTTTATTTTCATTTGTTTCCATGTATTTTTTTATTTCTTCTTTGGTATCTTGATTGACTCATTCATTGTTTAGTAGTAGTATGTTAATTAACCTCCATGCCTTTGTGGTCTTTCTAGATTTTTTCTTGTGGTTGACTTTAGGTTCATACTGTTGTGGTTAGAAAAGATCATTGGATGACGTCCATCTTTCTGAATTTGTTGAGGCTTGTTTTGTGGCCTAATATGTGGTCTATTGTGGAAAATGTTCCATGTGCACTTGAAAAGTGTATGTATGCTGCTGTTTTAGGATGGAATGTTCTGAATATATCTGTTAAATCCATCTAGTCCACTGTGTCATTCGAAATCATTATTTTCTTGTTGATTTTCTGTTTAGATGATCTGGTGATGTAAGTGGGGTGTTAAAGTCCCCTACTACTGTTATATCATTATCAATTAGTTCCTTTATGTTTGTTATTCACTGTTTAATGTATTTGGGTGCTCCCATGTTGGGCACATAAATATTTACAATTATTATTTCTTCTTGTTGGATTGTCCCATTTATTATTAGATGGTGTCCTTTGTCTCTTATTACAGTCATTGTTGTAAAGTCTATTTTGCCCAGTGTAAGTATTGCTACTCTGGCTTTCTTTTGACACCCATTTGCCTGATAAATATTTCTCTATCCCCTTACTTTCAATCTGCAGGTGTCTTTAGCTCTAAAATGAATCTCTTGTAAACAGCAAATAGATGGGTATTTTTTTGTTTGTTTGGCTGGGTTTTGTTTTGTTTTATCCATTCTATCACCCTTTGTCTTTTGATCGGAGTGTTTCATCCATTTACATTCAAAGTAATTATTGATAGATATGTATTTATTGCCATTTTAATACCTGTTTTGTAGTTATTTCTGAAGATTTTCTCTGGTCCTTTCTTGTCTTTCCTTTTTTCGTAATTGTCTGGTTTTCTTTAGTGATATATTTGGATTTTTTTCTCTTTATTTTTTGCATATTTATTAGTATTTTTGATTTGTGGTTACTCTTAGGTTTGTATATAACATCTCCTACATATAGTGTCTATATTAAGTTGATGTTCATTTACGTTTGAACACATTGTTATTGCTCTCCTCACCATGTTTTAGATATATGGTGTCATATCTTACATCCTTTTATTTTGTGCGTTCCTTGATTGCTATTTTACAAAAATATTACTTTTTACTGTTTTTGTGTTTCCTACCTTCATTCGATCAATTGTGGTCTTTTCTTTCCACTCAAAGAGTCCCCTTTAATATTTCTTGCAGGGGTGGTTTAGTGGTCATGAGCTCCATTAACTTTTTGTCTGTCTGGGAAACTCTTTATCTGTCCTTTTGTTCTGAATGATAGCCTTGCTGGTCAGAACATTCTTGGCTGAAGATTTTTTCCATTCAGCACTTCGAATATATCAAGCCACTTTCTTCTGGTTTGGAAAGTTTCTGCTGAAAAATCCCCTGATATCCTTATGGGGTTTCCCTTGTATGTAACTGACTTCTTTTGTCTTGATGCTTTAATTTTTTTTCTTCATCACTGTATTTTCCATTTTGATAATAATATGTCTTGGTGTGGATCTGCTTTTGTTGATTTTGTTGGGGGTTCTCTGTGCCTTCTGGATCTGGATATCTGCTTCCTTTCCCAGATAAGGGAAATTTTCAGCTACTATCTCTTCAAATAAATTTTTTTGCTCCCTTCTGTTTTTCTCCTGGGACTCCTATAACACGAATGTTACTAAGTTTGATAGAGTCACTGAATTCCCTAAGTCTATTCTCGTTTTGCATAATTCCTCTTTTTCACTTTTATTCAGGTTGATTACCTTCCATTACTCTGTCTTCTAGGTCATTAATTCATTCCTTGACTTATTCCAGCCTGTTCATTCCATCAAGTGTGTTTCTCTTTTTGTTTATTGAACCATTTATCTCTGCTATGTTATTCCTTATCTCTGTGTTAAGGGGGTTTCTGATGTCTTCCACTCTTTTCTCAAGTCAAGTATCTTTATGATCATTACTTTAAATTCTCTATCAGGCATGCTACTTACCTTTTTCATTTATAGCTCTGGCTGTGACCTTGTCCTGTTCTTTCATTTGGGACAAATTCCTCTCTCTTCTCATTTTGTCTAAGTTTCTATGCCTACTTCTGTGTACATCTCTTGTACAGGAGGGTAATGGCCTTATGAAAAAGAGGTCCTGTAGTGCCCTGCAGTGTAGTGTGCCCTATTCCCCAGGGCCTGGCACTTCAGGGAGTGTCTCTGATGTGTGTTGTGTGCACTCTGCCTTTTTGTACTGGCCACTTTATCCTTCAGGCCAGTTGTCTGTAGAGGCTCTCTTTGCCTATTGTAGGTAGCGTTTGTTCTCTAGCCTGAATGTGGTGAGTTTTAACCAGGTGTGCTCTGGTCTGCTTGTGAAATGGGACCTTTTGACAGGTCTGTTGCTGGAAGCAGGGTCCACACAAAATGCACAGGTTGGGAGCCACAGTTTTGGCAGGGGTTTGGGTTGGTCTGAGAGAGGGGGCCCACTGTCCTGGGACTGAGGCAAGCATGACTGGGAAGGGTGGTTTCACTGGAGTGTGTGGGGTGGAGCTTGGCTTAAGCAAGTTACGTAGGGAGTGTGGATGCTGTGCTGGTTTCCACAGGTAGCCCTATGTTTATGCTGAGGGGTGGGGGAGGAAAATGGCACCTGCCAGTTCCTTTGTTCCTAGAGAGTTCTTTCTGTGAATGCTGCCTCCCTGGGACACACTCTGAGATGAGCAAATAACCTTCCCATTGTGTGCCCCAGGTGCTCTTCAGATTGCTGCTTCCAGGCCATATGTCTATGGGCTATTTGCTCTGCCTTTTCTCCAAGAACAGCCCCAGTACCCCTAGGCTCTCCCCAAAGCCAAGCATGCTAACCTTTAAAACTCTAGGCTTTCAGCCCCGCTGGTTGCAACAACTCACAAAATTTGGTCCCTCTCAGTTTCCAAGCAGTTGCTATGGGAATTCATTTTTCCCATGCACTTTCCTGTGTGTTAGTCTGTCTCTTGCCCTTCTTGAAGACCATGGCTCCCTTCCCACCACAGTGGCCACAATCCGTTTCTTTCCCAAGCTGCATCTCCATACTTCCTACCTTCTTTGATGTGGCCTCTTCTCTACTTTTAGTTGTGGAGTTTGTTCAGCCAGTCTTCAGGTCAATTTCTGGGATATTTAGGATGATTT
>CM052884.1:71408139-71670639 GCA_028534135.1 Potos flavus | reverse complement strand
ATTGTTTGCATATAATACTCAATGCTCCATGCAATCTGTGTCCTCCTTAATACCCATCACCAGGCTCACCCAGTGCCCACCCTCCTCCCTTCTAAAACTCTCCGTTTGTTTCCTCAGCCATAGGAAAGGATGAATACCCAACTTTTGCTTCGACTTGGATGGGAATACTTTGTATTTTAGAAACAAGATAAATTTCCCCTCCCTTATAATTCATTTTTCAAGTTACCTTGTATTTCTTATTAAAACAGAAGAGGAATTCCTTCCTGACCTTGCAAATGATCATTTTCTTTCTTGAAGCATGAGATTTGATTGCCCTTGCAGTTTGAGCTCACACTTACTGCCTGCATTGTGAATAACAGTTCCTTTCTCAGTCATAGTGTTTGACTTTATGACCTCCCATAGAAATGAATTCCAAACACAGACCATGCTTTGGAAAATGGAGATGGGAGTTCTTTGATACCGGAAAGTAGAAATATTGAGCTGGGAGCATCCTCTTCTGAATTCTCTATAAATGCAAATATATCTGGGTCAGAGAGGAAATACCCAGATAGTTTTGGGAAACATTTGCCATATGAAATTGTACTTAAAAATCACAATGTGGATACCAGTGTAACTTTTTGTCTGTGTGTTGATTAGAGGAAATGCAGAATATTTTGCCAGTAAACTTGGTGAGAGGAAAGCAATCATTTTGATAAATTATTGATTGAGATTTGTTTTCGGAATATGTGATATTTTGGGTGGTACCAGGGGAAAAGTTGACCTTTGTTTTATTAATTCTTTGATAAGCATATGTGTACAGTACTTTGTAGTTTATGGTGTGATTTTTCTGGGTTAAAGTTATTTCATTTGATTTTCTTAATAGGCCTTGAGTTAGTAAGGATTATTGTTATTGGTATAAATCCCCAGTAATTGTGGAAATAATATTGGGAAGGAATACATAAAATACACAGAGATGCAACTATTTTGGAGTATTCTCAGATAATTTGGAAGGGCTTATTTACATATACAGTGGTTCCCTCTTGTCTGTGGTGGATACTTTCCAAGACTCCCAGTGGATGCCACAGATAGTACAGAACTCTGTAAATACTATGTTTTTTCCTATATGTACATACATATGATACAGTTCAATTTATAAATTAGGCAGAGTAAGAGATTAACAAAATAACTAATAATAAAAAAGGACCATTAAAATAATATACTGTAATAAAAGTTATATGAATATGGTGTCTCTCTCTCAAAGTATCCTATTGTGCTGTACTCATCCTTTTCTTCTTATGATGATGTAAAATGATAAAATGCCTACTTGAGGAGGTGAAACGAGGTGAATGCTGTAGGTGTTGTGACATACCATTAGGCTACTATCAGCCTTCTGAGGATACATCAGGAGGATCATCTGCTTCCAAATGTTTGACCTGGGGTAACTGAAACTGTGGAAAGTGAAACTTCAGAGAAGAGGAGGGACTACTGTGAACAGAATGCTCACTACAAATCAAACTTACTTTTTTAGGCATCCAAAGGATTTTTACCACATTTTGAACAAACTGACGTTGTTAATCTTGTTTCAGTTGGTGTGCATATTTGAATAGGAAAAATGACACTTCAAAACATATATATGAACTTTTCAGTATTTCATGTTTTTTTCTTGTCTAATTTGTGTAAATTTGAAAAGTACTGCACTCCTTTAAGAGGTATTTTTTAAAATAAAAATGAGTATTTTTTCTTATTAAAATATATTATGGCTACTTTTTAAAAAAGATTTTATTTATTTATTTGACCCAGAGAGAGATACAGGGAGAGAGGGAACACAAGCAGGGGGAGTGGGAGAGGGAGAAGCAGGCTTCATGTGGAACAGGGAGTCCAATGTGGGGCTCTATCCCAGGACCCTGGGATCATGACCTGAGCCGAAGGCAGATGCTTAACAACTGAGCCACCCAGGTGCTCCTATGACTACTTTTTTGTGGTGAAATACAGTAACCTAAAATTTTCCACTTTAATAATTTTTAAGTGTGCTGTTCTGGAGCATTAAATATATTCACATTGTTCTGCAAACACTACTACCATGCCTCTGGCAACCACCATTCTACTTTCTGTCTCTATGAATTTAACTATACTAGGTACCTCATACCAGTGGAATCATACAGTATTTGTCCTTTGGTGAAGGCCTAATTCACTTGATATAGTGTTTTCAAGTTTTATTCAGGTTGTAGCAAATGTCAATTTCCTTACCTTAGGGCTAAATAATATTCCACTGCATGTATCTGCATTTTATTTATTCATTCTTCTGTTGATGGACATATGGGTTGCTTCCACCTTTTGGCTATTGTGGTTATAGCTACTTTTAATTGAAGAATTTTATTATTTAAAATACTATTGAATAATCTTAGTAAACTTATTTTTTATAAGATGGTTGAAAATGTTTATGTGATTATTTACGTAATTATTTTTATTATCATATATTGTCATTCCTTTGACATATTCAAAGTATTTTATTCGTAAATACTTAATTGCCTTCACTTGAAAGTCTTGTAATTTATTGAGCATCCACGTGCACTATAGCTTAAATACTGAAAAGACAGACCTGGCATAAATGTGGAGGAAGTCATGGCCAGATTTAGTATACAAATTTGAATTATTTGACCTGTCAAGGGTGTATAAAATTAAAAAAATATTAGTTACCAACACCTAGTGATCAGGAATTTTTACACTAAAGTCTACATTTTTAAAAAAGATTCGCTTATTTATTTGAGAAAGAGAGAGAGAGAGCACAGAGGAGGAGGGGCAGAGGGAGAGGGAGAGAAACATAAGCAGATTCCATGCTGAGCATGGAGCCCAAGACAGGGCTTGATCTCAGGACCCTGAGATCACGACCTGAGCTGAAACCAAGAGTCGGATGCTTAACTAAATACACCAATCAGGTGCCTAAATTCTACATTTTTTGATTCTCAGAAAATCTGGAACAGCTAGCAATATATTGGATCACTTTTCCATATGACAATATTTTGTGGAGCTGAGTTGCAGTTGCAACTTTTAAGCAAAACTCATACTTTTCAATGGAACCCAGATTCTATATGATCCACTTTTTAAATTTATATGTTCCTAGCCCCTGACACAGATCTCTTTCCCACAGTTGTGTGTACGTGACATGTGAGTAGTCCACACTGAGGCATACTATGTGAAATTCATACAGGATTTCAAAGATTCAGTATGAAAAAAGAGGACAAAATATCATAAATAATTTTTGTATTGATTATAATATTAAATGGTAATGTTTTGGTTAAATAAATTACTAAAATATATTTAACCTGTTTCTTTTTACCTTTTTTTAATGTGGCTAAGTAAACAATTTAAGATTACATAATGAGCCTCACATTAAATTTCTATTTGACAGTGCTGCTCTCCATGTTTATGGTTTAATAGGGGGGTTCTAAGCTATGTAGCCCATGAGCTAAGTCTGACTGGTCACCTTTTTTGGTATGATCCACAAGTGAAGAGTGATTTCCACAAATGAGTATTTGCAATATGTTTGATTATAGGGAATAATAGTTTGGACCCCAATTAAGTGAAATGTTATTCTCCTCAAAGAATTTCATTTTTCTCATTAGTAGACCTGTATTACAAAATATTATACTCAATTATTATTATTATATTTTGAATTTTATAAAAAATTTAGGAAACTTATTTTTCTTGTTATTTCAGTTTCTATGTTTTATCCTTGATTTTGCCTCTTAGTGTGTAAAGCCTAAAGTATTTACTATGTTTTTTTAGAGAAAAATTTGTTAACATCTGGTCCAATAGGGAGCTATTGCAGGCAGCTTTTGTTGTGAGCTAAGCATAGTGGAAATGCTTTGAATTCTGATAGAGAGGAGTTCCAATATTATTAAACGATCTAATCTCTGAGCTTAGTTTCCTCATCTATAGAATGGCTATAATGAACAATTCCTTCTGAATTATTTTGAAAATTAAGTGTGATACAATATGAGATGTTTTGTGGAAAATGTGACTCTAGCATTTTCTCTGCCCAGGATATTCTTCTTTATCAAACCTAACTTGGTTATTTCTTGCCCATCTTTAGCCTAGTAACATGTCAGAGGAGCATTTCCTGCTCTGGCCTTACCCTAGGTTAACTCTCCCCAGAAATCCCATACTTCTTTTTATGCTCATCATACTTGATGCTGTTTATCACATCTGTCTACTTTCTAAGATTTTCACTCCATGTGGGAAGTGTCTTATAAACCACTATTTCCTAGGACTGACACATAATAAGTATTTAGTAAATATTTTTTTTCAATAAATATTTTTTGAATGATGATGATACAAAATGCTGTATATATGACACATACATACAAAACCCAGCAAGATTCAGAAGGAGATTTCTTTTTTTCACAGAGATTTCACAGTTTGTGTCTAGAGGTTTGGGTTATGTTTTGGTGCAAGTCGTTTATTTATTTATTTTTAAAGATTTTATTTATTTGAGAGCTAGAGTGAGAATGAGCAGGAAGGAGGGTCAGAGGGAGAGAGAGAGAAAAGCAGACTCCCCACTGAGTGAGGAGCCTGACATGGGCTTGATTCTAGGACCCTGGGATCGTGACCTGAGCTAAAGGCAGACGCTTAACCAACTAGCCACCCAGGTGCCCCTTTTATTAAAGATGAGTAAGGAATGCATGTAAAGCTCCTAGCACAGTGCCAGGCACATCATTGTAAGCTCTCATCAATTTTTATTTTCTTATGATGAAGGATGATGCTGATGATGGTGAATATGGAACATGAAAATTATCAATGTATCTAGGTGCTGTATAAAGTTGAGAGGTCAAAAATTCTGAAAAATGGGAGGGAATCCATTTTAGGGTAATCAGTCATCCCAGCATCCAAATTTAAACCACTTTTAACAACCAAAATCTTAGCTTTATTTATTTGTTTATTTTAATGAGCAGGATTTGAAATGGAGGACAGTTAAAAACTTAGAATCCAGATCAAGTTCTGAAAACCAAAATTAATTTTTAAAATGTTCTGAATTTACGTTAGGTACGGTTTTATACAATACATGTTTATTTGCCTAAAAACACTTTTGGCTAGAAATGACAACTAAAAGTTGTGGCTCCTGTCCCCTCAGAACACAGACTTAACACCCAGGAAGAAAAAGTATGTAATAAGATCCACATGAGGTTTTGCCGCAAGAAAGGACATGCTGCTTATCACTTGTATGTCTGCTTTCTAAGACATTAGGCTCTAGAAAGGATGGAGCTGATAATAAAATCCAGCCCCAGGGTTCCCTTGTATAGCCTTTTCTAACCTTGTAATGAAGGTCACACAATATATAATTTTAAAAGGCCAGATGTAGTTGAATTAAGATGCATCCAGAAGATGGAGTCATTATTCTCCATAATTTTATATATATTGTATCAAACTTCAGGGATTTCTGTAATTTCTTTTGAAAGTTCTATAATTTTCCAAATCTTCAGTTCTGTTCAGTTTAACCAGTATTTGTCAAGTATCTACTATGTGCCAGGCACAAGAGATAGAGATGAACATAGACTCAAAGTCTACTTCAGAGGAATTCAAGTCTGGTTGAAGAAATCAGTGTGTAAGTAAGAGACACCAATTCACTGGATAAATGCTATGATAGCACCTTGCACAATTACTGTAGAAGCAGGCAAGAGTATCAAAGATGAGCTACAGTGCATAGGACTGAGAATAAATCAGGGCAGGCTTCCTGGATGGAGTACACCAGATCAGAGTTGGTATGTAAGTGATTGAGTGAGTGAGTGTGTGTGTGTTTGTGTGTAGTACAACCTAGATTTATGGCAATCTACTATTTATCCTCGTGTCTTTCATAACCCACAGCAACATTTAGGATTATAACACAGTAATTATGGTGGTAATTCCCAGTTTTGGGGGAGAAGGCTCAGAATGGAATGGGGGAATGTAAAGAATGTATCTTCAAATTCTCTCAGAATTTCAGGGTGTAGGAGCATTGATAAGTAGTTGTACAATATGGAAATTTCTATGACATAGCATAAGGATAAGCCAGAGTTGTGGGTGGGGATGGAGATGAGGCAGATGAGGAGGAAGAAATCGGATGAGGCTATGATAAGGAATTGGGTTTTTATTCTGTAAACAGTGGGGAGTCACTGAAGGGTTTCTAGTGGACAGTGATATGGTCACATTTTTGCCTTTAACTTGAGCTCAAAAAAAGGAATAAAACAAAAATGCAGATATGTATGGTTTTGCTTATTCAAGATTTTAAAAGTTTTTGACTAAGTATTGAGAGAATATATAAATTTTAGGTCTGTATGTCAGCATTATACTAGAGATTGATATCAGCTGACACATTGTATGAAGCCCAGAGCATCTTTTTCTCAGTGACCATACATTAAAGCTCATGGAAGTGTTCTGTCTCAATTTTGGTCACTTCTAAACAAATCAGTGTATTCACAGTTGTGTTTTTCTGTCAGGCCTGAGCCAATTGTCCCACTCCCTAGTGGCAGAGTTTGCCATGGTTTTTTATCTCTTAACCAGAACTAAATGGAATGGGAAAAGGATCAATAACCTCAAGGATGGCCAAGCCTGAAGAGTGGAGAGTATTTGCCCATCTCCTGGTATAGTGGAAAAATAGTAAACAAGTAACTGTAACACATCTGTGAGCTGATGTACTAGAGTTGAGTAGACTGTTCTGGTAACACAGAATGAATGACCAACTGCCTCAGGAAAGACAACCTGATGAGGGGTTAGAGAAGATTTTATTAAGCAGAAAAATAGAGATGGAGAATTTTCCTGTAACAGTCCTAGAGGTCACTTGTTATCTCAGCCTAATTATTTCACTGTCAAAGATGTCCTGGTTTGGACAGTAGATCACATGGTCACCTATGTGACATATAGAGCAAGTATGGTGAAGACTTCTTGACTTCCAGCAGAGTCATTCTCCTGTTTGTTTGTTTGTTTTTTAAAAAGATCTATTTATTTATTTATTTAAGAGAGAGAGAATGAGAGAGAAAATGAGCACAAGGAGGGGGGGGCAGAGGGAGAGAGAAACTTAAGTAGAATCCGCACAGTGCAGAGCCCAATACAAGGCTTGATCTCACAACCCTAAGATCATGACCTGAGCCCAAACCAACAGTCAGATGCTTAATCAACTGTGCCACCCAGATGCTCCTCCTCTTTTTTTTTTTTTTTTAAAGATTTTATTTATTTATTTGACAGAGAGAGAGATCACAAGTAGGGAGAGAGGCAGGCAGAGAGAGAGGGGGAAGTAGGCTCCCTGCTGAGCAGAGAGCCCGACGCGGGGCCTCGATCCCAGGACCTTGAGATCATGACCTGAGCCGAAGACAGAGGCTTTAACCCAGTGAGCCACCCAGGCGCCCCATCCCCTCCTCTTTTTTTTTTTTTTAAAGACTTTATTTATTTATTTGACACAGAGAGAGAGAGATCACAAGTAGGCAGAGAGGCAGGCAGAGAGAGAGGGGGAGGCAGATTCCCTGCCGAGCAGAGAGCCCGATGAGGAGCCTTGATCCCAGGACCCTGAGATCATGACCTGAGCCGAAGGCAGACGCTTAACTGATTGAACCACCCAGGTGCCCAACCCTCCTCTTTTTTTGAAGCACAACTACACTCGATCTCTCAGCCTGACTTGCAGTTGAAGGTGGCCATGTGACTAAGTCCTCTTTAGTGAAGTGGGAGCAAAAGTGATGTGTTCCCAACAATTAAAGAGCTGAGGAAATATGAAAGTAAAAAGACACTGTGTTTTTTACCCTATCCCAAACTTCTTGTTTGGGAAATTTTGAACAAGTAGCATGAAATTTTAATACCTATGAGTATTAGGTAGTTATAGGTCTCCTTCAGATGTTTTTTAAGGGACATTTGAAAGCATTGCCATGTAATAAAAAGCAAGTCGTCAAATAATATGACAGTGATACCATTTCTATAAACATAAAATCCATATATATGTACTTATATTCTATATATGTACATAGGAAGAGATCTAACCTATTAAATATAAAGCTGTTAATACTGTTCATTATTTACTATACCAATTGTATTAGAATGCATTAACAGATTTTCAGAATGGAAAAATAACTTTGGGTATTAGTTTTGATAATTCTAGAGATGAAGTGAAAGTTACGAATTAATTACACAAGTGACTTCAGTACATTTCATGAATGAGTTCTGACAAGGTATTTTAATCCAGCTTCTTTTTTTGTACAAACCTCAAAAATGAATTCTCCTAAAGTCTCCAAATGTAATTTATTTTCTTATTAATGTCATCAAAAATCAATTCATATTAATAGAATTCTGATTTTTAACTCTGGGCTTTCATAAACATATGCTTTAATATGGAGGAAAATTTTGCCAATTTGTCTGTTGTTATCTAGCTCTTTCCTTCATTTATTAATCATATTTTCTGATATACCCAAGACATAATTAAAAATCATGGGCACAGAGGTCTGCCATCCTTGGATTCGAATCACAGTTCTTCAATTTTCTTTGCTTTGTGTTCAAGAACAAGTTACTTAACCTCTTTAAGCATCATTTATATGACTTCCTGAATGGCTTTTGAGGATTAAATGCTACAATGCATCTGTAGCCCCCAGAACAGTGTGACAGAGTAGACAATGAGAGGCCCCCTCTTATCTCTACCCAGTCATCGCTCTCATCTCAGTTCACTTTTATTTTATTTTATTTATTTTTTTAAAGATTTTATTTATTTATTTGACAGAGAGAGATCACAAGTAGGCAGAGAGGCAGGCGGGGTGGGGGAGGGGGGGAACAGGCTCCCTGCTGAGCAGAGAGCCCGATGCGGGGCTCGATCCCAAGACCCTGAAATCATGACCTGAGCTGAAGGCAGAGGCTTTAACCCACTGAGCAACCCAGGCGCCCCTCAGTTCACTTTTAAGAAGCAGTAAATATAACAATGCAGTTATTAGATAGGAATTCATAACCCTTCCACTTCCCTATATGGATATGTACTACCCATTTTCTCAAAACAGTTTAGTCGACTGTTGTCATTTTAAAATCAAAAAAGCTAATATTCTATCTTCTTTTTTGTCTCTTTTAATAAATTTTTGTTTTCTTTTGAATTATATTTTATCTATTAAAGATTGAGATAAAATGAGAAATATGACATGAAGTAGAGGCAAACATGGACAGAGAGCAGGTTTTTAAAATAAGTAGTAAGTCAGATATATTCGTGAGTAACAAAGAAAAGGAACAATATTAAAAAGAGCCTGTTTTTTATAATAAAAAAGCGCCTGGGTGGTTCAGTGGGTTAAGCCTCCGCCTTCTGCTCAGGTCATGATCTCAGGGTCCTGGGAGCAAGCCCCACATCGGGGTCTCTGCTCAGCAGGGAGCCATGCTTCCCCCTCTCCGTCTGCCTGCCTCTCTGCCTTCTTGTGACCTCTTTCTCTCTGTCAAATAAATAAAATCTTAAAAAAAAAATAAAAATAAAAAGAGCCTGTTTTTAAATTACAAGATTCATGCATGTACATGCATTAATAATACAGAAAATTTAGTGTAAGAGATAAGCTGATGTAAATAGGAAAAAAGAATTATATCACCCACAATCTTACCATTCTGACTAGCTATTCTCAATAGTTGGTGTATGTCCTTTATATACTGATATATATATATTTAAAATCTTATTTACTTTTTGAGACTTGTTATTTTTCAGTTAATATATTGTTACCATTTCCCCTTATAAAGTATTCCGTAGCATTATTTTAAATGAATGATGATATTCTAGTTTATAGGCTTTAGTAATCCCCTTAATTTTGAACATTTACTTATTATATGATCTCTTTACTGTGGCAAACAACATTTTATCATTGTTTCAGTCAATTTTTGGATACACGTCCATAATTATGTCCTATTGAAAAATTCCTAGAAGTGGAAATTTTGGATCAAAGGTTGTGCACAGATTTGATATCCATTGCCACATTTACTTCTAAAAAGTTATAGCATTTAGGTTTTCACCAGAAAAACATGAAAGTACCAGTTTCCCTGTATTTGTTATTCCTTAAATTCACTAATCCTTATCATTAGAAATTTTATTGGTCACTCTTTTTGTTTGAATTATATTATTTTACTAGTTGTAATTTTGAACTCTTTTGTGCATGTACTCTTTTGCCATTTGCATTTTTTTCTTTTATAAACTATGTGTTCACTTTCTTTGCTCCTATTTTCCTTGGTGTTTATCTTTTTCTTAATAATTTTTTTAGTCTACCTAACATGGATGGACATCGAGGGTATTATGCTAAGTGAAATAAGGTCAGACTGAGAAAGACAAATACAATATGATTCCACTCATAAATGGAATCTAAAAAGAATGACTAAACAAATAAAAAGCAGAATTAGAACTATAAATACAGAGAACAATGTGATGATTGCCAGAGGAGAAAGAGGTGGGGGTTTGGGCAAAATGGGTGAAGGGGAATGGGAGATACAAATCTCCAGTTATGGAATGAGTAAGTCACGGAAATAAAAAGCAGAGCATAAGGAATACAGTCAATGATATTGTAATGGTGATGTAATGGGACAGATGGTAGCTATGCTTGTGGTGAACATAGCATAATATATAAACTTGTCAAATCACTAAATAAAAAAAATAAGTGATTTTTTTTGGTCTACCTCTACCTCAGAGTGTTCTTATATATTAGGGATATTAACCTATTGTCATGTTGCAAATGTTTTCTCAGTGTATTGTTGCTTTTCAATTTTATTAAAGCTACTTTTGAGGTACAGAAGTTCAGGACTTTGATTTAGTTAAATCGATCTATATTAGACTTAGAGAGACTGTTTCCTTTCATACTTTATAAATCAGCTGTATTATCTTCTATTACTCTTATTATATTTCAATTCTGAAGTCACCAAAAGTGGCGTAAAGTAAAAAGTGGATCGACACAGTTTTCTGAAGTGTTAGTCAGTTGTCCATTGCAATACTACCTTTCTAAGCACCCTTTCCTTGTTGATTTGAAATTTGGACCACAATCCTTTCTCTGATCTTCCTGGGGCCAGATGTATTTTGGAAATCAGAATGTTTTGGATTTTAGAATATAGTACATAGACCATATGTTATGTGACAATCTCAGTGAAGTTTGAAATAGTTCCCTGTAATGAAGCACTTTAATATTTTCACAGTGAAACATTCACAGTAAGTGGGATAAGTAAAGTCTGTAAATCAGCCTTTGTTGCTTTTGTTGCCTGATGAGTTCCAAAAAAATCCAGTTTTCAGAAATTTTGGAGTTGTGGCTAAGAAATAGTGGACTCGTATAGCATTTAACATATAATAAAGCCCTAAGTATACATGTTGTGTTTATTTTGACCTGATTTTTAGTTCTGTTTTATGCTACACACTGTGATACACTAATGATTTTTGTTTCAATATACCTTTTAATATTAGTTTTACTGTTTCTTCTTTTTTCAAAAAATCTCTTGGTCATTATTATTTTAGATGTATTACAGAATATTTTTTCTTAAGCTCCAAACAAATTACTTCAGAGAATTATAGATTAATTTGGGGAAGCACAGCAGGCAGGGTTGAGCCATGTTGATGACTGACAGAATTGTGCTCCCTGTGTCTGTTGTACTCGCTCTTGAATAAACCCTTAAAGGTCCATCCTCAATTCTCAAGATCAGCTTGAGAAATGTTGGTCTCTTGACACATTTCCGGAGTATATCTGGCTGGACACCCCTGAAGTGCTCTCATGGTTATTAATAATATCTATTAGCATCTTAAAAACTCATAGGAACGCTATGCTATAAAGAAACCCATGTATCTTCATTTAACCTACTGTTTAAAAAAATTACTTGACCACAAAATCCCTATTTCATAACACTAGGCAAATAGTTTAGAGAACGGTCATTTAAGGAAAAATAAAAGCACTTCGAATTGGAGGATTCTCATTCATCACTGATCCATCATAGGTGTTTATTGAATGTCTGCTACCTACCTATTATGGTCGAATGTATTGGAGATGTGAAATAATTATAAGATATGCTCCCTTAGCACAGTGACAAACACCAGGAAAACTATTAGGGACTGCTGAACTGTAATTCTCAATAGAATATTAGCCTTCTGAAGGTACAAAGGCATCTAAGTGATACTTATATCACCAGAACCAGTACAGTGCACTGATTATATCAACATTGGCATTCAGTAAATACATTACATAAAAGAGTGGAAGAAGGGAGGGAGGGGCTCTATGTGTACTACAGGGCAGTATATTTTGGTTCATATATTCATATAGCGAGAGGACAAAACCAGAGTGGGGTTCCCAGATTGGACTACAGGTTGGACCAAAGCTGGGCCACAAAAGATTGATAGGGTGGATTTTTCTCCATCACTGCAGGAAATAATAATTGGAAATAGGCTTATTGGCGATGTAAAGTGCATCACGCCTAGCCTATCCCATACTCAGACAGTTTTGTGTAAGGATAGAGGCCTAGCTGCCTTATCCTTTTTGTCCCTCAGAATCCTAATCACTGTTCTCAAAGAATTCTCTGATTCAGATTGCTACTATAGTGGGTGAGAGAAATGTGGTTTATTGCTTTATGTGAAGAAATGAAATGTTCTAGTGTGGGAAATGGCTGGACTGGTATAACTGAAGTCATACAGTAAGCAGATATAATACAGAGGCGGCCTGCCACACTTGTTTGTTAACTGAATTCTCAAGTTTATTTGGAGAATTCATAAAAAAATAAAATAGTCATTTCGATATCCTTAATTGGCTTACTCAATTTGGTAGGTTCCAGTTTATCAATTTCTCCCCAAAACGTACAGTCTATTGTATTTCTCCCCCATGTCCTGTTTTTGCTTTTGTTCCTTGGCTCAGTCTAACAGACTCTTTCATATGTGGGTACACAGTTTGTGTGCAAAATGACTAAATGACGTTGAGCTGAGCTATTTTCCAACAGTAATACCCTCTTCCTGAGCTCTTGCCCATTGGATTGTGGGGGAAAGTAACTGAATATTCAATTCAGTGTAAGGCTTACTCTGATTTGATCATTTAAATCATTATTTTAGGTCATTCTTTCTCTGAGATAGACTGTCCTGCATCCTGTTGGTTTCCTTCAGGTAGTATATGGAAGAAGGGGCTGTGTGGCTTTCATATCTTCAAGTTATTGAGGAAAGGAACCTCTGGCCTTAAGCTGGCCCATTGGAATGTATATATATTGGCACTGGAAGGATATCATCCCTTAGTCAGTTGGTTGCTGGATGCTTTTCTGGTCTGCAACATGTGAACTTGTAGCCCATTCTTCTGGCTCAGGCTCTTTTTTGGTGGTGTTTCTTGGATGGTTCACCCTAAACTTGACTTCCCCTGGTATTAGACCCCCGCTCCCAGGTCTGACTGAGACACCCATTTGGCACTGGCTTGAGTCGTCTATGTTGCTACTCTCACTATAGAGCCATACTTCTCCCATTATGCCAATAGGCTGTAGCAGACTTCCCAGCCTAACACATATCTACTTCCAAGTCCTAAGACACACAGAAACCAAGGGTTGTTCAGGAAAGCTAAACCTGAGGCTTCCCTCTGGGTGCCTATACCATGCCACCTTGTCAATGTGGCTCTGTCCTGGTGCTACAGGACAGCTTCCTCCCTGTGACCATATCGAGGGGAGGGGAGCAGAAGAACCCTCTGGCCCGAGGATTCCTTTCCACTTACCTAATACTTGTCTTCCTCCCCAAGCCACTCGCTATAGAAGGGGGACTTAAGACTTAACTCTTCCAGCTATTTTATACCTACCTCCCTTTCTGAGACTTCTTCCTGTATTTCCTCTAGAACAGAAGGAGATGGTAAGCCTTTATTTTTTTCTCTACATTGTATCTTCCTCATTCCTGATTTTAGCAAAGTTTTAACAGCAGTCAGGGTCATTGTTCTTAATAAGGGATATTTATGGGCTGAGTCTTCTAAGTTTAGCTGTTTATATGCTGAGGAGAGTAAAGTGTTTTCTTGAGAGGCAGATCATCTCTAAAAGCAACAAGACCATTGCCTTTAGTTTGCAAGGATATTGTTTGGTTGCACAATTTTATTGTACATGTCAGAAATGATCTTATTGTGACAAATGCTAGGAACATGTAGGGTATTTAGGGCAGTTTTGTACTTGAAAAGGCCAAAAAAGAAAAGCATATTAATAAATTTTTAAACCATTACACCTGTTACATTACCCACTATAATACCTGAAGGACTTAAAACTTGGCACATTATTAAGACATTTGAGTTGGATACCTTGAGTTGCAAGAAATAGTGTTTACGTGGTGTTTACTATGAGAATATACATAACATATCTGATAGGGTTTATTGATTGCAATTATGGGATCTATCTCAGATACCTTAGGCAAACAATAATTTAATAGGATGGCAGGTAGTAGCACATGGAATTTAAAGAAAGACCAAAGAAAGGGGCTGTAGAAAAAAACAGAATAGCTCCAGACATCTGGATCTGAGGAAAAGTCTTGTTAAGGTTCTGTTAATGGGACAGGTTCTCTCCAACTATTGACGTCTCTATATGGTTCCTCTCTTGACTCTCTCTTAAAGAGAGAAGCTGATTGGTGTGGGAGGTCAAGGGCCCACACCTTGGCCGGAGTAACACAGTCCCTCCAAAACTGCATGCAGTAGTAGAAGAAATGGAGTAGAGAGTCAGTTTGAGAGGACAAGCTGACTTCAGTCTAGGGCATGTGGCATTCCCAGTTGTAACAGAATGTCTAGGCAGAAAGTTTATAATCTGGCTACAGAGCTAGCCCTGGCTATAGGGCTAACTCAGTGCCATTTTCCTCATGGAATTTGGAAGGGCTAAAATTTGTTTATGATTAATTAAAAAAAAAAAGAAAAGAAGATTTTTAAAACAGTTTGTCTCCTTAATTAGATGTTAAATAAATTGTAGATAATTATGTAGAATTCTCTTTTACATTCTTTTAGACAAAATGTAACTATTTTAAAATGTTACTGTTTTAAAATGGTGATGTTTTTATTTGATAGTTTTCAAAATTACAAAGATTTCTTTTATAAATGCTCCCTTGAACTGTCCTCAAGAAGGTACGGGCTATGGTAAAAGCAGACTTTTTCAGGAAATTAGCAAGGATGGGGGAGGAATCCCTGGTTTTAGAAGGCCTGGGCTGTATGAACTTCAGTCTTGCCCACTGTGTCAGAACTAATCTGTGGCAGAGCCAGATTTCACAGCCAGTTTTGAACTAAGCATTCTGCTCCTTCCCCAAGTCTAGAAGAGGCACTCTTGAATTATTTTTATAGAAGGGACTTAAGTGATGGGGCACCTGGGTGGCTCAGTCGTTAAGCGGCTGCTTTTGGCTCAGTCATGATCTCAGGGTCCTGGGAGCGAGCCCCGCATCGGGGCTCCCTGTTTAGCGGGAAGCCTGCCTCTCCCTCTCCCACTCTCCCTGCTTGTGCTTCTCCCTCTCCCACTCCCCCTGCTTGTTTTCTCTCTCCCGCTGTGTCTCTGTGTCAAATAAATAAATAAATAAAATCTTAAAAAAAAAGAGAGAAGAAGGGACTTAAGTGAGACCATCTGGTTAGAAGTGGAGGCCAGGTCAGGATTTAGTTAAGGTATCTCTAAAACTGAAACTAAATTAAGTGTATATGGCTTGAGAAGATGGGGCTGAGCCAAGGCAAAGCTATGAGTTATGTAGAAACTCAGCTAAGAACTGAATTATGTAAAGTTATCATTATACCCTCACTATAGGACTAGCATTTTGCATATATGCTCCACTTTATAATTACAATCAGAAATAGATTATGTATGGAGTCACACGAGTCATCTTTGTTCTAGTTCCCCAGTATGAAATATTCCTTCCAGTCCAACCATCGCCTTAGGCTGACTCACTTAATCGGCTACGCCCTTTTCTCTACCTTTCCTTCAAGGCTCAGCTTGTATTCTTTCCTCCCTCTCCCAAAGCCATGTCAAGCCACTTCACTAATTGTGTTTAGAACAAATTTCATCATGTAATTAATAACTAGTTAGTAACATTAATTTTTATTAATAGTATTGTCCTATATTATCACTTCTTTTCCTAGCTAGATACTACCAATTGTTTATGCCTTTCCATCTCTACCTTAAATGATATTTTTGTCCTTTGTACTTGTAAATTGTATTGCTTGTACCTCCACTTGACAATTATTTATGATTTACGGCATGCATATATTGTTTCTTACTTTCTATTGTTTATATTGTCTTCTCAATCATATCTCTTTTTGCTGTTAGCCAGTTTGTATGTAGTAAAATGTCCAGTACATTTGTTGCATGTGGAAGCATATTATACTATTTAATGCTGTGACTTTCTAAATTGTGAGGAGAAATGGGAGCAGTTGGATTCAGTTCTAGGCTTCCAGCTCTCTCCTTACCTATAACTCCAACTTTATCTAATTAAGAGCTAAGCTTTTGTTTAAAGATTTCAGAGACCATCTCCCCTTAAATAAGGACCATTTATTAAACAGATCTACATGTATTTTTTATTTGCTTAATCTAATTATAAATCTTGAATCCTGGTCTGATGCTTCTTCACAGTTCCTAGTTTGATTTTGAATAAATTAGTAGGTTTTTAATAAATATTAAGATGCAATAAGTAAAAGTATGATAATATTTATATCTTACAAATTTTATATTCAGTTCAATTCTAAAGGATACTTAAATTAATTTTTAAGTAAAAAATATTTCACATTTCCTTAACTTTAATATCAAGTGTTGAGCACATAAAATCATGCCTTAGAGAAATTCACAAACATACACACGCACACGCACACACTTTGAGAGTACCAAGAATTACCCTTAATATTAATGACCTGAACAGATAGCATTTATTTGACATGTTGACCTATTCACCAGTTTGATTTTGTACTTTAGAACTTTTCAAAACATTGCCTATATTTTGGTTTCATCTTCGTTGACAGGTAGGGAACCAAAACGTCAGTCCAAATTAAAGTGATATAGACTTATTGTCATTTAACTTCTTTATCAAATATTTTTTTGTGTATGGCCACTCTTATAAATTCCATTAATGCATTTTCAGACACAAATGATTTAGGTTGACAAAATTCAGACTTTTTCCTGGACATCCATGATACCAAATAGTGGCTTCCCCCACACTTGTAGCAGCCACCTCCTGTTCCCATACATAAATGGCAGCCAGCAATGACTGGAAACAAAGAACTCTCTCCTAGTCCCTGAATACAGTGACATTCATTCTGAGAGAAGCAGGGGCAGCTTTTTGAAAGCCGACTTCTTCAGCTCGACAATAACACACAATGAGTTATTGACTTGTTTATATACGGAGCTCTTTTCAGTAAGTAACTCTGACTCCCACAGTCTGGACAAATGATTGATTTCGTGGTTAGAAAAAGAGAAAGCTCTTGCGCTAAACTCTGTAGTGCAAACTACTTCTTCCCCATTTGTTCCCTAAATGAATAGGACCTTATTAAAATGCACTTTCCAAAAAAATACCTGCAGCTGGCCTTTATAACCATGTTTTGTATATATAAATAAGTAATTTGTCCCAGTCTTTTGTATATTAACAGACCATTGGGAAACTTGTCAATATATATGAAGGCTGATTGTCCTGTTGTTTATGCTAAACTGTATTGCCTATATTGATCTGCATGTAAAATATGGATCGAATAATTTATTATTAAATCAATTTACTGGTCAAAAGTTAGATTTTTGATAGAAAGAGATTTAGTTTTCTTGTTGGGTTACATTGATTTATTAAGGACATTATATATAACACGTACCATATACTTCACAATGAATCACTAGCTGTTCTGAATACAGAGAAGAGTACATATAGAACTATAATTTAGAGCACTAAAAGTATGGTTGGACTCTTTGCTTAGCACCTATCTGGAATATCAATATGAATTAAGTAGACAGAACATAACAGCTTGTTTGATCGCTGTACCTTTTTAAAGATATATTAGTAATTGGGCTCTAGAGTTTATTTAGAGTTATGTTCTCCTAGAAAATAGATCTTATTTTATCTTACTGTCATGTTAAAATTTTACACAATTCATCTTTATGAATTTTATAAATATATTTTAAAATATTTGGGAGGAAGTTAAAAAAAACAACTAGAAGGAAAAGCCATGTACTGTTACTGACACACACAAAAAGAGATCACTGCTGTTCTGTCTGTATTTCTCCACCAGGAGATCTTTTTTTTTTTTTTAAGATTTTATTTATTTATTTGACAGAGAGAGAGATTACAAGTAGGCAGAGAGGTAGGCAGAGAGAGAGGGGGAAGCAGCCTCCCTGCTGAGCAGAGAGCCCAATGTGGGGCTCGATCCCAGGACCCCGAGATCATGACCTGAGCCGAAGGGAGAGGCTTTAACCCACTGAGCCACCTAGGTACCCCTCCAGCAGGATACGTTGAGCCTGTTGTCCTCTCTAGGATGTCCGTAGTTGAGCTTCCTGACCCAGCAAATGTTTGAAGAACTCAAATGAAGAGCACTTTCTCTTATAGTCACAACAGTTCGTACATGTTATACAGAACTCCATATTACTAAACCATGACCCTTTAGGGCTTCAGAGAAAGTATAATGCCTGCTACCTTAGCATAAGAAGTTTTATGTAAAATACATATAGTTTGAAAGGTAACGATCATTAGAAATCATTTCATTGAAACCTGTGGCTTCTGGTATACTTCGGTGGACTTTTTTCTTAATTCCTAAACAGATTGTTTGAGGTGAATATATTCCTTTTTAATTTTTTCTCTCTAACCATGCCATTTTTTGGGAGTACTTTTTATTTAGTTTTCTTTGACAGAACCATTATGTTTCTTGTTTTCTCCATTTCTGCCACTGTCCTTCACACATCTCTTGATGGTTCTATTCTGGTTACCATTAATACTGAATGAGACCAACTTTAGACTGATCTTGGATAACTAATATTTATTACTATTTTTAAAATCTTAGCAACAAAGCCTGACAAAAATGGTAAATTAAACCATCCTATTTAGCTTTAAATTTTGATGTGCACAACGAATACTTATGGATGTTTTCTTACATTTAAAAAGAACGAGATATAGGTAGAACAAAGTGACACTCCCCTGTTTGGTAGATACTTGGCTTTTCATAGTTTATACAAATTTTAGCCATCTTTCTGTTTAATTTTTTATTGAGGTATAATTGGCATATAACATTATATTAGTTTCAGGTGTACAACATAATGATTTGATATTTGTATATATTGTAAAGTGATTACCATAGTAAGTTTAACATCTGTCACCATACATAGTTACAATTTTTTTGTGTGTAATGAGAATTTTTAAGACTTACTCTCAATAATCTTCACGTATACAGTACAGTATTATTAACTATAGTTATTATGTTATACATTGTATCCCCGTGACTTATTTATTTTATAGCTGGAAATTTGTACCTTTTGACCCCATTTACCTGTTTCATCCACTTCTGGCAATCACCAATTTGTTCTATCCGTGAGCTTGGTGTTTTTGTTTTTTTGATTTTTTTTTAAAAGATTACACATATAAGGGACATCATATGGTATTTGTCTTTCTCTGGCTTATTTCAATTAGGATAATACCCTTGTTTTTGACTTTTAATTTGAAGTTTCTGCCCCCTTTATACATTTATACATGAAAAATTAGCCTCAGAAATTTTGAACCCATTGACAAAAATTATTTCATACATTTCAGAAAAGAACAGGGAATCAAAAGCACATAGTTTTGTCATAATGAAGAAACAGGATCTTTTTCTCCAAAGTGACAGGAAAGAAGAATCCTACGATTGTTATCATGACATGGGACTTGAGGGAAAGATGCTATTAGCACTGCATATTATTAATACCTCGGGTGAAAATGCACTCTCTTAATTTGACTTTTTACTTTCAATAAATTTCTTTAAATGATTGTATTAAAATCTCTCTCTTTTGGAATGGCTGGTCTGTTTCCAGAAAAGGTCCATGTCTCTTTCATTCTATTTTGTTAACCATTTATTTCTTTTTTTTTTTTTTTTTTACCATTTATTTCTTAATATCTTACTGGATTCTCTATTTGGTAGGCATATGATGTTTTCTGATAATGTTGATATGTTTAGATCTCAGCTTATGTAGATTAGTATAGTGCTTCTTTAGAAGTTGAATATTAGAGTGGAGGTGATTTTCCCAACTGTGGTGCTTTCAAAGGTAAAGAATTCCCACCTTTTAAAGAGTTACTTGGAAGCAGTTCCAAATGTCATGGCCCTGGGAGACCTGATTAGAATCTGATTTACTGCTGTGGAACTGAAGAGTTTAGTACTGTTTTTGTTTTGTTTGCTTTCCTTGAAAAAGATCTGTTCAGAATGTTTGTGCATTTGGAAATTAATTTTGTAAAGAATGGATGAGTTTGGTGACTATTTCCCAGGCCCCTCTCCTTCACACCCATCTCCTCCGGAGATGAAAATCCCCATATAAACAAATAGCCATAGAGACTTGACACAGCTATGTTGTACCACACTTTACACACAGGCTTTCATGAGGTAGATATTTGACTTTTTATAATATTATGTTTTTTATATTACTTCAGCATATGAAAAAATATTCTTCGGGGAGAGTGATCCTAAGAATAGTTTTACATGATGATTTTTTTTCCAGTTTAGTTGAGATGTAATTGACATATAGCACTGTGTAAGTTTAAGGTGTATAGCAAAATGATTTGACTTTCACATATATTGTGAAATGACTACCACAAGAAGTTTAGTTAACATCCATCATCTCATATATAAGTACAAAAAAAAAAAAGAAAAGAAAAACAATGTGTTTTTCCTTGTGGTGAGAACTCTTAGGATCTACTCTTTTAACAACTTCCAAATATACAGCATTGTTAACTGTAGTCATCATGTTGTACATTATGTGATGATTGTTTTTTAGCAAACTTGTTTTTCATGGTTCTCAATCCAGGACAGGGATCGTCAAATGTTGCCTGCTGTTCAAAAGCAGCCTGCCACTTGTTCATTTGTTTTCTAAGTTTTACTGAGGCATGGCTATGCTCATTCACTTATATATTGTCTATTTCATGCCCAAGAGTGGAGCTGAGTAAGAGCAACAGAGACTGTATGCCCTCCTGCACCAGGCCTAAAATATTTACTCTCTGGCCCTTTACAGAAATGTTTGTCAACTCCTTATCTAGGGTGATCATCAGAATCACCTAGAGATTCCTGGCCTTTTCCCTCTACCAAGACAGAATCTCTGATATACTGAGCTGTATCACATGTCAGTGGATGAAGAGTTTGCAGGTTTGATACTATTCTTATAGCATATATACATAACTAGATTGAGGAAACTATATTATTGACTCCCACCCACATTTTATTTCAAGTATAAGAATGGGTCTTCAGGCAGAATATGGATTAAAGATTCATCTTAACTCAAACATGATCTGCCAGGCATACAATGGGAGAAACATGATTTAAAACAACAACAACAAGGGTGCCTGGGTGGCACAGTTGGTTGGGCCTCCCACTCTTCGTTTTGGCTCAGGTCATAATCTCAGGGTCCTGGGATTGAGCCCTACGTTGGGCTCTGCACTTAGCGCAGAGTCTGCTTGAGGTTCTCTCTCCCTCTCCCCCTCCCGCTTGTGCAGTCTCTAGAATAAATAAATTAAAAAAAAAATAATAAAGTAACAACAACATTAACGAAACAAACAAAATAAAAAATGTGGTTATTATTTATTCTTTATCCTCAATAGGGAGATACAGTATGGCAAGTCCATTGCTAAAGAATTGTTACATATTCCAATTCAGAAGGTTTTGTATTAGGCTGTTATTTTCTTTCTTTCTGTTTATACTGGTTTGCTGAGTGAATGTTACTGTGTGAGTTCAGCTTTTTCCTTCATTGAAAATAGCATTTTGTTTCAATGGGGATTATTAAAAAAAAAAAAAAACACAGAATGGACCACATTCACCTCTTTATAACATATGGGTTAGCAGCAGTAGTAGAAGACCTTTCTCTGGCTTTGTAAATGGATCAGCTTGCAGGTAACTGTTCAGGTATTTAAGATGCATTATTTCTTATCTTGAAATATTATAAATCATTTTGAACTGTTCTAGAGTGTTTGAATTGACATTTGCTTTTTGTTTATGTTCTTGAATTTTCATCCTGATGTAACAGCAGCCAATTTATTCCCTACTGGCAATGAGAAATTTTAATAGGAAATATCAGTCTAATTAAAAAAAATCGCTGTGCTCATTTTGATAAAATTACTTTAAGGAAGTAATTGTTGGTGTCAAATGTCTGCAATTAAGGACCCTCTCCCAAGTCACATGCTAGTAAACTCATAAACAATAAAAGTGGATATGAAAGATTCAGTGTAAAATGTTTTAAATATAAAAATGTATTTTCAACTTAATCTAAATGGAGTTCATTCTCATATAAATGTGGGCCAAATTAATTTTAAATGACCTTCCATGATTATGCTAAATTGGTTGTTTGAAGAAATGTTGTAGTTAGGCATCAGTAGGTGCCTATTTTCATGCAGTTTATTTATTTTTTTCTAGTTGAACCTGGCTATAGATGAGCAGAAAGAAAAAATTACTGAAAAACTAATTCTTTCAATGACAGCAAAGGAACACCATAAGGCACAAGAAGAAGTAAGAGACTTACTTTTTAAACTGTATTATAAAATTACAGTGAGTGCTAATTTAAAAGTTAAAACATATTTTACTTGGATCTGATAGTGAACCAACTATAGTTACCTGATAGCAACAAAATGAAAAAAATTGGTCAAAACTGGAATCATTTTATTGATATAGGCATCTTGAAAAATAATTATATGCTTGAAAGAATAAATATTGTAATTTTCTGAAAAATATATCTGAAAACTTTCTCATAAATTTCCTAAATTAGGAAATTATTACATGCAAGTTGAATCTGGAAATTATAAAACCTGCTAACATAGGGAAAACATTAAAATCTTATTGAATTTTGAATAAGTACTAAATCTTATTTTTATTTTCTGACTTCTAGAAATGAAATTATTGTTCTGAATGTTAGAAATGCCAACAGTATTATCTCTTATCAAAGAAAAACTGTAGTTTACAAATGTCAAACTTAAGTAAGCTAATCATAAGCTTCTGTAGGCAATATTGTAATGAAGAACTATTAAACCAAAGCTTCTTCTCTCCAAAGCTCATGCTGTGAAGTTGACAGCATATTCCATAAATGAAATAATAATACAAAATTGGTGTTAGACAAAAGGAGAAAATGATTTTTATGTAGGCTCCTGGAATGCAAAAGCATTTACTCTTTCTGAGGGGAGATCATAAATTTGCTAATTCCCATGTACCATTGTCAGTAAATAAAATCATAACTTAAAGAATAAAATAGTGTGAATATTTAAAAATTAAACTTTCATATAATTCTCTTTTGACACTTTGTCAAGGAACTCTATCAAAGCTTTGGGGCTTTACTATTTTCTTATCATTATGATTGCATCTGTTCTGCTAACTATGTATGATATGAAAATGAACAGGTACAACACATTAAATCTTCCTGAGTATTCGAATTCAAATCTTTGAATTAGAGATTATCTGAATCTTTGGGACTCATATGTCCAGTTTTAAAAATGTTATTTTAAACATAGATTGGTAACCTCAGTAGAGAGTATTTCATAAGAAAAATTCAATTGAATAGGTTCTAAGATGTAGCAAATAACAATTGTATAAATTTAAGTTACAGTTCTCACTCATTCCACTTAATATTAACAAGTTAAAAGGCAGGATTTCAGCTATAAATTTAAAAAATATTGTCCTCTACTCATTTGGAGAATGTTTTTATCACAGTTGGAGAGTTTTATTACTTTTTCACAATAATTTAAATTGAATCTATCATATATCTTGATATGGTAAACTTTAAGAAATGCAAATAATTATCTCTAGTTTAATTAGTATCATTTAAAGTTATGCCTATAATAAATTATTGTTAGAGATTAAATCTAAAATCACCTAAAGGAATGAATATATTTGATGAATATATTTGGTATTTTCTGCCTTTTAAATATTGTAATTATTTTGCTCTTTGATATTTTATGCAATTTCAGTTAAACTAAAAACTTGAAGTGGCCCAGGAAAAATCATTATGCTAAATATATCATTTTAAATGCTACCTTGTTAGCAACACTGGAAATGAAAATTATCTTTTCTGGAATATCCAATAGTAGTTATGCTTATTTGGTATTTATTCTTTATTATCATCTTAATGTTTATTTAATACCCAGATATGTTGGTGTTCTTCTCATACAGTGCCTTATTTGATCACATATTTGGTTGATCAGTTATGACTCAAATGCCTTTTGTTTGCTTAAAAAATAAAATACACAATAAAGGAAATATGTGTTATATGTTTGTGTGTGTGTGTGTGTGCATGTAATAGTCTCTAAATATATTCTATACACTCTGGGAATAATTTCTATGTCATTACTTTGAAAGTGATTATATTAATCTTGATGTGTAATTTTCAGTATTTTGGTTGGAAAAAGTGGCATCAAGTTTTGGCCCTAATTCATATACAGAAATGTGAAATCATGAATGTGAAGAGAAATGAAAAATCTGGGAGGGAATTACTTCAAAATTTATTTAGCCCACAGTTTATATTTTATAAAAATACTGTATTTCTAGATATATTTCAAAATCCAAACTAAACATCATAAAATCTGAGATTTATATTTAGATTTCTGCTGTCTGTTTTTATCTTAAGACCATAGACATGGTCTTGTTTTATTTCATGTAATTTTTCCAAATGAAAACTGGGAATAATAATGTATGTTTCATAAGACTACTTTGAGGTGTGTTATATGTTAAACTACTTTTTGGGGAATGGTTTATTAGAAATGTGCATATAATTTGTTATTGTTGGTTTAAAAGTTATTCCAGGTTCTCTGGAAAGTAAATACCAAGATAGTATTAAATGTGTATGTATTTTATTAGAAGAAATGCCTATGAGAGAAAATAGAGAGAGCTCTGGGTAAGGCCAGGAGACCTGTTAGACTGCAATGCAGGCTTGAACACAAGTGAAGGAGAGAGGAAAGGAAGACTGGAGGGAAGCCTCTTAGACAGCAGTGCAGTCTAAGGATGGTTTGGTGAAGCTGGTGGTGTATCCTTCACCTAAAGTTGTTTTTCAGAGGAGTCCTGTGACTCCCTAAGTTAGACCTACCTCAGTACCCTCAGCCATTGATGCCAACCTGGTGATGGATTTCAGAGACAGTAGCTGGGATCTTTGGTTCATTATGCTCCTGTGGTGGTTAGAATCCTGTGAAGCACATTCTCACTGCTTCCTCAAAAGGTATGATTGACATTATTTTTGTTGCCCTCAACATAGCCCTATTGCCAGGTGAATTATAAAGACATTCAAAATGTTTCTACTTTAGGTGAAGGGGATTAAGAAGAACTTATGTTGATGAGCATGGAGTAATATATGGAACTGTCGAATCACTATATTGTACACTGAAACTAATATAACACTGTATGTAAACTACACTGGAATTAAAATGTTTTAAAAGTCTCTATTTTAATCATCCCTTCCTCCATGAATGTTAGACTCATGAATAGGCTTAAAAGTGGCACACATAATGGATCTCTGGCTGGAAGCAAGATAACTCTCCTTCGGAGATATCTTCCATCTCAGAAGGGTTCTAGAAACTATTAAAAAGTTGGGAATGTTTGAAGTGGTATGAATAAGAGGTGGTACACACTTCAAGTTCTCTGGTAGTTACATTGCAGCCCATCTTTCTAAATCAAGAGATATTTACCTTTGCTATAGATTCTCATATCTTTTCTAATCTTTGTTCATTGAATCTGGGTTACATTTCTCTTTAACCTGAAAAACGCTGTACCCTTGGGCCTGAAAGAAAGGAGAGATTTTAGGAAGTTTAAAATACTCATTTTTATCTCCCTGCCCTCTTTCTGGTTCTTAATTATTTCATAAATTAGAAAGTTTCTTGGTCTTAAGTGTAAGCACAGATCTAGCTCTGAGACCATTTCCTGTGTGTTGCATGCCAAGACGACATTCCCAGGATAGAGGCTGCCGCCTTTTGTGCTGATTTCAAGCGATAATTTAGTGCAAAGTTCTCTAGAGTCCTCCTTAGTAATATTAGATGGACTCAATGCCACATAGACATCAAGCCAAGAGCTGAGCTCATCATTGAAAAAACCAAGAGCTCCTCAGGCATCATTCCTAATAGCCAAAGTACAATATACAGAATGTGATATTCAGAACATACAACTTCAATGTGCATACATTTTAGAATCATTAGAAGCATAATAATACTTTATGCTAAATCTAAATCATCTTGAGAATTTAATAAATTCAAGGGTTACATAAACGTGTTATAAAAACATGACCAAACTACCCAATGTGTGTTTTTAAGCAAAAAACCTCTATGTTTGCAGACAGGTGTGCATTTGCATTCTTTCAGAAGTTTGGTCTTTTTCCTCATCGAACACTCATTTTTTTTTTTTTTGCTACCTTCTGCTCATTTGTCACTCTTCCAAATTCTGTACAAGTGTCACTTCCGTGCTGCATTTCCACGGAGAATGAAGAGTAGAATGTGTAGGCTTTCTGCTGCACAATGAGATGGTGCATTTTTTCAACATATGCATACGTAAGCCTTCTTTTGTGAATGGGACTGATAGGGTCAGATAATGTTTAAAGGGAAAGGCTTTATGTCTCTCAGGCCTCTATGTTTCCACATGGATGCTCCCACACACACATAGATTGAATTATGAACAGACCCATTAATGCTGGGATCACAAAAGGTCAAGTTTTGTCTTCTTTTACCCCTATTCACATTGCCTTTGTAGAGAGAGTGAGAAAAAAAAAGATTTGCAGGAAAAAAAGATTCATGATGAAGAATTTTAAAGAGCATTTTTCCCCTTCTAGCAACATCTGTGATTTGAAAAAAAAATTATGTAAAATAATTCAGGATTATTGTATTACCTACCCAATTTTGGTATATGAGTTATTTCATGTGTAGGGTTATCTTTAAGGGTAATATGTTATCATAATAACTGAGAACAAAATGTAGCACTTCGGGGATAAAAAAAACCTTATGAATATGTAAAGTAACATAAAATTTTAGCAAGATTGAATGGAAATTCTACCAAAATGTCAATGGCAGGATTCTTGATATATTTTTTCCTATTTCGAGATATGTTAATTTTTGCTAGAACATCTTTTTTGTTAGTTTTAACTTATTTTTTTAAAACAGGTGATAATTGATGTAGTTGTACTTCACATACATTAACAGATAATCATGGGACAATTGAAAATAGCAAAAACAAAAACAAAAAAAGAGCAAAAATGATAGAGAAATTTTTTGAAGCAACAAAGAATTCATAGGAAATGAAACTTTTAAAGCTTTAACCAATAGCCCTTTAGAATGCAAATGACATCATCAATTGTATGGTTGGTTGATTTCTGATGTCACATGAAATCCCCTGTCTGTGAAAGGCTATGGATTGTGACAGTAAAACCAGTCATGTATAAAAATGTTCTCAAATCAAAGCCTGAAATTCCTCCTATTTTTTTTTTTTGTGGCTCACTATAGTATAAAGTACAGTACATAAAATTGAAGAGAACAGTATTACTGACTAGCATAATACATTGCATGATACTTAGCATACTTTAAAGACAACGTAAAATTATGTCTTTTTGAATCATATGATGCTGGGGCTGAGGATAGGTTCAGAGAGGATCAGTGCTTTGCAGAAATGGCATCTGGAGTCTATTTAAAGCTTTTGGTTTTTGCATTTAAATTTTGTCAACTATAAGAGCAAGTCACTTGGCCTGTTTTGGTCTCTAGTTTTGGTATGATAGATATCATTAACCATCATTTTTGAGGATGATACTGGAGAGTAGTATGGTGAAGATTAAGCTGGAAACATTGACTAATTTAATATTGGACCATTAATTATTTCTGTATTTTAAATGTTACAACTTTATAGTAGAGTTAACAGTACTATGGAAAGTGCAGACATTCATTCCAGAAAATAGAAAACGTTTTTAATCTTGAATACCAAGATGAGGACGCTAGGGGGAGCAACTGGAGGATTCAGTATTCTCTTGGAGGTAGATTAATTCGGTGGAGGTGGCAGCGTGAATTTGAGGTGGAGAGACCAGGGACAGAGAGACCACTCAGTAGGTGTTTTGGTAATTCAAGTAGGGGGAAAGGATGAGGAGATGAGGGCTTGGACCAGAGTATTACTTATAAGAAGAGGAAGGAAGGAGAAGAAATATATGAATTTGGAAGAAGGGTTGGCAAACTGCAGCTGTGGGGCCAAATATAGTCTATCGATTATTTTTCTAAATAAAGTGTTACTGGAATACAGTCATGCCCACTTGTTACATGTTGTCTATGGCTGCTTTCAAAGTACAACTGCAGGGTCAAACATATTTGATGGAAACCTTATGGCCCACAAAACTGAAAATATTTATTATTTCTCCCTTTTAGAGAAAAAGTTTGCCAGTCCTTTTTTAAGGGTAGGATTTTTTTTTTAAAGATTTTTTTTTTTTTTGACAGAGAGAGATCACAAGTAGGCAGATGCAGGCAGAGAGAGGGGGGGGAAGCAGGTTCCCTGCTGAGCAGAGAGCCCGATGTGGGGCTCAATCCCAGGACCCTGAGATCATGACCTGAGCCAAAGGCAGAGGCTTTAACCCACTGAGCCACCCAGGCGCTCCAAGAGTAGGATTTTTTTTAAAGGGACTAGATGAGAGGCTCTTGGGTGGCTCAGTCAGTTAAGCATCCAACTCTTGATTTCAGCTCAGGTCTTGATCTCAAGGTCATAAGTTCAGGCACTGTGTTGGGCTCCATGCTGGGTGAGGAGCCTACTTAAAAATTAAAAAAAAAAAAAAAAGAAATTAAAAAAATAATAAGAGAGTAGATGATTGATGACATAAGGACAAATAAAAAAGATATGGAAGACCAAAGAAAAATAAGAATCATTTAAATTAGCTTGTTTATATGCACATAATGCTTCTAAAGTTCTTGGGGAAAGGTAAACGTCATTAAAGTATATGTATATGTATGTATATGTGTGTGTGTTTATACATATATATGTAATCTTGAACTAACTAGGTAGAGTAGAAAAGTTAATATTCAAGTTATATGGATAATCGTACAAATTTGCTTTCATTGATTTCTCGGAATCCTCTGTAGAAGGGATAGAAATCATGGAATTTACATCAGAGTTGGAATACAGACTAGGATGAATACCATATTCTCAGTTGAAAGAGAGAAAAAGAGGGGTGTCTGTACAAGGGAGACTCTTGGAGAAAGATTCCCCCCCCCTTTTTTTTTACTATGGACATTGAAGTGAGATGGAGAATCTAGGTAACAAATAGTTTCAAATTTTTATCTGCTTTATGTGAAGTAGGGATAGGAATAGGAAAGATAGACCAAGAAAAACAACTAAAACTTGATATGTGGAAAACACCTAGATTTAAAAAAGAAAATACTATAATAATATAATGTGCATTAGGCACATTACTATAGGCTAGACAAAGTGTCATTCATTCTGTAATCTTATTTAATTCTTAATATGGTAAGCTGTTATTATTCTTCATTACAGATGAGGGTTTTATTACGTTTTCACAGTCTCTCAGTAAGTAAATGGAAGAGCCATGATTTTTAACCCAATATTTCAAAAACCCATGCTCTATTCAGAGTCATTCATAATTCTAAATGTGTCTAATTTAATCACTTTAAAGGGCCATAGATAAAGTGAATTTCTGCTTTTAATCTCTTTTGGTCATTACCATATATTAACTAGTGTTTGTGTAAGAATCCAACCTATTAGAGAAAACATAAATTTACATAACATGGTGTTCATGTAATAAAATTAAATATTGTCAGTGGTCAATACATTGGATTAGTTGAAGTCTTAGATTTTATTCTGTTAAGCAATTTAGAAATCCTTTGCAAACTTGTCAGGTGCATGTTTCTTCTCATAGCCAGAGACATTTTTTTTCAGCATTTATAAATGGCTATCTATTCCATATTAGTGAAGTGCAAAGGTTATAAATTTTCCCATAAATAAAATAGTTGATGAAGGAATGCACATCTCTTCTGTTCTCTTTACTTGAAGATAGCTCTATACTCAAATTCTTATATTGAAGTCATTTTCTCTCCCATCAAACAAGGTACTCAAAAATCTAATAGGTGTGACATCAACAATTACTTCTTGCTAACAACCCTTGTTATTTAACCCCTTCAGGTGAGCAGGCTGATTGATGAATTGCAGACAGCTATCAAAAGCAACAGAGGTCATCTCTCTAAACTTGGCCCCCAATTACAGGCTGAGCAGGAGCAATTCTCCTCTTATGTCTACCAACACATTAAAAGCCTTCCAGCAAACACTCTTATCCCAGGAGGCCTGCAGCTCAAGGTGGGTGTCATTTTGTAACTCTCACTGGGTTCAACTAGAGATGAAAACACTCTGTTCCATTTGAAGACCCTTCTAACAATGCCACTCAGCTTGAATTTCTTTTAATGTTGTCCTTCTCAAACCAGAGTTTGGCTTACAAGTGCTAATATTACCATGCAGGGAGTATGCTTTAAAAGAAAATACCTAGAGGCATTTGAAAAGTGGATTTATAAACTTTAAATGTTTTCAACTCAGAAAAGTAATTTTAATGAAGACATTTAATCATGTGAACATAACATACTTTTCCAAGAAACATATATTTTTAACAGGAGTCACTATGCATTTCAGTTTAAAATATACCTTATTTAGAGAAATGGGAAAGCCTTTAATAATTGACAGACAGTGGCAATAGAAATTAGAGGTGAAAGGCCAGGTGACCGATTGATGTTCAAGCTACATTTCCAAGGAAAAGGATCTGTATTGGATAAGTGTGACACATGTCTGAGTTCACTTGGTAAAATCAATACTTAAGAATATACTGGGGAAAAAGGTGAATTGGTTATTTGTCGGGACAAGATGGCTAAATATCCTATGCTATTTTTTGCTATTGCACCTCTGGAAGAGAAAAAAAGTAACTCATACTTGGCTAAAGTGGATTAAGAAACTGAAAGTTATGGAATTTAAATATTTTGTTTATCATAATCAAGTATCTGTGTTAAGTCTGTCTAGTTAATGTTGTTCTAATAATTTCATATCCCACATTTCAAGAGAAAAAAATTGAATTACTCAATGGATGACCATTTTTCTATCAAAGGAACAAACTATTACAACTCATCATTTTCTTTGATTATATTTATTTTGAATGTGATAACAAAGTAATTATATTTTAATCAGTCGTTATTTCTATAATTCTTCTTTCTTAATATTCAGTTTTATTCTACAAATATAAGCTTTATATTATAATTATGAACATCATATTTTCTATCGATAATTCTTTAAAATGACATTCCCATGTTTGCATTTGGAATGAGAATACTACCATGCAAAAATTGACCTTCGGGGAAATGTAATTCCACAATAAACATGATAATTTATTTTCCATAGTCTACTAGTCAGCTAAAGGTTTAGGAAGTGATGTTCAAGACATCAAGGTCAAGGGTTCCCATCACCCAGTAATATTTTTCTTTTCCAGATTTCTGACTTGGTTACAGATCTATTCCAACATTTTGCAAAGTACTTGCTATTGATTAAGACAGGAGCTAGGTGAGGGAGTATGGTTGCCTTAATACCATTCTCAATTTGTGTCAGCAACCATCCCCACTCATTTGTATCAGCAGCCATCATATGTCCTGGAAAAAACAAAAGTGTTTTTTTTTCTTCCAAGTTTGTTGCCTATTTCTGAATAATTTTTATTATGTGTTCATATTTGTATGTGAGCTTGATAGCAAATATTTAACTTTAGGATCTGAGTTACTACTCTCACATATTTCTTTTTTAATATGCTTCATAATTTTTTCCATACTAGCAAACCGAAGAGGAAATGCATATATGCAAAGAAGCCATTTTCTTGTGCTGTCCAGTATAGTAGCCCCTAGCCCCACGTAGCTATTTAAATTTAAATTAATAAAAACTAATTAAAATGAAAAATCCAGTGCCTCCATTCGTAAGCCCATGACTTTTCTGGTTGTAGCACTCAAGACCTCACATCTAGGAAACCTCTCAGTCCCAGGCAAAACAGGATGGTTAATTACCCTGGTTTTATCTGAGTTCCCTCTCCCTACCCCAAGACATCCTCTGTCTTTATCATTCTTTTCCCATGGAGTACTCAACTTCCCTCCTTTCTCCCCAATTTTCCCCTTTGGAACATCCACAATTTCTCTCAGGCAATAAATTCCTTTTCCCATATTCCAAGAAACCTGGACATCAGTCCCATCAGGTTTTAGCATAGACCACTGGTCTTTCAATCCTGGCTGCTATAGTAGAATCATCTGGAGACCTTTTATAAAATATCAATGCCCCCACCTCCAGTGGTTTCTTTTTTTCTTCTTTTCTTTTTTAAAAGATTTTTTTATTTTTATTTTAGACAGAGAAAAAATGCAAGCGGAGGTAGGGGGAGGGTGTAGGGAGAGGGAGAGAGAGCATCTCAAGCAGATTCACTACTGAGCACAGAGCCAACAAAGGACTCGATCTCACAACCCTGAGGTCATGACCTGAGCATAAAGCTCAACAGACTAAGTCACCCAGGCATCCCCAGAGGTTTTGATTAAATGGGTTTGATAAGCTGAATCTTGCTTCTACTGATTTGAGACTGCTGATTGTTAAATTTTCAGGAATTTTGTGAGTCAGTTGTTAAATAAAGTCATAGTTAAAAATTATATAAAGTAGGTCACATTAAAAACAAAGGTAATAATCTTCACTCCCTAATTATTTTATTACATTTTACTATTACCTATTCTCCTTAAAGTTATTTATGCCTATCATGTATGTTTCATAGAAACACTATATAATGATGTGCTACTGTGTATCTCTTCCAAAGTTTGTATTCAGTGATGGCTTGTAGTAACTTGAAATTATTGGGAGTACATGTTTGGACTGATGGAAAAGAAACCACGATTTGCAGTTTTCTAAACCAGTTCTTACGACTGAAATAGCCAGATAGTAGTGACAAAAATGGATTACCCAATGTATCCCAAATATTCAGAATTGCAAATCTTACTATTGAGGACTTTTTCTGCACTTCCTCCTTGGTGGGGAGAGCTTGCTAATTCCAGCTGAAAGGTACTGAGCAAAGGCCACAGCATATCATCCTTCGTTAATTCCAGAATCAGTTAGTATCTGTTGTCTGGCCGGACTCTAGTTTCCCATGGCGTGTGGGTGAGCTGCCCTTCCTTGGAGCACCATCTCTAACATAGTTACCTCTGACTTACTTGGCCAAGACCATATCTTTTCTGGTTATGAACAACTTTATCCCACCTTATGGCATGTCCTATGTAGAGTATTAGATGATATATCAATAAATGAACATGTTTTCTGCTTATAACTCAAAGGCATGGCTCTAGTAAAACTTATTTTTCCCCTTTTCTATCCATTTGATCTTAAAAAGTGCCTGATTAATAAAATAAATTGGGATGATCATCCTTCCAATTTTTTGTGTTTGATGATCTATATTACTCTGTTGAATATGTATGTATATATGTATCATACATCTATGTTTATACACATATGCACATTTGTGTGTGTGTGTGTGTGTGTGTGTGTATGTATCCATGGCCCTGCTTTAAGAACCAAAATAATTGATTGTATTGTCATCATCTTCTAGAGCAGTGGCTCTTAACTATGGACTGAAGGCCAGGTGTGATTCAAAATCCCCTGGGGTGGTTTTTCATATTGTATATGGTTGTCTTCATCTCTTCACTGAGGTTCTCATCCTCATCGTATCTTTCATTGATAACTTAGAAATAGAAGCTTTTGGTTAAGTCTTAATACCAGCAGGTCACCTCTCAAAAGGACACACTCTTTCTGTATTCCATGTTGCCTCAGTCCCATTTATGCAATTACATGGCATGATATAGTACTGAGTTTAAATGGACATATAAGACAAAGGCCTGAGAACAACCTAAATGTCTATCCCTGGTATGAGAAAATTCCCTGTAAAAAAAAATTGAAAACATAATAACATTAGGGGAATTTTAAGAAAAAGTATGTCACTTTTAATCCTGTTATTTGTTATATGACCATTCTTACTTTTCTTTTTTTTTTTTTTTTACCATTCTCACTTTTCAATATCATTTCCATATGCACTCATTTGCCCTATGTAGTCATAACCACAGTGTGAATTTTTTTTTTTTGTATTCTGGTACACTCTTTTGCCTTGTCATCATGGGACCTTTTAGGTTGATGGAATCTTAATGTTTTTAGCTTTAGTAGTCACACTCAATGTGCACCATAATTTATAAAATCCTTCAGGTTTTTGGAGTTAATGCTTACTAGTCCAAACCTTCACTTACCTTAGATCCCCTGTCAATGCCACCACCCCCAGCCACTTTGAGAACATCTGCTATAGCCATGGCTCAATGACTTCTGCTTTTCCAGTTCTGTTCTTTCTTGCAACTCCTCCTCTTCGTCCCCATGGAGATGCTGTCAGAAATGTTAGCGTTTCCCTGGGAGAGCAGGAAAGAAAGGATTGACAGGAAACGGTATTAGCAAAGCTTTAAGGGATGGTGGGTGGAAAAACTAGAAGGAAGTTGGGTGATTGTGACAGAGAATTGATGAGCAAGAGTGTGGGATGTGTGAGTGGGTGGGAGACAACACAGGGAAATGAGTGGAAGATGGGTACAGGGAAGTCTTTTCACTAGAATTAGTGCTTTTCACACACAATTGGTCAATAATGCTCTGTGGGTCGTCTTCCATTTGCTGTCAGTGGAGGCAGATCCAGTTTATGTGAGGTCTAGAGCTTAAACAATTTGGGCAAGAGGAACCTATTTAAAATTAGGCCTGAAAGTGGATATTTATTTAGATTGAGAAAGTAAATCATGACGAATTAATGGAGGATTGGAGATTCAGATCCTTTCTTTTGAGACTTTTTTTAGTTTTTCTCAGAAGTACTTACATGGAAATATTCCTTAATTACTAGGGAGTTGCTGGCTTCCCCTCCCTACTTATGATAATCTATAGCTCTCAGCAACTTCCAATACTCTCAGGGCTGGGGCAAGTAAGGGTCCTGAAGCTTAATCTTCATTAACTTTACATGAAGTCACTCTGGTTGGGAGCAAGGGAAATCTGGTGAAATTTAGTAACTAAAACAAAGCAACAACAACAACAAAAAAGATTCAGACAGCTGTGATTTGGAGATTTTTAGCCTTTCTATTATATTGTTTGGTTATATTGTTCTCTTACAGCATAAGGAAAATTAGCTTTGTTAAAAGGATAATTCAGAGATTTATTTTTAAAAGATTACCTTTGTCCATCATCTAGTTCATCTTCTGGGTAGTATGGTATACATCTAACAATTTATATTCTGCCAGTGACAGAAAGAAAGATGATTTTCAATGAATAGTGCAGTAAATCCAACATTATCAAATACTGCCTGCAAGGCATTGTCCTAGGTAGTGTGGGAAGATGCAGAGAAACCTAGAATACCTCTTGGCCCATGCCTATGATTATTTTCATACAATTAGAGCAATGTGACACCTTTTGAAGACAATGAAACTAATGTGTGGATTTTCTCAGCATTTTACTACAACTTTATCATTCTAGTTCATGGGCTTATTTCTCTTTAGAAGATGGGATAATTTGATAACAGAAAAGAGGCTAACTTTTATCTGCGATACCTAGCTGTCCCTATGCTTTGGATATCTGAATCTGGAATTAGATATTTGAATTTGGAATTTGCTCTACCAGTGGCACAAGAGCACCATGAATCATTTGAGATTTATGTTCTATTTGGTGGTCATTTTTTTAAAAAGTTTGAGGTTTTCTAACCATATGTATTAATAGAAAGTTTATTTAAATATTTAGGAATATGTGGAGCAATTAAATGAATAAAAGGAGACAACTGGGTTTATCCATAAAATACTGGCAAAATTTGTTTCTTGAATGGCCTCATGATTGCGGGTGTGTTACGTCCTTATTTCCACTGTACATGCCTTGATTTATGTCTTTCTGTTTAAACCACTTTTCCCAGATATGTATTTATAATCCCTGAGCTGTTCTGTTATTTCACCTACATTATTTGAATAAACATTGGAAAAAAAAATTCAGGATATGTGTTAAGTACAGATACTAAAAAGTTCCAACATGACGTTCATTTTCAAAGGAATTATGACGAGATTGGAAAAATTGGAATATTCAAGGTCATTGTTAGGATTTTAAGAACATTCCTTAAATGTAAGGCAAAATATGATGTAGATTACCAATTTTTATGTGTGGATTTTATCACAGTAGGCAAGTGTTAGACTGCTCATTTTAAAGGCAAAAAAACTTGAGATCCTGTGAATGCCTTCCAACATCTCATGAAATAACTATTAGCAGTAGGCACGGAAACCGACCATCTACTCTACTTTCCATTCTTTCTTTGCTTTGCTTGCTGGCTTGTTTCCTTCCTGTCTCTCTCTCTCCTCTCTCCTCTTTCTTTCTTTCTTCCTTTCATCTTTCAACTGTTGGGGGGAAATGCCAGTGTATTCACTTCAGCCTATTTCCTGACAGGCATTTGTAGCCAGGTGTAAATTTCTGTGCACAGGAAGATACAATCTTCCCTTCCTAGACCGGCTGAAGAGAAAAACTGCGTCTGTGTCAGAATCAGGGAAGAGCAATTGGTCGGGCCATCAGCTCCCATGCAGAGCTGGTTGTAATGAAAGCAGCTTTCCTTGCACAGTCCTGACAGCCTTGAAGGTGCCCAGAGAATTGCCAGGTGGGCAGTCAGCAGGGAAAGTCCACAGGCCAGAGCTGGATTACTGTCCCAGCAGTTACCCGGACTAAATGCAACCACTGAACCTTACTGCTGTCGGCACACTCTCTCTCTCTCGGGGAGATTGTCCTTCTCCATAGCAGTTAATTTGTTTTTACCTCTCAATTAGCTTTTTCACAGAGTGAGATGCTCAAGTCATTGAGATTCTCTTCCTACATATGCTCCCGTCCCCTGGATTACCCACTGACATCTATGTTAGCCCAACTCACCATGGATATTATCAAGCGTCAATTCATCATCCGAACATAGAAGTGAATACAGATTTTCTAATAAGTGCAAATGAAGTGATACATTTATACCTACTTAAGATTCTATGTACAATTTCAATAATGTTTTATGATAAAAATGGATTACTTATTAAAATAAAAATGGACTGCCATAGATGGCAAACTTTTGTATAGGTTTTAGTTACCCAGAGTACTTATTCATATTAAGGGGAAAATTAAATTTGTAGGCATATTTGATATATTCTAAAAAGACACTGAATAACATTTAAAACATGTACCCTATCCAAAGATGAGAATATGATTTCTGAGGCTGAGAATTTGGGGAAGTCTGATGATTTAGTTCATATTTAATCTTAAGATGTTCATTTCCCCTAGTGAAATAGAATTTGGGAGATGTGACTATGTTCTTCTCATCAAGAAGTCCTTATTTTCTTTGAAAAGAAGTATATTAAACCCAGGAGCTTCCAAAAAACTTTAATTTACCAAACTCTGGTATATAGTATATCATATTATGTCCAACTACTAACAGGACCTACATACCTGATACTTTAATCCCAATTAAATATAATTTTAGGCACTAAATTAATTTCGACAAAATGAGATCTTTGTTTCATTTCTTCTTGAAAGATCTTCATGTATAAAGGGCTTATTGAAATTACTTGGCTTAGGACATGACAGGTAAGCACATTTGCCTTGCCACTGTCATCTAGACAATTTTGAACATTTTCATATCTTGAACTTAGTGAGAATTTTAACTGGATACAAAGAAAATATTTTTGTAGACCTTTCTCCTCGTTTTGGAAATTTTGCTTTGTCAATAGACACAGAAAAATGGGATGGCAGAGAAGCTCTTTAAAAGAAATATTATAACAAAACAATGAAATGTGACTTTATTTTTTTTAAAGATTTATTTATTTATTTTAGAATTGGGGAGGGGCAGTGGGAGAGGGAGAGAGAATCTCAAGCAGACTCCATGCTAAGTGGGGAGCCCTGTGCAGGGCTCTATTCCATGACCCTGAGATCATGACCTGAGGTGAAGTCAACAGTGGCTGCCCAACTGACTGAGCCACGTAGGTGCTCCCGAAATGTGACTTTAAATGCTTAAAGGCAGGGGAATGCAGTCCTGCTCGGGTTAACTATGAAGCCTATGATGGCCATTTTGCAGGGCTCTCCATCCTCAGCCTCTGTTGGCTTTCACCCATCCCCACCCCCCGAACTCCCAGTTTAGACTGTCAGGTGCCCCATGTTCTCATTTATCACCTTTTTTCAAGATTTACTCTTTCGAAAAGGGCGTGCCGTACTTTCTCTCAAGCTAAGACAGTTTACAAAAATATATTTTTCTTAGATTAAAATTCTTTTTGGAATCTACCATATAAATGAAAGTAGGATCTACCTTATTTGAAGCTAGAATGGTGGCTGCCCCCACCATCAGGTTTGTTCTCCCACTTGGGACCACAGACCTCCATTCTTGCCCTCCACCACCCCAAGCCTGCTGAGGGATTCCAGAGAGCAGAGACTGAAAATCACAGCCTCAAAGGATCAATAACCTGTATGGCTGAATATCATTTCCTTGTATTTTAATTATGACAAAAGAGTAAATCTCTAAGTAGCATTTCAAGTATTGACAAGTTGGTGGGAGAGAGTTTTGGCTTTTGGCTCTCACCTAAAATCCTGCCCCATAGGCAGTCACCCAATTTATATCTGCTGAATGGTGGGCTCTGCTTCAACTTATAGAGGAAATTTAAAGCGTCTCTTTTAAAATAAATTATTTTCTTAGGTATCCCTTTAATGGGCTTTAAAATATTATTTGACTTTTTGTCCAGATACCGTTTAAACTGGTAAAGTTTAACAATTATGTAACTTGTTTTCACTTCAGTGTATTTTCATTTCCTGGGACAAAACATACTGGCTCCTTACCTGTTAAATACTAGCTAACTTGAAACACTACATCAAACACTAATGATAAATTTTATGGTGACTAACATAACACAATAAAAATAAATAAATTAAAAATAAATAAATAAATACTAGTTAAAGACATTGTTATGCCCAGATTTTTAGATCCCCAAAGACCACCAGGGAGCCGAGTCCGATGCAAGAGCAAAGAGCCTTTATTCAAGCTAGCTTGGGCTCGGTGTTTCCACTCCCACCGGCGTTATCGGTGTGAAGGAGAACAAAGAGCCTCGTTTTCAGACGGTGCATCAGTTTTGTGGGATTTTTCGGTCAATGAAATTGTAACATTCACATAAAAAGTAGCAAGTTGATATCTGGCCATGCACAGAGGGCCAGTTGAGTTTCTTTTTACCCTATATGGTGTACAAGGTCGGTGGGTTCCACATTCCTATTACCTGACTTAACTAACTCAAGGGGAGGGGCGGCGTAGCACAAAATGGGGTTAGTTTAGGCTCTGCTCTCAAAATGGAGTTAGTTTGGCTCTACTCTTTCGGACATCTATTAGGCACTAAAACACTTTTTCATATATGTAGTATAAACATACTAATTCATTATTAAGTTTTCATTGCCCGAGTCCCATAATTTTAATATTTGTTTTGTGACTATCACTTTATCTGAATATTTAAGTTAGACATGTTTACTGTTTGATTGGTAATATGCATTTGAGAAAATATAGAAAATGTGAATATTCTAAAAATTATCATGCAAGTCTATAAACATGAAAAACCTAACAGCACATTTATTTGATTTAATGTACATATAATATTAATTCAGTTAGAGTTGATTTTCTATCTCCAAATGTGATTTTGAATTCTGATTGGATGAAGATTTTTTCATGGCTAATTAGCGTCTCACATAAGACAAATACTTCATTTTCATTTTCATGTTCTTTGACTTAGGTTAAAAAAACCTAAAACTAAAATACTTTTCTATGCCCTTAATTTTTTTCATATCAAGTTTCATCTTATGATAGTCCCTAATACTAGAAATAAGACTAAACTTTGATATTTATAATTAAAAACACTACAGGATTTTGTTTCTGAAGATCTCCTTACCCGTTATGAGTAGATTTGCTCCAGGGTGAGTCATTTAACCTTTGAGTAAGACATCCCTGTGAAACGTGCTTGCTTTGAGTATTGAGTGATTGCATGTGTGCGATTGTGCCCCCTGCACTCTGGATCGCCCGGCATGCGTGTAGTGGATACTGTGCCACACTACTAGAATCCCCTCTTCAAGACTGAGATACCCACCCCCAGCTGCCACAGCTATATTCTTATTGGGCAGTTGCCCTCCATGTAAAGGAACTGCTTCTCCCAAGAGTAGGCTGCCAACATTTGGTTCCCACACAATGCAAAGGTACGGACAGCTCCTTTGCCTCACTCAGTTCTGGAGGATTCTTAAGGGCTGGGCATTCCAGCTCTGGGGCTCCCACCTGAGGCCTCTGTTGCCACTATACCACAGTTCACCTTCACCTACCCACTCCTGATGTCCTCACTCCCTACCAGTATTGCTCGGAAGAAGGCTCACCAGTACACTTCCTGTGAGTAAATGTTGGCCTCAGAGTTTGCATTCCTGGGATCACAATCCAAAACAATGTGTAAGTTAACCTTGTTTCAACATCTTTAATTATATCCACCTGAAATATGCCAAGTACTTTTGTGTGGCTATTTTATACTCCCGTTCTTCACTGGACCTCTAGTAGTAAATCCTGTTACTGCACAGCCTCCCAACTTTTGGCAACACGCTGCAGTGTCATTTTCTTATTATTGCCTCTTGACAGCATTGTATCCTGAGATATTTTGAAGCTTAGGTGTTTGGCCATCTACTCACGCACAGAAGAGCTTCCTGAGTGGTCTGCCCAGCAGTTATGGAGAGTTTGGGAACCTGCTGTTCCTCCACAGCTAGCTCTTAACCAGACTTATAGTATTAAAGGCTGGCTAATGGCACTGAGCTAGACCTTATACTAGTCCTTAAATAGATATGAAGAATGATGCTGGGCAAACCTGTCAAAGAACCACATTAGTCAAAACTCCTTCAGGTCATCTTTCCCCAGAAAGAGTGAGTTTTGGTCACTGCATATATAAATAAAATCCTTTTAGTACTTTGTTGCTATTTTTCTGCCTTCAGAAATACTGCATACGGACAGTTATATTCAGTTTGATTTACTTATACCCATAGACACAGACATCATATTTCAGAAATATTAGCCTAGCTACAAATCTTATTTCCCAACCTTACTAATACACAAATAAACAAGTACAATTACTCAGGAATGAACAATAGAAATGGGCCATTTCTCACCATGTTCACGGTTACTACTCCGATTTGGGCCCCCATCATCCACTGTTTAGATTGCTGATGCTCCCTGCAGTCTGCTCTCTGCCCAGCAGCCACAATAATCCTCTTAAGTTAGATCCTGTTTCTGCTCTGTTCCGAACCCTGCAAAGATTCCCCATTTCTCTGCCAATCTCTTAACCCTCTGATTGCATGTTACCATCTCCCTCTATCACCCTGCTCCGATAACACTAGTCATCTTGCAGTTCTTAGAACATACCAGCCATGTCCCTGCCTTAGTTTCTTTGCTCCAGCAGCTCCCTCTGCCTGCAATGCTCTTCTCCCAGCCTGTCTGCTTAGTTAACTCTCCCTGCCAAGTCCTTACTCAAATCTTTCCTCTCTTGAAAGCCTGTTCCGGTCACCTGCTTCATATGGTGTTTACCATGCCCATCACACTCCTGATCCCAGACCCTATGTCCCTTGCCCTTTTTTAGATAGCACTTAGCACCGTCTAACAATCTCAGAGGTGCATTTACCATGAAGCTAATGAAACTTAAGCTTCAGGGTTCCTTCCCAGCATAGGCCCCTTTGAAAACCCTGGGAGAAAACATGAGCAATGGGCGCACATGGCCACGTATTCCTGTAAAATTTGCAAATATATCTTAACTGTAATTGGTTGAGACCATTGTCTGTTTCTACTCCAGCTTCCTCTCTGTCAAGTTTTCCCTTGTACCAAGTGGCTGCATGCCTTTTTTAGGTCTGGCAGGGGGATACAGAGTTGGGGATACATTTAGTTTGGGTATAGTGGAATGTAATTAGTGTTTTGCAGTCACTTTCCTGTATATATAGTTCAGTTAATGCTAGCTATTGTGATGTGGAAAGAGCTTCCAGGAAGATGGCTACTACCTGCTGGCCATAGAGTGTATTGCTTTCTGACTATGGACTAGAGTGCTTGGCATCAAAAGTATATAGGTGGTGGAGGAAAAACATGGTGTGAAAATAATAAAGCCAGCTATTTGTAGGAAATTCTTCCACATTTTACAGCTCATATTTTAAAGAAACCTGATCAAGTTTTCCCCAAATTTGACATCAATCCTGAATATTGTTATGAAATGACCAACAGAGTTGTGAAGCTGAGAGAGATTTTTCTTTTTTAAACATTTTTTTTTAGATTTTATTTATCTTTTTGAGCTCAATCCCATGACCACAAGATCACAACCTGAGCCAAAACCAGGAGTTGGATGCTTAACCGACTGAGCCACCCAGGTGTCCCCCCATTTTTTATACAAATATTTTTTAGATTTTATTTATTTATTTGAGAGAGAGAGAGAGGGAAAGGGCGAGAGAATCCAAAGCAGACTCCGCGTTGAGCATAGAGCCTGACAGAAAGAGATTTTTCTAATCAATAATAAAAATTTTTTTGATTAACCATGCTAAAGAATTATCTCTATTCTCCTTATAGAAAATGTTACCAAATTACCACATGAAAAGATGATCAAAGACAATTCAGCCAAAACATGTGTGTTGGATAGTTAATTAATGGAAATATCTTGTAATATTTTTGCTATATGTGAGCTTTTTAATGTGTGTAAATTGTGATTTCTTTTCTCATTTTAAATGAATATTTTGTATCTAGTTTTACATTTGTAATTTTGCATTCTTTTTGTTAAAGAAGGCCCACCCAATTCTACTAAAGGTCTACCAAGTTTATATAATTTGGTGGTCCTTCTGTAACAAAAAGAATGAACAAGTAGCATTTACAAGACCTGGATGTACCCTATGTTATATAATTTACTTGTTCCTCAAAAGCAGGAATCTTAGCTCACTGGTGTTTCTTACCTGCGCAGTGCTTGGCATGCTAGGCACTCAGTAAATATTTATTGAGTGAATGAGTTAATCAACAACATTACAATAAAACATTGGTGCTAATCTAATTTAATCCAGTTTAAGAAAAGTCGATATTGACATGAAGGAGAGTAAAAGGGCTGTAGTTCAACGAAAACACTCCTTAAAACTTTTTATTTGTTATAACTAATCATAGAAGTAAAATAGGTATTTTTTTCACTAGTCATTAGCTACCATGTTTTCAAGAGGACCTGGATCACTATTTTTAAAGGTTCTATTATCTTACTCCTTGGGACCCAAGACTAGCCTTGGTAAGCTTTTTCCATCATCCCACTCCAAGGATAAGAATTTAATTTTAGAGCTGTAGGGAGGCGAGGCCATGCAGAGAGCCACTGAGAAGCTAATATAGCAGTCAGTTTTTCTTAACCCAAGGATCAGGCAGCAGGAAAATAAAAGTAGACTATTTTTTTATTTTTCTATATCTAGTCAATCACAGAAACTCTGTTTAGAGAGTGATCTTTGTTTAGACGTTGGACAGTAGAAGTAAAAATACTTCTCATGCAAAGGAAGGAAAAAAATAAACATAATACTCGGATTTTAGAAAAATGACAATAGTAATGAAGACCCTAAAAATGAGAGGTGAGTCTTAAGAAAAGCATAATCTCATAGGATTTCAGCTTGGGGAATTATTTTTGTAAAAATACAGAAAACAGTACATTATACAAATGACTGATGGAGGGCAGCCTTCTTTCACTTAAACACCTAAACTTTTACTTAAACTCTAAAACATATATATGTTTTAAATAAAACATGATATTTATGTTTTATTTAAAACATAAAACAAGTTGTTTACTTAAACTCTGAAACATAAAAAAAAACATATATATATTTTTTAAATGCCTTTATAGGAATTCTGGAGACCGGAGCCAGCCTTGTTTGTTTGTTTGTTTATTTGTTGAGAACACTTCCGGATATAGAAGGGCAGACTTCTTACTGGTAGTGAAGGAAGAAGTGAGCTAATAAAGATCTTAGATATTGGCCAACTCCTCTTTGCTTTCTCAGTTTGTCAGTAGCACTCACACTGGTCTTTTCTAGAACATAATTTTCTGCACTCTCATTCCACATCTAGCAAGTCTTGACAAAGGAACATCAGTAAGTTCCCCAAACTGAGCTTTTGTCATCGCTAACTTTGCAGAATTTGCGACACCCAGAATTGTGACCATCCTTGCCAAATGTCGCTGTGTTTAAGAGCTCTGTTCCAGGTGATAGCTCTGAAGAGATTGTTGGGAGAGTAAGATTTTCCACTCAAATTATTTCTGTGGGTTTGCAGGCAACCCTGGGTTGGGTTTACAAAGTTCCTTGCAAAAGTAGAGAGATTTCTTGCTCAGAATTGTATATGTACTCAGAAAAGAAGTTTTAAAAAAATCCTGATTAGCAAAAGATGCTATAGGGTAGAGGATATCGATGTACTAAGGCTGATAGCTGTACTATCTCCAGGGACTATCAGCATTATAAAAAGCACTGAGTAGAAAAACACCTACAATTCTTGAGCATTATTACTCTTTTTTTTTTTAAAACAATCTTTCTTTCTCTTTCTTTCTTTTCTTTCTTTTCTTTCTTTTCTTCCCTGCCTGCCTGCCTTCTTTCCTTCCTTCCTTCCTTCCTTCCTTCTTTCTTTTGCCTGAGGAAATGCTATGGAAGAACATTATTTCCCAAATTAGGTTAGGACTAATTAAATAACTCTCAAAACTCTCTCAAAAGCAGAAGATGAAAAAAAAAAAAAAAGCATAAGATGGTTTTCTTTCTTTTTGAATAAGATATTTTCCCAGATTATCTTCTCTGGAAATAGCACTAGAGATAAATACAATGTCTGCTCTGATGTGATAGGTGTACCAGAGAGGGAAGAAAAGAACTTTTAAGAAAAAATAAAATAAGCAAGGATTTAACTTACTCATCAGGCCTCTCTTGGCCTGCTTCTAGTCTTAAGAGCCCGGTGAATGGAATTGCACACCCCACATGGGTCGGCAATGTGATTAGGGGATGGTGTTCACTCTACTGGATTCCTCCTTCTGGACTGGTTTGTTTGGATACTTTGGACCAGAACTCTTGCTAGTGTTTTTTTCTCAGCAAGTGTTGGATAATACAATGTTAAGAATTTTGTCTCTGTTCTCAACAACTGGTTGCATATGTGCGCTTAAAATGGGTGGCTTCATCGTATTGTTATGAAATAAATCTGTCAGGTTGAATTTCCTTTTAGTGAGTTCGAAGATGAGGTGAACACTGATATATTTTATTATTTCTGTTTTTTAAAGGCTTTATTTTTACGTAATCTCTACACCCAACATGGGGCTTGAACTCACAACCCTGAGATCACGACTTGCGTGCTCTGCTGACTGAGTCAGCCCATGAATGCTGACTACTTTACATATAAATCAAAGATTCCTCATGTAATCCGTGGCTTTATATTTCAAGAAGAATGAAATGAACTAGCTAATTGGTCGCTAACTGACCTTTCCTTAGTGCTTGTTCCATTTAAGCATCCAAGGCAGTCAGTGATTTTTCTTTTAACGATCACGTTTCCTTCTATTTTAAAATTGTAGGGAATGCCAGTCAGGTTAAAGACACTGAATCTGAAAGGAGAAACAAGAGACTATCTTATACTATTCTAGTCCTGTTGATTTTCATTGCCAATTACTTGCACTTGTTCACAGAGGCAGGCCTTGCTTTGCCCAGTTTCCACATGCATGACTTTCAGTTGACACGATACTGTGCAAAGCCAGGACTGCTTGCCTTTATATATGTATGTATGGACATATTTACAAATGTTTAGGTGCATGTATTTATTTTTAATTTTGAATGTGCTTATTTTTCAGATATTTGAAAATGGTAAAGACACTGGAGAGATCTCTGTTTGCATCAGCCAAAAAGACCTGGAGTCTAATAGCCCAACTCAAACTGGTGATATGATGGAAAGAGTGAGTTTACTGACTGTTTGCTTATGGCTGTAAATGTCTCTCAGGTTACTTTAGACAATTTAGTTAGTTTAGATTATTTAGTTAATTTAGACAATTACATCTTTAAAGTTGTTTTGAGAAGATTAATCATGTGTTGCTCCGTAAAGATTGATAGTCTCAAGCTTGACTTTTGAATTTCTTAGGCTCTCAGCTTTGGAAGAGTATTATCTCTTGGCCCCATACTTAACAATGTCTCAACCTTCATTATGCCTGTATTCGGAAATCTGTCTACACTGGACTCTGAGACTCTTGTTTACCCTCTTGTTTACACTTCGAAAAGAAATGACACGATATCCAGTGGAGGGTATGTTCTGGGTTGCGGGTATTTCTAAGCCCTAGACCCTGAGCAACTAGTATATAGCCTTAGTCTTCTGTGCTCATTGCAAGCATATGCAGGTGGTTTATCTTAGGCACTCTTACTTTTGCTTATTTTCCAGACAATTGGGATGTTTCTCAGGCAGAACCAACATGTTCAGGGTCTTTCTTCTGGGTCTTTGTCTTACATAAAAGGGCAATGAATACCCTGTTGTTTACAAATTGGGGTTATGCACCCAAGCGCACACCAGTGTTTTGGGCTCTGTTCCTTGGCCTTTGTTCAGAGACTTGCTCCTTTTATTCCCCCTTCAGTTTGGCACCCTCAGACTTACCTCTTCCTGGTGATATCCATTACCTGGCCTTAGCAGTTATATAGAGTTAGGAGAGTATGCAACACAAGAGTTGTATAGAATTAGGAGATTTTCATCTGATCTGATCATTGGCTGGGCCCAGGAGAGATGGGAAATGCTACCTTGATTGATTAGAGAGAAAAGGATCAAGAGCCTTGGTTGGTTTCTTTTTCGTATCACATCTCTGACTATATGAACCACCATGGTATAAAAGCCTTCCTAGAATTTTCTACCCATTTTCCCTTTACTCACCTTAGAATATTTTATTTTTTAATTTACATTAAAATTAAAGACAGCATTTATTTTATCTTATAGAAGATATTATTTTGTACAAAGTTCTTGTGTTGGCTGAAAGCATGTTGAAATTCATCTATGCTTTGCTTTTATATGCAAGTAAATCTGAGGGAAAACTTGAATTAGAGGCTCTATAAAGCTCTCTGTTAGGGAGATTCCCTTGTGACACCCAAGGATGACTGTTCCTCTGGTGCACACTTGTCTCAATCAGTAGCCCAAGATGTTTCACACTCTTCTCAGGTCCCTGAACAAATTCTTATCCTATAAAGGCCTGGTGATGATAGCTTTAGACATAAATGGGTGAAGATTATCACAACTTTTGGTTGCCATAGCCTAGCCCTCACCAATGACCTGGAGAGGAAAGATACCGAGGCCCTTACCTCCTGTAGGCTGTTGAATGCTCTTCTTTGAACACCTAAAATGCAGTCTGTCACCAAGTTGAAAAAACAGAGATTGCAGTGCTACTCCTGTGAAAATGAATTTGGTTAAGTGGTCAGGTGTTCATATCCTTCTGCCACATACTTCTGTTTCTTGTGTGCACATTTCTTTCTTGGATCAGGCCTTAAATCATTTATATCTCTCCCTTTTACAAAAAAAAAAGGTGATGCCTATAAAACAAAATCACTGTGATTTAAAAGATGATCAACATTACATGTTTTCTGAAATAATAGCAGAGCAACAAAAAATAAGCTCAAGGGCTGAGATCACACAAAAATAAATGTGGGGCTTTGTAAAAACAGTTTATAGAATCCAAACCATGTTTGTGGTTCCAATAAGCAAAACCAAAAACAATGCAGATTTTTACTGCCCTTGCACCTTGTCTATTATACTCCCAAGGAGAATAGTAATCTTTATTTTTTAATTCAGAGGACTTGGTTAGGCAGGATGAGAAATACTAACTTTAATGAAATGAAAAATGCGTCATCGTTTTCAGCCTTTCCGATTCTCAATGATAAAAATCTGGTCAACATAGAGGTGAGGAACACAATGCAGAGTTGATGAAGTCAGAGATATGGGTATTTATCTCCAATTACAACAAAGCCTAAATCTAAGGTGTTCTGTAAATATAGTTGCTGGTCAAAGAAAATCTTTTACCTGGACAAGAGTTTATAGCTAATAGGTGAGGAAACCAAGATATATGGCAAGATCGTAACTTTGTCTTCTTTCCTCTGAGCTTCGGCATTTAGCTTCTCAAGATACCCTCAGTGGGAATTAATAAAAGGAGCAAAAAAAGCATCCTGTACAGCAGCTAGGCAAGAAAAGGCTACAAATGTATCCGCATCCCTGCCGAGATTACAGAGTAACGAGAAATTGAGAGACACAAGAAGTGACAAGGGAGAGAAGACAGAAGGCTCAGGGGAGAACAGTGATGGTTAGTGTGGGGTGCACAGCAGGAACGAGCAGAGGCTTAAACATTCAAACAAAGTTGATGGATAAGGAAAAATGTCCTCTAAAATTTCATATGCAACACAGTTCAGTGGGATTTACTTTCATTAAAATGTGCCTGAAATTAGGAAGATCTTGATGATTTAGCAACCCTAAATGTAAGAGAGAAGCAAACACTGACAATGCTATTATTTAAAATATCAGATGAGATCATTTCATACTTCACGTTTCAATTATGGCTTACTCACAACTTGAAAACATTCATTACTGAAGCAGCTCACAAGCTTGTGAAGGCTCTTAATCGAACTACATTCAAAAAGAGTTCTTGTAGGTGAACAGACATCGGCTGAAAATCATGTTTATTTTTGCAATCCTGTAAGTGGTGAGTTGTTCTACCATGGGTTATCTGCAGTTAGTTGGGGACGGGGAGGTTGCTGATTCTAAAATTTGAACATGCTCCGGAAGGATCCTAACAAAATGTGTGGCTCAGACAAGAAAAGCATAACCCTTATCAAAGAGGACTGATACCGTGTGTGGAAGCTAAATGCTCTTTCTGTAAGGCTGTCACATCTGCTTTCAGTCCCCGTGCCAAAGGGTCAGAGCTCAATCACAAGCCTGTGGCACCCCCTGCTGGTTAAAAGCCCATGCTCATTTTGTTACTTTACACTGAGCTAAACATTGCCATCATTTCACACTTCTTTTAACATTCTATATGAATTTAATTATCATTTGTTTGGATTCATTTGTTACAGAGTAGAGACAGTTTGTTATAGATGTTCACATTTTACATTATTTCTTCTTCATTATTTTCTCCCACCACCAGTTACTTCTCAAGATTCATCAAAGGCTTCAAGGATCTCCCATCAACCCATCAGGCCTCAATTTTTCTTCAATCCGTCTTTTTGATGAGCATGGTCAAGAAATTAAGCATCCACTTTTGCTGAAGAATGAGCAAAAAATTTGGGTCTCTTATGGTAAAGCATACAGGTAGGAGCATGGTGTTTATTCTCTGTCTATCCTCAGTCTTTCCATGGGCAAGCTAATTTAAAAGGAAAGTTGAGAAGTCAAGTAGCACCCTTTATGAATTTTTTTTAAATCTTGAATTCCAATAAAATTTCAGGGGCAGTTTTTTGTGAGGCAGTATTGTTTGTGAGATATGACATCTCTCTCTCTCTTTCTCTTTCTCTCTGACTTTCTGTCTTAATGCCTTGTCATAGTTCTTGAAGTCTGCCTGTCAGCACAGCAAGTGGGATTTGTTCATGTCTGAGTAGTCACCTTAATGATAGCAGATGGAAACGCCACGGGGGGCCCAAGCCCATCACACTGTCATTGTCGCACACTGCCCTGACCTGCTTCCACTCCTCTATTTTTTTGTCCCTTTTTAAAGGAGAAATGGATGGTAATTGAAAAGGATCTTAAGCAAGATTTATGAAGCTGTAGACAACATGATTCCCCACTATCTCTCTATGTTTTCACAAATAAAGTCTTAACCTTTTAAGCACCAATGACAGGACAGCTAAAGATAAATTGGTAAAGCTTGTAAGCCCTATCTTATCAAAGTTATATTCCTCAAAAGCGCCTTACATTATCCTACGATAATTACTGGTTATTGCTGAGCATTGTGTAAATTTTTGTAGATTGGTAAATTCCTGCATAAAATTATCTGTGTTTCTGGGAAAAGAGAAAGGCTGAAGTCTACAGGCACTGATGAGCTGGGCTGTTGTGTGGAATATCTTAGAAATGTATGCATATTTTGACAGGACACATCCAGATGAACTCTGAAACTGCTTGTCAGGAAACTTAAACACACTTTTCTGCCGACTTTAAAATTTTTTAAGCCTTTATTTATCTGAATATGGGAAGTAGGGGAAAATAACTTTGCTTATGGAGTGTAATTGATCATATATTAATTATAATGAAAATAGCATAGACAGACTAGGAGCTGATTGGATTTGCTATATATTCTAAGAGTCAAGATTTCAAATACTGAAATAAATCTGCTCACAAATTCAGGAAGGTTTTGGAAGAAGTTGGTGGGATTAGTTGTAGATAGTATATTATAAAATTCTATTTCTTCTCTCCCAGGAGAGGCAAATTAAAATATTTAATAATTTCTTATGTGGTGTAATTTATAGAATTAAAAATATATGTAAGGAATGATGTTTTCTTCCATAGACAGATTTCAAAATATAATTTAGTTACATTGTGAGAATTGTTTTTACAATGGTAGAACAGTTTACAGTGGCGAGGATTCTTGAATAATATAGCAAGCTCTTCCAATTACAAGGAAAGGCTTTAATCAAATGTGTGTCTAATAATTTCTTCTTAAACATCATTATTAAAGTGAAAGCAATGACTAATGTGATGTTTTTAATGATGTTTGTTATAATACGGTATTTTAATAAGATGAAACACTTGTTCTTGGTTTATTGGATCACAAATTTTGGAATAACTTAGTAAAATGCTAAGTATCTGGAATACTCTAAAATCAACTGAGGATTGTAGCTAGAAGACTGCATAAGTGTGTATTTGTTTATATGTCATTGTTACTTTAATAGAATAATTTTTTTCTGGTCTCGAATCCAATATAAAGCACTAGGAAACCATTATAGCATTTTGCTACTATCGGAATTTCTGAAATTTATGTCTAAAAGTTATTTCCTAGATCTATTTTAAAACATATTGAGAGAATGTGCAATATGTACTAAATAAACGATATTCATTTTTAGACAGTAATTTTAATGTGTTGACATGCGGAGTTAGCTTACTCATTTATAAAAGTTGATTTTGCCAATATCTACTTTTATTTTTAGTCCTGTAATTATTTTTCTCCCAATTTTTATTTTGGAAAATATCCAATCTACAGAAAACTTGAAAGAATTGTACAATTAACACCCATGTATCCTTCACCGAGGTTCACCAGTTTAGAGTCTGCCTCATTAGTTTTACCTCATATCTCCCTTCTCTCTCTTCTAAGAGGTCTGAGATTATTTCCAGAAAATCACTGAAGTTTCACTCAGAAATGCTTCAGATCATGTAACTGAAGAATAGGATGTTCTTTTATGTCACCACATGGTAATATCTAGCACAGTCAACAATAATGTAACATCATCTAATATACAATCTATGTTTAAATTATGCAAAATGTGCTTTAGAGTTTTTTGTAGTCTAAGGTCCAAGTAAGATTCATGTATTGGGTTTAGTTATCTCCTTTAGTTCTCTTTAATCTAGAATATTCTCTCACCTTTTGTTTTGCTTCTCATGACATTGAATTTTTTTTAAGAGCTCAGGAACCTTTCTTGTAGAATGTCCCACATTCTAGATTTGTCTACGTGTTTTCTCATGATTAGATTCAGTTTAAAAATTTTTGACAATCCTACACAGGTGATGTGCTTGAGTCCTATAATTATGAAGTTAAATAGCAAGACTTTGTCACCAACTTAGAAAAAAAAAAGGCTCATAGTTGACATAATGCCAGTTGCTATTGTTTTTAAGGTCTGCTTCCTATTTGATTTTAATTTTCAAATAATTAAATAGAAAACAAAGTACCTAACAGTATGTAATATGAAAAATCAAATCAGCATAACATTTAGTGAGCTCACAAAAAATAGTAATTTATAGGCAAATATTAAGAATTCACTTAATTATCAGCTCCAGAGAATGTTAATGGTGTATTGCATTGTAGTTAAACATTAAAAAATGAAAATTGCATGAATGACAATTGGTTGTTTTTCTCAACTAAATACTTTGCTTTTATTACTGAAATTATTTTTAAGAATTACATGTGGTACAACTATCCTTGACATATAAATCAGCCAAATAAACTAAAATGTGTGTTTCTAGGTGTCAGTATAAGATATCAATAATAGTGCCATATAATAAGAAATTCACTTATTTCTGGACTTTGTTACTCACTGACATTACAGGTTTTATTATTTATTTGTGCTCAAGTTCCAGTGTTTGTATGATTTTGCATATAGCTTTGATTTTTTTCCATTTTTTAGATCTCCACTTACACCTGTCTTGAGTCTCACCTTTGACCAGGTGACTGCATTTGACAGAGATGGCATTACAGTTGCATATAAAACCTTCTTGGATCCTAATGCTGTTCTGCTATCTGGATGTGACAAGTAAATTAACATGTGCTTGGTTAAAGTTATCTGAATTACCTAACTCAGATTGCAACACTAAAAGATGTTCTTTGTGTTGTTTTAATAAGCAATTATTTATTTTATTGACTTATTTCATGATATAATGAGCTAGTGTCTAAAAAGTTTATCAGTAACTTTTCTTGAGTTTAAGAAAAAAACCCATGAAGCAATGAGCAGACTCTAGTTTCTGCTTTGCAGATGTAATGATTTTATTTAAAATGTAAAAAATGTTTAGTGGATGTTTCTAAATTAAGAGTTTTGAGTGGAATCATTAAAATATTAAATAATGTTTTCTTGTATAAGTATTCATATTTAAGCATCTCCTTTGATGATGATAAATGGAAAGCAAAAGCAATATGCTAAAGAATTGGTGGAGTAGTGGGAAGAATAAGAGTTAGAAGATTTGAGAATTAACCCCATCTCTGCTGCTCATGGTTTTCCATGAGCAGATGTGTGTCAGCTTCTTATCTGTAAATAATAAAACCCAGTATTTACTGTTTGTTTAAATTACGTTGTTTAATTTAAATAGGTATATGTGGCTAGTGGCTATTATACTGGACATTCAGCATGATTCTGATAGTATGTTGGATTAGGTGATCTATCTATAAGGTCCCATCTATCTTTAATATTTTGTAATTTAACAAATTATGGCTTTCCTTAATATACAGGTGAAAAGGCTTGACGTAGAGGGAAAATCCAGAGAACTAGAAGTGGTCTGTCTGATGAGGTCACTCAGTGTGTGAATTAAAAATTCAGCTCCTCAGTCACAATAGTCATAGTTTAAATTCTCAGTTGTCAAAACATATGCTTCCATCATCACAGAAAGTTCTATTAGAGAGTGCTAGATAGTCATTAACCCTCAGTTCTTAAGAAAGACACTGGTTTAGAACCCTGTCTGACTCTGTCTGTACTACTTCTATGACTGGGCAAATTACTCTGCCCCTCTGTGCCTCAGTTCTGGCTCTATAAAATGGATAATAAGATAATGTAATGACGGGATTAAGATGATTAAATAAATCAAATAAATAAATAAATAAAGTCTTAAAAAAATAAAATAAATGATTTGGCTGAACTAAGAATGAACCTCCCCCTCCCCATTTGTGATTTGTTTATGTGCCCACTAGACTGTGCTCCTTTGTAAGACTGTCTAAAAATTGCCAAAATAATGTGCTTAACATACCATTTTAAGTATAAAACCATCTTGTATTTTTTATAGTCCATTGTATTTAGAGTAAAAGTTAACAGTGAAGATGGTGTCCACTATGAGTGATTCTGTAAGATTGAAAGTCATTTTTTTTTGTTTCTCTGTTCTATTTATAATTAATCAGGCATGGAATCCCCCAGTATCATAAATAATTGCAAGATACAATTTGAAGTCTTTGAAGTCTTCATTTCCCAATTATAGATAACAAAGCACTTTATAAATTTCGGTTTAAAAGATTATGAACTATATATTTGTTTTTCTCTCCCTAGTAAAGTGTAAGATATATAAATTATTATACTAGTAGAATAAAGAGAGTTATTATTAAATGCATTTTATTTTGACAATAATAATTAAATATTTTACTTTTCTTAGTTGGGAAGTTTGTGAAAGATTTCCAATTAATTTCAACAGTACCAGTCAAGAGATACCTGATCAATTTGAAAAGGTGGACTTGGAGAACCATTTCCTACAGAACAAGGTCAGAATTATTTCTTGTACTTAATAAAGGTATTTTATGTATTGGACAGTCATTCAATATATGGTGACTGAGTGGATTTTTTGGAGGTTTTCTGAAAAGTACAGATTATTTTACAAATGTTGGGGCAAGTATTATTCTTTACTTCCTGTTACTTAAGCACTTTAAAACTGAACCAATATATAGTATTCCCACTAGAAAAATTTTTACCTGAGTTCTGTCATTTAAGTGCTATTGCTTAGCATATTTTCTTTGTACCTACTGTATTAATAAGCTATTGTTTTAAAAAATCTTTAGGATGGCTGTTAAATAAACATTTCATCTATTTGCTCTATGGGTCAATGTATTTAAGGAATAGGAGTTCTTTAGAAAACCCAACTCATTACCACCCAATCCAGAAGGTTTGTTTATTAATTTACACTTAGAAATTTATCATGCCAGTAAAGAATTTTCTTCTTCAACTGAGTTATGAAAGGTATTTTAAACATGTCTCCAAAGAAAGAATCATAACTTTGTTTTTTTCCTTAGTGGCAGGGTTGTTGTCCATTTCAGCAGCATAAGCTTTAGTTTTTGAACTCATGAAATTAAAACCAAAAGGCACCCACAGAGATAAAGATGCCCAAACAAAGCAGGACTTCCTGTTAAATGGTCTGGGCCCTTTATTTCTAAGAGACAATGCAAAAAGATACATTGTCCCAACCTGATCTTTTCTAACTTCTCCATGCCTGTTCAGTTTATTAGGTCAAATGTATACTGAAAATATTAGTTGTTTTAAAACACATGTGAATATAAATAATGTAATTATGAAAATAGAATAAAATAAATAATTATAGTTGACCCCTGAACAACGGAGTTAGGGGTACTGATATCTCACAGTTGGAAATCCACGTATAATTTTTTCACATGTAGAACTTTTCACTGCCCCCAAATTTAACTGCTAATAACCTACTGTTAACCAGAACCTCACCAATAACAGAAACAGTCGGTTAACAGGTATTTTGTATATTGTATGTATTATGTACTGTGTTATTGCAATAAAATAAGCTAGAGAGAAGAAAACGTTATTAAGAAAATCATGAAGAAGAGAAAATACATTTATAGCATTGCACCGTATCCAAGAAAATCCACATGTAAGTGGACCCATGCAATTCAAACCTGTGTTATTCCAGGGTCAGCTGTATTTCTAACCCTATCAGATTTTGAGCAAATTTAGAAAATAAATGCAAGTTGAAAGGTATGATAAGAATTAATGTCTATATTTATATTTTATATTCATCTCACATTAAGATTTATTTACCATAATTCTGATCCTGTTGGCATTCCTTTTTAGGTTTTGATGTGACATTGTTTCCTGTTCAAAAAAACTTGTAAGCCTGCCTGTTACCTACTGAAATTCCAAATCCTCATCAGGCCTTCATTGATCTCCATGGTTCTCCTCTAATCTGCAACTCTTGACTTGCCTTTCCAATCTTCTCTTCTTGGTCTTCTTTGTACCCTACACTACAGTCAGAGCTAATAAATTGTGCCCCATAACATGTTCTTCACATTGGTACACTTGTGCCATGGCGTGTGCTGTTCCTGGCCTAGGATATACCCCCTACCATTATCATTCTTTGCCTTTTCTTCCATGGAGCCATCTCAGATCCTCCAGAAAGAATGAACCTCATATTATTGAAACTCCTTTTCGTCCTTTGAAAATGTTCTTAGAGTTTGTGTTTTGGTATAGTCATTTGTTTTTGTGTCTTTCTCTTCCATTAAATTGAGAATTCTTTGGACACAGATATTATGTCTTACTCATCTTTGTATTTTTGAATTCTAGCATAGATCTGTTGTATGGCAGGTGCTCATACAGGGCAGATGCACAATACATTTTTGATGAATACTTTTTTAAAATCTAGCTACAACCTTTCTTTCAAGACTCAGTGTTCTCTAATATGTTCTTCATGTGTTAGCCAAGCCTGATTGTTCATTTGTTGCTTTCTGAAAGTACTTCATGATTTCTGTTGTTATGCCCACGTGGATCCCTTTGCCTGGAGTTCAAACTCTTTTTCTTTGTTACCACCCACCAGCCTTCTTTGTCACCTTTATGCCACATTCTAACACAATCTGGCATACCGCTGGTATTAATTAAATGCTTGCTGAAATTCTGCCCATCATTCTAGCCTTATCTGATTTGTGCCTGTTTCACGAAAGCTTTCTTTACCAACCTTCATCCCCAAACTGGATATGATGTTTCTGGACTTATATCTTCACTGCATACATTCTATGATCCTTATGACATTGAACTTGATGTTTCTCTTAAACGTTTTTTGCATGATTCAAAGTCAACCAGTACTCCCAAGTGAACACATTTCAGGTCACATTGGAGAAGAGAGAGGAGAATGGTAGGTTCCACTGAGAATATTGGGATCAGATCATAAAGGGTCTTAATTCAGTGTTAGGGATTCTGGATGTTGTTCTGTAGAAAACAAGAAGCCATTGGAAATATTCAAGAAGAGGCAGATCTGATTTGATGTTTGTGTTAGGAAATAACTCAGGAGTCCTTTGTTTATCCTCCCTGCTGGATTAGACATTGCTTAGGGACAGAGGGAATCCTGATCAACCTTTTCATTGCTGCAATATCTACATGTCCAGAGGTTAGCAAGATGGAATTGAATTCACTAGTTAATTAACTCATTCAGCAGAAAACAGCTCAAACCTGAAAAAAAAAAAAAAAGATATCAAAGAGTTATCAGAGAAAAAGAACTCAAAGGAAGCTTCTTTTTTTGATTTTATGCCAATGTAGGACTTTAAAAGATAACTATATTTTCTCATGTTGAAAAATGAGAGAATAACAATCCAGTTATTTCACCATTATTAACTGGTTTTAATGATTCAATGAAAATGAGAAAACTCTCAACTTAAATTAAATTTGTACACTATTATATTTTTAGTACACTATTATTATTTTTAGAAATTGGTTTTGAATAAAATTTCAGTCCAAGAGAAATAGTAGTAAAAGAAAGCAACGATTTGATAAGCCGGCTAGTAAAAAGAAGCTTTCAAAGAAAAACGGCCCTCCCTTAGCTACGAAACCTTTACAATCCTTCAGAAAAGGATCTCCAATTATATACAGAGAGGTGATCAGTGCATTGGAAATAGTAATTTAATAACCTGAAACGGAGCACTTTTCAAGAAAGATTCTAGCAGAGGTGATAGATATCTATAGGGCCTTTTATTGTAGAATCTTGATGCTCATTGTGGTAAAGAAGACACTAAGAGGATTACAACAGGGGTAGAGAGAGGGAGGCAAAAGCCGATATTCTTGATGCATAGGTTTTAAAATTGGCTTGAAATAGAGATATCAGTGCCCAACCCCTGACTGTTCTTTTAAATCTCTTATTGACAAGTAAAACCTTTCCTACAGAGAAAAATTTGGAACATATAATCCCTATTAGTAATATGGGAGATAGATATAACCCTGACAATTACAACCTGTTGCTCTTTTATCCATTTCAGAAAAAGATTTGGAAAAAAAAAAAAAAGATTTGGAATCTACTACAAAATGACAATTTGGCAAATACATCTTTCAATAGTTCTCTCTTGTTACTTAAATTGACAACATTTTTTGATTGCTTCAGTTTAAGGGCAATAAGATTTAATATTTCCATGCACTGGATGGGATTTAAACTTCATGGTAGTTAATATAAAAGAAAAAAAATATTAGTTTGAGTAGTGCCTGGCTATGGGAAAAAAATAGCAGAAAAATGGACTCCAGTGTTTATCAGGTAATACATTCTGCCAAAATGGAAAGGAAACATATTTTGATTGCAGCCTTCTGGTATAATCAGACTTTAGCAAGACATTAGTGACAACTTTGGGTATGGAAATGACAAAAACAATACCAAATAATGATTTTACAATTATGGCATACTTGTTAAGAGTTATAAACTTACAATTTGTAAATTCAGTAGTCATGGATACTAGCAGAATAAATTATTTTGTATATCACAAAGGAGGCTAGGCAAAAATGAATAATTTTTTATTGTCCTATTTCTTTGGAGGGCAAGTCATTGAAAAATAACGTTTTCTACAAATATACTGGGAATAATACAAATTTTTAATTTTAGTTTTGAACCGATTGCCATTAGAATAGGACACAGAACTTAACATAAAATCCCGAGTCCCTTCCTTATTTTTAAACCAATATTTGGAAGCTATTTGAGGACTGCATATTTACATCTTAGGTATTTAGCCATGTTTGATTGCATAATTATGTACCCACTGGTGTTTTCTGCCTTTAGACTTTTCCAATTCTTGGCCTTTGAGGTGGATGTATTAATCAGCTATAGATTTAGGGAATGAAAACTGTAAGAATGAACAGTAGGGACATGAGGAAAGAGATTTTATAACATTTATTATAGTTGTGATTTTATTTTTAAAAAATATTTTATTTATGCATTTGAGAGAGAGAGAGAGAGAGAGAACAAGCAAGGGAGAGAGGCAGAGGAAGAAGCAAACTCCCTGCTGAGCTGGGAACCCAACATGGGGCTCGACCCCAGGACCTGGGGATCATGACCTGAGCTGAAAGCAGACACTAAATCATCCGAGCCACCCAGGTGCTTCTTATTGTTGTGATTTTAACTTGTGTATCAAATTTTTTAACTTGGCCCTAAATTCACTATCAGAAGTGAAAAATCTTATAAAATTTCTATGTAGTAAACAATTTGTTTAGAATAAAGGGTGTGATCTGTGAGCTTCTCCTTTCAAGAAAATTTCACCCTCTTGTGTTTTATTCTTCAGATCTGTAAGTAAACACCATAAGTGGTTCTCTTATTATTTTCAATTTGTGCAGGAATATCGACGGCTTTCATTAGTGATTTGGAAAAGAAAATTAAACAAGTTTTAAGAGGCTCAGAGTATGCATGCATCATTTTTGATCACTGGCAGCTTCTGTATTAATATAATTTATTCAGACAACCAAAATCATAACAGTCATTTAAAGGGATACATTATCTATCTATCTATCTATCTATCTATCTATCTATCTATCATCTATCATCTATCTATCTATCATCTATCTATCTATCTATCTATATCTATCTCCTGTATACATATATAGGTATTCAAAAGAATGAAAGAGGTTTCCTAATGACCTAATGATACATTTGATGGTATGTATTTAGAGAACAGTCTCAGCATCGATGCTATCATACACATACCTGTGTGTGCACACAAGCATGGCAGACCATGTTGCAGGTTGTCAAAGCACTTTTCTTTTATGAATTGTAATTTTCACCGTCTTTATCTTTCCCACCTTCATGAATGTTGGGTCTAAAGCTAAACTATCCAATTAAACTAAAAAGGGAAAAGAAGGTGAAGTCATGAATTGAAATTTAATAGCCATTGTCAATTTTAAGTTTATCAAAACCCCAGACTTGGCAAGATTTTTTATTTTAATAACAGGCAATGAAACCGAGTTAGTGGGCCTTGCTGAGTCTGGTCTATGTAGAATCACTTGGGAACTGTCCAGCAAAATATCTCTCGAAGAACAGCATGGTGTTAATACTGGGTGCCAACCCAAGACAGACACAAAGAACCCCTTCGCTCTTCACCAATAAGCCAACTGTTAAAAAATTAAACCATGTTGTGGAGATAACAAGAATTTAGGCGCTGGCAGCAGGTGCTGTACAAAGAAGCAGTTGGCAGTACGGTTCTTCTGTGTGACTAATTCCAGTCAAAACAATCTTCTTCCCTGTTGCAGAGGAGACTTTTGAGTGTGATGGCAACTTGGAGTTAGGAGGTTGAGTAAGAGCGTTACTTTAAATGCCGAGTCCTGTGGTGGGTGGATTAGTAGAATATAGTTTATCATTGTTCAGAAACTGGGGGATTCCCCTCCAGAATCCAGCCACTACTGGCTAACTGGGGAAAACAATCAAAGAGCTGTAAGTCAAATCTGTTTTCATTGTGGGGTTGCTGTATTTTTAAAATTTTATTTTCACAGAAATAATAATAAATAGAAATAAATTTAAAAAATAAGAAATAAAGAAAAATAAAGAGAAATATTTCTCTTGAGAAGTGACTATCTTCCATTGTGGTGTAGTTACCAAATATACTAGTTATGCCCTTTTGTTATTGCCTGATCACATTTGTAAATATTGCCTTTTAAATTTTCATTAAATTTTTGAATTTTTAAGAATCAGTTGCTACTCAGCAAATATCTAATATTAGCACAGATTTAGAATACACTTTTTAGTATTAGAAAATAATTTTAATCGTTATTGAAGCAATGTCATTTATTGGGTTTAAAGTATAAACTGACATATTCCCATAATCCTATATAAGTAAATATTGATACTTAAAAATTTACTCAGAAAAAGTGATCATATAAGTTAGCAGAAGAGTTTATTAAATTTGAAGTAGAATTTCTACAGGTGATGTGAATGCCTATTAATTTTACAATCACAGCTAAGTGAGAAATGCTAGAAGGCATACAATTTCTTTGACGTATGTAGGCTGATAACAAATATAGGAGGCATGGATATTGTGTCTTACCAGTTAGTTCCCTCCTGTCCATTCCCACAACTATCATTAAATTCTCAACTCATGTCCCTTTATTCTTAGAAGATTGTGGGACTCTTAACTGCTCTCCTTTGATGTCCCTATTCTACAATCCATGTTGTCTGCCCATGTGTGTGTGTGTATTACCTCTTCTGTTGCAAGTTTCTCTAGGGCAGGAAAAAAATATTTTTAAAATATTTTATTTATTTATTTGAGTGGGGGAAGAGCACAGAGGGAGAGTGAGAGGGAGAAGCAGACTCCCTCTGAGCAGGGAGGCTGATGCAGGACTTGATCCCAAGACCCTGGGACCATGATCCAAGCCCAAGGCAGACACTTAACTGACTAAGCCACCTATGGGTCCCAGGCAGGAAAAATATTTTATAATACCCCATACCACACAGGCTAGGGCCTTGCGTATGAGAGCTGATGCTCAATAAATATTAATTTAATTGAATTAAATGGGATTGAGCACTAGTACTTCAAAAGAAACCTTTTCAGTCAGAAATATGATGTTCTAGGATAACCTGTTTTGGATGTGTTGAAAGGGTGGACTTTCAGACTGTACGTTTAAAAATGCATACTTCTTCTCATGGTGTAGGTGGATCCCAATATTGTCCTTCATGCCGCTGTTTCCATCAGAAAGCAGAGCTCCTCAAGTAGGGAAGTGAGCAGTGCAACTGAGACGGCGCCGTCCATCCTGTGGCCTGCAGCCAGTGTGTGGCTGATCACGAAGGTACTCAACAGTGTCTGCCCTCCCTGAGTGACTGCCCGTGCTAGCTGCTCACGGTGCGGCTCCGGCTCCTGGTGTCCTCACGCACACAAGCCTGCAAATGGAGGCATGAGCAATTGTCGGCTGTCAGGAATGCTACTTCTCTGCTCCTGGTCTGTCTCGTGCAGAGGGCTTCTGTAGATCCCCATACGAGCGTTCAATTCACTTTCACTTGTGCCGATTAGTTCATACTGAGAGTATTTAAACTCAGCACAGAACTTCCAAACAGTCCACACACTCACTATTTTCATGAAGTTTGTCTGAATGTCATTTGCTTCCACTCCTTAGTCTTCATTGCTGAGCCTCATGGAGCCTGGTGGGGGAGCACCATATAAGGACAGTGTATGGTCTTCATAAGGACAGTTTTTGGTTTTTGGTTTTTGTTTTTTTAAAGATTTTATTATTTGACAGAGAGAGACACAGCGAGAGAGGGAACACAAGCAGGGGGAGTGGGAGAGGGAGAAGCAGGCTTCCCGCTGAGCAGGGAGTCCAATGCGGGACTCGATTCCAGGACCCTGGGATCATGACCTGAGCCGAAGACAGACGCTTAATGACTGAGCCACCCAGGCGCCCCTTGTAAGGACAGTTTTAAGAGAAATCCCTGAGTATAAAATGTGAAGAATGACTAATACATTTTATACCCATGTATTGACACTATTTAATTTTTTTAATTTTACTACTATACTAGTGGATCTGATTTAAATTGAGAATACGTAATTGCCCTCCCCCTCCCTCTTACTATTGAAATATGTTGTGTAATTGCCACCAAATATTTATGTCTGGAAAGAGATAGTGCAGTTCGTATCTACCCTTCTTATGTCTTCCTTTGCCCCCTCACTATAGATTATTTTTGCCTCTTCTTAGCACTTCTGTGGGTGCAGAGTCACTCACGCAGGTTTGCTGCTGCTTTTTTGGAGCGAGGGGTTGCAACTATTTTCTCAAATGAAATTTGGGTTGTCCTTAACTGTTATTTTTTGATTCTCTGATAGCTAAAAACAAACATATAAAGTAATTAAGATACAAGGGCACCAAGAAATATTCATTTCATATATTAAGGCAGAATGAGGTTGATATTTCTTCAATCTACTTCCAACTTGGAGACTCTATGAACTACGAACCCTTTTTAAGTTGTATTTTGTTTCAGACTTAATAACAACATTTGCCATTTTGTTAAATATCTGCTATATGTTAGGCATCTTCTACATATTTCTTATCTCATTTAATCTTATACGTTATACAGCTGAAAAAAACTGAGGCTAGTATGTAGCAGATGAAAGATTCTTAGTCTATCTGACTTCAAAATTTACACCTTTTCTCTGTAATGTAAAATACTGCTCTGTATTTGGCCAATGTCTGAGCATGATGGAAGTGCTTTAGCGTCAGCTTTGCCACTGAACACTTGTGTGACCTTGGGTAAGTCACACACTGTATCTGGGCTTTAGTCTTATCTGAGAAGAGTTGGACCAGCTGATATGATATGGAAAGTTCGTTTCTAGATCTCATATTCTGTAATTCTATGGTATCTGTTTCTACAATTTCATGATAGCAAAAAACCTGTACTTGTCTAAAATTTGCTCAAAAATAATTGAAATGCTTACTAAAGAGAGGATGGGCTTTTGGAGTTGGATGGGAATTAGAATGCCTTGTGTGACCTTGAGAAAGTTACTTAGCTGCACTAAACCACTGTTTCCTCCTCTGTAAACTGAAGTTAGTCATACCTATCTTGCACAGTTGCTGCGGTGATTAATAAGAAAGCACTGTGAAGTTCAAGCATAGTATCTGGTATACAGAAAGTGCTTAATAAATGTTCTTTTTCCTCACCCCAAGGAATTTTCTTCCTGTAGAGACAAGCTTGTTCAAATAAGGATTACATCCAGTACTTATTAGAACGAAAATTTAAAAAAAATACTTTTCCCAAGTTATTGTATATTTCTTTAGCACACAGCGAAAGCACGAGATATAAAAGTTACATGTTAAAAAGAAGACAGTTTTGAAACTCTTTTTAGATTGAATGCTCTCTCCCTTTTTTCAAAATAAATATTTTTACCTGTTAGAATAGACACTTTTTGCATGCCATAAATCTTCAGTGTGTGTAAATAAATTCTTCAGTGGTTGTCACTTATTTAAAATGTGTTGTTGATTCTCTAAGTAAGAAAATTGTTAATTGGCCATTTAAACAATATTCCCAATCAATTTCCTTATCAGAGTATCCTAACATTTAAAACAAAAGCAGTTCACAACCCACGTTAAAATGTTTAACCCATGGTATTTAGACCCAGAGTAAAACTTTAAATTGGTACAAAGGTTAGGGATTTGTTTCAGTCTTTTCAGTTCACTGCACTTTTTTTTCCCTGTGCATACATATTTCAAGTAAGCTCTGTAGTTATAACTATAACAAGTGACACATAATGGACCCCAAATCACTGCACTGTGAAATATGCACAGAAAAAAAAGGACAAATGAAGATATCAAGGTCTGTTTTATTTTGCGCTGAACTGTAAAATGCCACCCTTGTTGGACAGAAGATCACTGATTCTGAGCAGGGCTCGCTGACTGCTAAGTTGTGGGTAGTGTTTCACTTTCAGCAACTGTTAATATCTGGGGTTATCCAGGCATAATGACCTCACTATTTGTGACACATTGTTGAATTTTCTGGTTCTTTTAACTTATTTAGACCTTTCTCCCCCCTCTCTATTCATTGGAAGGCTGGAATGATCCTGAGCCGGGCGATAACGCAGGGCTGCCTAGCTATTGGTCATCCAATCAGAGTCAAGGCTGCTGAGGGAACATCACTAGAAGGATATAAATTAATCCTACAGAAAAGGTAATGCTTATGAGCTATTTAGCTCAAAATAATAAATGAGAATTTCAAGATTTCTGAGCAGTCAAATCACGATGCTTCCCAACTTAGATGGAATATTTATTAGGTGTTTAAATTTGTGTTCCATAATATCAATATTAATTTTCTAACCACAAATAAGCTTGAAAATGTATGTCAGTTAGTTTGGTAGTATTTCTTAGGTATTTTTAAAAGTGAAATGTTGGCGTTCAACATGTACCTATGCTGTAGATAAACTGCTGCTTTACTCTATAATTATTGGAACTCATTTTGTTATATGCATTTTGATTATTAATTTAAATACTTAATGTTCTGTGTGTATTCTTAACCTTTTCTAAATCTTCTGAATAGGAAATACTGAACTGGGAAAGAAAAATTGAGGAGACAAAAATTGAGGAGACCCTACATGACATGTAGGGCATTAAAAGTCTCCTTCCTATTTGTTTTTGCTGACTTGGTAACTAATCTAGAAAGCAGATTAGTGTTTGCCTGGAGATAAGAGGATGGGGAGGGATAGGAGAGCAAGATTACAAAGGGGCACAAGGAGACTTTGGGGGTGATTTTTTGGGGTAGAGATGGATATGGGTATGTTCATTATCTTGATTGTTGTGATGTTTTAACAGGTTTATACATGCTTCAAAACTTGTCAAATTTTATACTTTTAAATATGTGCCTGTCAGTTGTACAATATTTTACAGTATTGTATGTCAGTTGTTTCTCAAAAAAGCTGTTTTTTGAGACAAACTGGCGAACAAACAAATCAAAATGGGTAAGGAATGACTGAGTGCTTACTTTGGGGGAAGAGCACTCTCAATGAAAGAGTTAACCAGTGGTTTAGGCCAAAATGGCAGGTGTCTGGCAAGGTTATATATAGCTTGATGAACACACTCTTCATGCCCATGGCTCTCCCTGGACTTACTGGATCCTGAAATTAGTGCTGATCTGGCCTGAGCCCACTGAAGTTTACTTCCTACTCTGGCCAGGATTGTCACAGAACTGACAGGGCTGAAACCACAAACTTGATGTTCTTGCTCCCTAGAGAGAAGAGCTTGGGAGAGAAAAGAGATGATAATTTAAAAAAAATCAAAAAACAAAAACAGAAAAAAAATGTAGTAAGTTTTGCTTGAAAAAAATCTCCATTTACAAGAAAGATTTTAATTCAGGAAAAAAGGGAAGAAGTGAGAGGGTGAGAATGAGAGAGGTAGGACCGGGGGGGGGGGGGGGGGGTAGAGGGAAAAGGGAGGATCCCTATGCAAATGAAGATTATTTGCCTTTATATTAATGCAACTTGATTTTTATCTGAGAAACAAAATCTGTTGTAAGGTGGAAGAAAATAGTAGGAAATTTGAAAAACTACAAGTTCTCACTAACTATGAAGCTACATTTTGTTTTTTAGAAAGCAGTAGGGACCAAAATTTTTAGAGTTTACCTCACCTCTGGTACTTTTCAAGTATATTTGTCTTTTCCGAGAGTATCCGAAGTGCCTGTTTGTCTTATTTTTTTAAAACAAAACCATATTTTATTATAAATAACATAAATATCCTCATGCAACTTCTAGAGACAAAATTTTTTCCTTTTCTCCTAAGTAGTATATGATCTTAAAAGCTATGATACAAAACATAGTCTTTTAAATACTAAAAACAATAGAACTAGTGCTTAAAGTAGCAACCTGACAACTCACAGAGAATATTGTAAACATATCATGCCTCGTTTGTTTGGTTATGTCTCATTTAGTGTTACTCATCTTATTCTTATTCAATATAGCAAGTGCTTGCACATATTTGTGTATTTAATATTTTTTCTGTTGTGTGCATCTGACTGTGAATGGATGAAAGGCAAACTAACAATGTCATTACCAAGTGATCTGAAAATCATAGAAAATTAAAAAATCATAAGCCTTAAAATCAAAAATGCTTCTTTCTAAAAGATATTTTGGACATCTTATAGACAAACGAGTTGCATCAAAGTCCTTTAATAAGGCCACCAATTTATCTTGATTTTGCTTCATTTTTAAAGAATGTGGACATGTAGTATTTGGCTTTTAGTGTTAAATTCATAATCTAATTAGGGCAGCACCCCCATTCATCCACACACAGAGGTTAGATTATGGAGACTACAAACTTGGGCCCATGGATTTTGTTTGGCCTGCACATTATTATAATATTTTGAATTGGTTGTGAGCCTATAGAAATAGGGAGATTTTATACAAAATTACATATTTCTGTCTTTTCTTGCAAAAAATCAGAAGAATGGGCAGTACTGAACTCTCATCATCTCGTTTTACCAGTGAGGCAGGAACAGATTCAGATGGAACATAAACCCTCTGTTTGCTCTGTTCTCTACTGTTCCCAATAGTAGCCCTTACTCTAGTTCTAGCCTGCTTCATTAATTTCTATTCCCTGTCTGATAATCTTTACTGTCTTTCTTTCTTTTTCTTCATGGTAGAAATCACCCAACAAATATAATTTATTTATTTATTTATTTATTTATTTATTTATTTATTTATTTATTTATTGTCTTATTTCAGCGTTAATCTTTCAGTTATGGTGTTTTGCATCTCCTTTTTATTTTCCCCACTTAGGTCTTGCTGGAAATAGAGTGATAATCTTTCCAATGTTAATCTTTCAGTTAATCTTTCAGTTATGGTGTTTTGCACCTCCTTTTTATTTTCCCCACTTAGGTCTTCCTGGAAATAGAGTGATAACCTCCCAACATTAATCTAGAGTAGGTTAAACAAACACTGCTCTAAAGACACCATTAACTACAACCAGCAAGTGTAGCTGTGTAGTGCTAGGTGCAGACACGAAAAGACAGATAGACGGGAAAACAGACAGCACATCACCAGATAATCAGAGATTGAAAATCATCTCTTTGGTCAAGTCTTGAAGTTTAGGAGGCTAAGAGAATAAAGCAGAATGACAGACTGCACCATTGTAGAAAGGACCATTTTCCATGCATTGGACATTTAAGTAATATTCAAACATACAACACTATTAGATAACACTATTAGAAATGTCAACATCAAGTAGAAAATTGTCTTTGTGTAACTTCACAGTTGGATTGATGGATCAAATTTCTTATCGCTATTCCTACTATGTTAAGAATCATGGAGGGGAAATCCCTTTCCTCTGTTCTCCATGGATCCTACTTTTAGTCTGTGTAGCATTGGAAGATGCCAGAGCTATCTGAAGCTGTCTGGGAAAATAGATTTGTAATTGTGAAGCATGATGATGGTGGTCCTCCTTATAGTCAACTGGGAAATAATGAGCTTTAGCTTATGAAATTTCCCCTAACTGAACTGTGATTATGGGCTGCCTTCTTGTCTCTGCTATCTGATAAATGGCGTATTTCAAAGAAAAATATATGTGTGTATGTGCGTGTGTGTGTGTATGCACATTTTATAGATTCCCAATAGAAATAGTAAAATGCATCTGCATACTCAATAAGCAAGCTTCCCAGGGCAGTTAGTTCTCTCCTCACCTGCAAAAAGAGAGCATGCAACTAGTCTTGGAAGTCCTATGCTTTCAGAGAAGGAAGGACTCTAAAGAGCATCTATTCTAAACCCTTCTTTACAAGTAGAAATAGTAACAGTGGTGATGGTGGTGGTTGTGATAGTGATAATAATATCATTATCTTTATAAGAAATTCCAAGCCCACTAGAGACTAAGTGTTCTAGAAAGGTCATATATCTGATCTAGTTAATGTCAGATCCAGGACCAGAACTTAGTCCAGCACATGTTATGCTATTTATAACTTTGATTCTTGGATGGAATACTGCTGCTTCATTTTCCTCTCCTTTCATTACTGATATTGTTATTTCTATTTTTAAATTTTGTTTTCATTTCTCTACAAAAAAATCTTTTTAGCTTGCTGCTTTTTTACTAAAAAGAGGAAATCCTATGGTATTTTCTAATTCAGTCCCATATAAACATCATTGCATATTGTATCTAAGTTTGATTTCTCTACATATAAAATGTCTTTAAAAATAAACAGATGCGGGACGCCTGGGTGGCTCAGTCGGATAAGCGTCTGCCTTCGGCTCAGGTCATGATCCCAGGGTCCTGGGATCGAGTCCCACATCGGGCTCCTTGCTCGGCAGGGAGCCTGCTTCTCCCTCTGCGTCTGCCTGCCTCTCTGTCTCCCTGCTTGTACTCTCTCTCTCTGACAAATAAATAAATAAAATCTTTAAAAAATAAAAAATAAAAAAAATAAACAGATGCACTTGTGTTTGTAGTAATTTTATTTTTTAAAGAAGTTATTATATATTAGAATGATATCTTCTCACCCTGCTTAGTGTAGATGACACATGAGAGTCTTGTTTTTTATAACTTTGGTAATAAAATTTAAATGTAACATTATAGATAAATGCTTAGAGAGACTTCTGATAGGGAAATTGCTAGCAAGCTCACAAGGCTTATATATGATTTGAAACTACGTGCTGTTTGCAAAATTTTCTAGGCAATTCTTGAACAGAATTTGAGCTGTGATAAAATTTGAAAAATGCTAGAAAATTTATATTTCTTTCAGAATTATTTATTTTCTTTTTTCTTTTTTTTTTTTTAGATTTTTATTTATTTATTTGATGGAGAGAGATCACAAGTAGGCAGAGAGGCAGGCAGAGGGAGAGGGGGAAGCAGGCTCCCCGCTGAGCAGAGAGCCAGATGTGGGGCTCGATCCTGGACCCTGAGATCATGACCTGAGCCGAAGGCAGAGGCTTTAACCCACTGAGCCACCCAGGTGCCCCTATTTCTTATTTTCTTAACCAAGGTATAATTTATGTTCTTTGGCTACCCACTAAGAAGATATCCTAAACCACCATATATTAAATTCAAAACATTTTTCATAATGGCCTTATTAATTTTTAGGGTGATAACATTTTGACATTTTATTCACATATCTATTTATTCAAAGATATCTTTAATCTCCTATCATAGGCACTGCGATCAACTCTTAGGACACATGTGGTTTCTGCCCTCACACTGTTGACAATCTGGTAAACATCTCTCCTGTTGTAGTATTATTTGGGGAAAAGATGCAACAAATTCAGAAAATCAAAAGTGAAATAGATGTAGTTTATGTTTTTATAATCACATTCATCCTCAAGTCAACGCTATAATTCAGTTAAAAGACAAAATTCTGAATTTTGTAGCTTTTGACAGTTAGCATTAATATATTAATTGCCAATTGCAGATATCTTGCACTTTGAAAAATTATCATTTTCCACTTTACTTATCTTGAAGAAATATGCTCACAATAATTTATGCAACAAGAGGAATTGCCTATGAGCAATAATGTTGTACTGAGTTATAGCTGTTCCACATTAAAATGATCTAAGTTTTATCAAAACCCAGTACATTTCCTCAAAGCATTACAGCAGTCATTCTATTACTATTTTTAAAAGGAGTATAGTTATAAGCTTGGGATTGACAACCCAATGGTTGAAACATGAGTTTATTTGGTACCTCAGGAGAATTTGTATAGTATGAGAATATTTAGTGATTATATGAACACAATTGTATAAAAAAAAACTATATTCACACCAAAGTGTTTTAAGTCACTAAGATTATGCATCAGATTCTAACCAGTGAGCCTAAACTATTGATTCCATTTTTAATCTTCAAGTAGCACAAAGTAGTTTGTGTTATACTTTTCCAATCTAATTGAGAAGACAAGCTGAAATTCAGGCACTCTGGGTTCTAGTATCTATTTGATACTACCTAGCTCTGTGATTTTTGACCAGCTCACTTCATCTCTCTTTATCTCACTATATTCATCTCAGTTCCCTTCAAATTCTCAGTCTATATGTTGTTGTTTTGGGTAATGAATACTGTTATCAAAATCATACATTTTAGTTCAGGACCCTAAGTCAAAATTTTTTTTAAAGCTCCTCTTTTCCTTTATTAATTACAACATAAAAAGGTCTCCAGAAGGACTAATTCCCCTAATACTTCCCCCATCCTACCCAGTGCTGAAATAGAGCAACAATTATATTTGTCTAAATCTCGATAACAACATTCTTAGCTTAGGGATCATTTAGACCTTGAAAGATGTTTCATAAAAAAAACTTCACCTAAGTATTCATGTTTTCTCACATCCCTGCTTCCTCTTCGCCATTCTAAATTCACTTTTTTTCATAGTGTCACGTTCTCTTCTTTACTTAAATTTCACATCTGGAACTTATCCTTGCCTTCTGTTTCTAACCTCCACCCCATTTAGTCAATCACCAAATCAATTCTCCTTTCATAATAAGTATGTGGTCTTTCCTTCCCCCACTGCTCTCATCACTGTAGTTCAGTGTTTTTAAAAGTCTGATCTACAGACCACACACATCCAAATTCCCTAGGGTTCTTAACAATGGGAATCACTTGCAATACCTGTTAATGTAGATTTGGGGGGGGGTCCAGACCTTCCGAATCAAAGTTCTAAGGATATGGGCTTGGAAACCTACAGTATTATCAAGCATCTATTTCATCATGTCAAGAATTCTTCACATTTTCTAATATAAACTGGATGTGGGTAAAAGGCTAATGCACACTCAGCCAGTTTTGGACTGCTACCTTGACATGTTCTCCCCAGATCATAAAGCGCCTTGCTTTAGAATAGAGCATTACCTGACACCTCTTATTCCCAACCATTGAAGTTTCTGTCAAAACTCAGAGGCAGTAGGAAAAGTCTTGTTTAACATCCCATTACACTTAATTTAATGCATTTGTCCTACCTTTGTAAGGTTTCTAAATATTAATGAACACAAGATTAGTTAATTTAGGCATGATTAAGTTCATCACATTCTAGTTTTTCTTTTTTTAACTCAGATTTGGTTTAAAAAATCTTATATTCCTTAATAAAATTTTCTGGTCATTTCAGAAACAGGTACCCAAGGTTCCTAATTTTCCATGGTATCCTTTTCCATCCTATCCTCTTAATCCTTATACTTAATTAAGCCTTTTTTTGCCTAATAGAGAGAAGATCTTTTGGGGGGACAGAAATTTCTATAGTATTTTTATTGATTCTCTTGAATCTGTAAAACTCCTAATCACTGTTGTCATGGGTAATACACACACACCACCACCACCACCACCACGTTGGGTGCCAAGGAAATTGGTTGTCTTAGGGAAGGAAGGCTTCAGTTGCTGAGGTAGCAGCGATGATGATAGAATGGTAGAATCCTTGGGTGAGTCTGGGCAGTCCTCCTCCTGCCAGGATATGGAAAATGATCCTTTCATTTAAAACCTATAAAATGTTTCAGTGTGGTGAAAAGTTGTCAGTCTCTAAATTACATTTTCATTACAGACACAAAGGAGATAATTCTCAAAAGTGGGTGTTTGGAACTGACAGCTGCATTTATTCTAAGGTAAGGACTTTGTAAGCCATTGCTTTTATTCCTAAATTTTTCTGTTCCCAGGTTCTTATAAATATTCTTATTGTTGAGAGCAGAAATGCTTTTTCTGCACGAATATTTCCCTGTGCTCAATTTAACTTAATTTAACTCAATACTTTCCTGTGAGGTTTTGTTTAACTTTAAAATACAAGTTTTCCAAGACCAAAAATAATTCTTTCCAACTCATCACTATGATACAACCTAGCATTTCAGGACACCAGTTTTTTTTCTTTCTATTAATTTTAAATTAAATTAAATTTTATTTATTGCTTTTTATTTACTTATTTTTTATTACTTTTTATTGAGGTATAGTTGATATATAACATTGTATAAATTGAAGACATACAACATATTGCTTTGTTAATTTATCTATTGCAATATGATAGTATCACAGCATTCACTAACACCTCTATCACATCATATAATTATGTCTTTTTTTGTGGAGATTAAAATTTACTCTCTTAAAAACTTTCAAGTATGTAATACCTTATTGTTGACTATAATCACTATGCTATGCATCAGGATTTATTGATCTAATAGTTGCAAATTTACACTGTAAACAATATCTCAATTCCCTCATCCTCTAGCCCCTGATAACCTCCATTCCTTTCTCTGTTTCTATGAGTTCAGCTCTTTTAGATTCCACATGTAAGTGATATCATGCAGTGTTTGTCTTTTGTCTAACTAATCTCACTTAGCATAATACTCTCAAGGTCCATCCATGTCATAGCAAATGGCAGAATTTCCTTCTCTGTCATAGCTAATGAATATTGCATTGTATATATCACATCTTCTTTATCCATTCATCAGTTGGCCCTTAGGTCATTTCCATATCTTGGCTATTGTGAGTAATGCTGCAGCTAATATCAAAATGATACCTACATAAGTTTTCTTAGTCACTAAAATGAGGAGATTGGCACTTTGGAAAACTGGCAGTAGCTACTAAAGTTGAACATGTCTATAGAACCCAGCAATGTACTTCTGGGTGGGACACAATTCAACCTATAACACAGAGCATGAGAGTTATCGAGGTATCCCCTCTCTAGCTCCATATCTACAGTTTTCCACCAGGCACCTGCCTTAGGCAGCTTCAGAGCAGAAAATTGCCAGTGGGGTACCTTCATATGAATGGTTTCCTTGAGGATGTTCCTCGTGGGTGGCTTTATAGTGGAGTGTCACCAGCTAGGAACTTCCCTGTGGACAGCTTCTGCTGGTGCTCCAAAGGCAGATTTGTGGGTGAACTGCCTCAGGGACTTCTTCAACATCCAGTGAGCCATGGCTGTACTCTTGTTGATGTGGTTTGGATCTCAGCCTTGGGTCAGGACTCTTCTTTGAGCGTTCTGTCTATCTCAGGCATAGCAGTACTGGCTGCTCCACACCTGCTATTCACATATTCTTCAGTGTTCTTTTTAACTCTTACTTGCCAATTTCCTGACACTCTAATCCTCTGTTACTAATTATTTATATTAAACTTTTCCTATTCAAATTACTATATGGTTTATATCTCTTTATTGGACCCTGACTGCTAAAAATAAAAGCTTTATTTCTCTAGTGTTCTAGAATGACACTGTTGAGCCGTTATTTAATGACCTGCACCGTTTTAGAAATTTAGAAACTTATTTAAATTCAGAAACGATTTAAATTTAAAAATTAACATAATGACATTTCCTTGAGTAGTTATTTGTTGGCACACTGGCTAAAATTCCAACCCACTCACTAACTCAGGCAGGACTTTTAGCTCTGCTTCTAAGCAGAGAATTTGACATAGACATCAAATGTCAAAGCATTTTTAAAATAACCTTTATCCAACTTCATTCAGAGGTTCACCCTAGCTTTCCCCTTGTCCTTTTTCTGACTCTCCTACGTTCCTGAGCCAGAAGCTCTAGGTTAGTGGAGAGGAAGTCACAGAAAGACCAAGACTACTTATACATCTTGGTAAAAATAAAAAGTAGCATTTTTCTTTTTAGAGAGGGACAGAGAGAGAGCGTGAGCAGAGGGAAGGGCAGAGAGAGGAGAGGATCTTAAGCAGGCTCTGCCCTCAGTGTGGAGCCCGACATGGGGCTCAATCTCATGACCCTGAGATCATGACCTGAGCCAAAATCAGGAGTCAGAGGCTTAACTGACTGAGCCACCCAGGCATCCCATTAAAAGAAGAATTTTGAGACTGGGCTAAAATATTCTTCTAGCTCTTTGGCCTGTACACGCTCATGAGGACTTCATTCTGAGATATACCTAAACAGAGCTAACTCCTAGTACCCAAGAACATAATTCTGTCCTATATAAGTATTGCCCTTCCCACAGACACTGAAGAGCGGGGTCAAGGTTTAAGTGTATTTTCTTCTTTTCTCTCCCCAAGTTCAGGTCCTGAACATCCACTTTTACTCTATCGTTTTTACCTCCCTTTCTTGCAATATATAATTTCCTAATTATTCCCAATGGTACATTTCCAACAGTAGCTAGCGAATAATTCATACTTTTGTGTTTTAAACACAATAATTTTTAAGAGGATTTTGATTCTAAAAATTTTAATATTTCATTCCCAAACACAATTGCTGTTCTTTTTTTATTACAATTCACAGAGCAAAGCTATTAATCAGGAATTTTATTCTCTTAGAGGTTTAGAAATTTTGATTAGATCTAAATTTAGTCACATCCAAAATTATATCCATCTAGTTAAGGCTAAAATGAAGAATTTGATAATTATTTGTGGCTGGATCATAAATGGAGCTCATTCCATTTATTAAAAAAAGAAGACAGAATTACTTTAGGATATTGATAACTAATCTGGATTCTACCACTTATTGGTTGTGTGGCATTATCCAAATCATTTAGCCTTTTGCAAGGTTCACATTATTTGTCAGCAAAAGGGAGATATTAATATTAACATTTTGGGTATTTAACACAGATTCTGACCTACCAATAGATTCTGGCATATTAATTCTAGTTAATTGATAATTTGTAGTTATTAATGATAATAATGAACAAACTTAAATATAATATTGCATTTTGTTATATTGTTTTTACTTGGATAAATTTTGGGGTTTTTTATTTGGCTTGTTTTTAAGGTTAATGATTTCTCTATTCATTTGTAAAAAGATAAAGGTAGATTACTTCCTTTATACAATCCACCAGTTCCATCTAAGTTAGAGATTTAAGCTTTAGGGTGCCTGGGTGGCTTAGTCGGTTAAGCATCTGCCTTCGGCTCAGGTCATGATCCCAAGGTCCTGGATCAAGTCCCAGATCCGGCTCCCTGCTCAGTAGGGAGTCTGCTTCTTCCTCTCTCTCTGCCTCTCCTCCCCAGCTTGTGCTCTCTCTCGCTCTCTCTCTCAAATTAGTAAATAAAATCTTAAAAAAAAAAATTATACTTTAACATGGAACCATAAAATATGTAGAAGAAAGTCTCGATTAAAGAAGCATCTAACCCAGCACAGAAATTAGTTGCATTTCTATACACTAACAAAGAGACAGAAAAAAGAGAAAATAAGGAGTCGATCCCATTTACAATTGCACCAAAAATCATAAGATACCTAGGAATAAATCTAACCAAAGAGGCAAAGAATCTGAACTCAGAAAACTATAGAACACTCATGAAAGAAATTGAGGAAGGGAAGTGCCTGAGTGGCTCAGTCAGTTAAGTGTCTGCCTTCAGCTCAGGTCATGATGTCAGGGTCCTGGGATAGAGCCCCATATCAGACTCCCTGCTCAGTGGGGAGTCTTTTTCTCCCTCTTCCTCTGCCCTCCCCACTTCCATTCTTGCTCTCTATCTCTCGAATAAATAAAATCTTAAAAAAAGAAAAAGAAATCAAGGAAGACACAGAAATGGAAAAATGTTCCATGCTCATGGATTGGAAGAGCAAATATCATTAAAATATCTGTGCTGCCTAGAGCAATCTATACATTCAATGCAATCCCTATCAAAATACCATCAACTTTTTTCACAGAGCTGGAACAAATAATCCTAAAATTTGTATGGAACCAGAAAAGACCCTGAATAGCCAAAGGAATGTCAAAAAAGAAAACCAAAGCTGGTGGCATCACAATTCCAGACTTCAAGCTCTGTTACAAAGCAGGAATCATCAAGATGGTATGGCACTGGCAGAAAAATAAACACATAGATCAATGGAACAGGATAGAAAACCCAGAAATCAACCCTCAACTCTATGTCAACTGATCTTTGACAAAGCAGGAAAGGATATCCAGTGGAAAAAAGACAGTCTCTTCAACAAATGGTGTTGGGAAAATTGGACAGCCACATGCAGAAGAATGAAACTGGATCATTTTTTACACCATACACAAAAATAGACTCAAAATGGATGAAAGACCTAAATGTGAGATAGGATTCCATCAAAATCCTTGAGGAGAACATAGGCAGCAACCTCTTTGACCTCAACTGCAGCAACATCTTCCTAGACACATTGTCAAAGGCAAGGGGAGCAAGGGCAAAAATCAACTATTGGGACTTCATCAAGAAAAAAAGCTTTTGCACAGCAAAGGAAATAGTTGACAAAACCAAAAGACAACCAACAGAATGGGAGAAGATATTTGCAAATGTCTTATCAGATAAAGGGCTAGTATCCCAAATCTATAAAGAACTTATCAAACTCAACACCGAAGAGCAAATAATCTAATCAAGAAATTGGCAGAAGATATGAACAGACATTTCTGCAAAGAAGACATACAAATGGCCAACAGATGCATGAAAAAATGCTCGACATCACTTGGCATCAGGGAAATACAAATCAAAACCACAGTGAGATACCACCTCACACCAGTCAGAATGGCTAAAATTAACAAGTCAGGAAATGACAGATGTTGGCGAGGATGCGGAGAAAGGGAAACCCTCTGACGCTGTTGGTGGGAATGAAATCTGGTGCAGCCACTCTGGAAAACAGTATGGAGGTTCCTCAAAAAGCTGAAAATAGAGCTACCCTACGACCCAGCAATTGTACTGCGAGGTACAACTGTAGTGATCCAAAGGGGCACCTGCACCCCAATGTTTCTATCAGCAATGTCCACAATAGCCAAACTATAGAAAGAGCCCAGGTGTCCATCAACAGATGAAAAGATAAAGAAGATGTGGCATATATATATATATATAATGGAATACTACTTAGCCATCAAAAAATGAAGTCTTGCCATTTGCAACAACATGGATGGAAATAGAAGGTATTATGCTAAGTGACATAAGTCAATGAGAGAAAGACAATTATATGTTTTCACTCATATGTGGAATGTAAGAAACAAAATAGAAGATCATAGGGGAAGGGAGGGAAAAACAAAACAAGATGAAATCGGAGAGGGAGCAATAAGAGACTCTTAATCATAGGAAACAAGCTGAGAGTTTGCTGGAGGGGTGGAGGTAGAGGGATGGAGTGATAGACGTTAAGGAGAGTATGTGATGTAATGAGCACTGGGTATTATATAAGACTGATGAATCACTGAACTCTACCTCTAAAACTAATAATACACTATATGTTAATTTTATTTTAAAAAAATGAAAAAAACAAACCCAAAGCATCTAACCCAGACTAGTGGTGATTAGACATCTTAATGAGCATGCAAACATAGAATCCACAAAGAAAATGACTAATGACTTTGAGTATATAAAATTTTAAAAACTCCTAAATCTTAAATAGCATAAGGAAGAGTAAATAGAGAAATATAACAAACAGGGAAAATCTTTGCAATATAAATGTCAAAGATAGGATAGTACTCTTAACATATAATAAGCTCGATAAAGCAGTAGAAAAGGATAAACATTTCAATAGAAATATAGGTAAAGGATGTGAAAAGGAAATACATGACAGAAGAAAATTTAGAAGAGCCAAACCAAATAAAAAAATTCAGCCTCCCTAGAAATTAAAGAAATTTAAATAATGAGACATTATTTTCTCCCTGTTAAAATATCAGAGATGTAAAACTAGGAATATCCAATGTTGATGAAAATGTGAGAAAACAAACATGTACGTTTCCTTTTTTTTTTTTTTTTTTGGTATTTATATTTGTGGGGTTTTTTTTGGGCTGGGTGTTTTGTTTGTATTAGTTATCCATTGCTGTGTAACAAATTACCTTCAAACATAGTGACTTAAAACAACAGATATTTATGATCTCAGTTTCTGTGGTCCAGGGATCTGGGAGTGGATTAGCTGGATAGTTCTGACTCAAACTCTTTCATGAGGCTGCAGTCAAGATGTCAGCAAGGACTGCAGTCATCTGAGACTTGACTAGGATCAAAGATCTGCTTTTTTTGTTTTTTTATTAATTTAAATTCAATTAGCCAACATACAGCACATCATTAGTTTCAGATGTAGAGTTTCAGATGTAGTTTCATACAGAGAGTTCCATAATTCCTCAGCTTTGTTTAACACCCAGTGCTCATCACATCATGTGCCCTCCCTAATGCCCATCACCCAATTACCCCATCCCCCCCAACCTCCCCTCCAGCAACCTTCAATTTGTTTCCTATAGTTAAGAGTTTCTCATGGTTTGTTTCCCTCTCTTATTACTTCCCATTCAGTTTTCCCTCCCTTCCCCTATGATCCTCTGAGCTGTTCCTTATATTTCACATATGAGTGAAACTATACCATAAATATTTTTCTCTGATTGACTTATTTCACTCAGCATTATACCCTCCAGTTCCATCCACGCCAATGTAAATGGTAAGTATTCATCCTTTCTGATGGCTGGGTAACATTCCATTTATTATATATAAACATACCCATATACCAAGGAACTGAAGCCTCTTGTCAATAGCAATGTAAGTATGCTTAGAAGCAGATCTTCCATGTTAACAGGAGAACAAAATGGAAGCTACAGGGTCTCTCATAACCCAATCTCAGAAGTGATGTAACAACACTTCTGGCATCGCATTGGGCCACATATATCAATCCTGCTGTAATATAGGAGGGACCACACAAGGGTATGAATACTGGGAAGCAGGGAACATTGGGTGCTCTCTAGGAGACTGGGATAATATTTCTGAGGGTCAGTTTAGCAAGTATTTATCAAAATCTATAAAAATACATATTCCTTTTGATTCAGAAATTATACTTACTTCAACTTACCCCAAGGAATTAATAGTTTGTACTATAATACATCTTTTTTTTAAAGATTTTATTTATTTATTTGACAGAGAGAGGGATCACAAGTAGGCAGAGAGGCAGGCAGAGAGAGAGGGGGAAGCAGGCTCCCTGCTGAGCAGAGAGCCCGATGCGGGACTCGATCCCAGGACCCTGAGATCATGACCTGAGCCGAAGGCAGAGGCTTAACCCACTGAGCCACCCAGGCGCCCCAATACATCTTTAAGGATATTTATTAGAGCTTTGTTTATAATAGTGAAATTGAAAACAGATAAAGTAATCAATAGTGAGATTGTATAAATGTGGTGTATTTTTATTATGAATAGTGTATGTTTGTATTACAAATAATGTAGAATAATTGATGATAGAGGAAAATGCTAATGTGATTGAGAAAAATCAGATAAAGCATTTATTTATACTGTAGTAAAGACCGTGCCAATGTGATTGAGAAAAATCAAATAAAACATTTATACTGTATCAAAGATTGTGTGTGTGTAGAAGTAAAACTGGAAGTTTCTACATAAAACAGGTGGTGGGGGCTGAATAATTATTTTCTTTGAATTTCTCTGTGTTTTTTAAGTTTTCTATAAAAAGCATTTATAATCAGAAAAAAAAGAATCACTTTTTAAAAATATGCCTGATCATGTCCTGACGAGGAGGAGATAGAGCATCTAGAGTTTAAAATATTCCAGGAGATATTCTGCAGACCTGCTTGCTGTATTTTTCATGAGGACATGAGTATTCCTGTGGAGCCCCAAGTTCGGTCAAATATGTGGACTTTCTAATGTACATATGGTTGGAGAAATATCACAAGGAGATGGGATCCTTTTTAGCAACCAGAGAGTTATCACTGTATCCTGATGGTGATTTTGGTCAGCATGAGATTTTTCAAGAAGATTCTTAGTTTTCGTAGAAGACTTCTCCCTCAAAGGAGTAGAACTTATGGCCCCAAAGCTGGTAAATGGTACAGCTGGAATTTTAAACCAGAATAATAAAGTACTGTTACTCAGTGTGTACTGGGAGTATTAGTTAAAGCTTTTAAAGTGCGAATGATGTGATCAAAGATGTTTTAGTAAATACATTATTTTTATCCAATTATTGTTATACAAATTATTAAACTGTATCTTCTGGTGGTAAAAGTGGATTCAAATGAGAAGAATACAATGAAGCCCAAAGGGCTGAGGGACTTGGGAAATAATGAGGGTTAAGACATTAGACATCAATTTGGAATGATGTACAGAGGCACTGGAAGGGAGAAAAACTCCAAAGATTAGGCCGAAGACTCTCTAGAAGAGAAGATTAGAATTCCAGATTTTGGAGGAGGAAGTTGTTGATTTTGGTCTGAGTATTGAACTGATAGGTGCCTGGTTAGAGAGCAAGATAATTTGGTCTTAGAGTAGAGAATGTTAAAGAACTTTGGTGTCAAAACGTTAGAATAGTCATTACCTGGAGTGGAAATGGTTTAGAGTGATTCCAAAGGGAAAATGCCAGGACAGTTTGTAAATCTCTCCAAATACATGATGGGAGGATGCATAATAGAACTTGTCACTCTGTGTTGCTTATGTATGTTTGCCACCTTAGCTAGACTGTCTACTCTAAGAAGCAAAGCCCATGACATTTTTTTTCTTTTTTTGGTCTTTGCTTCTGCTATGTCTAGCAGAATATTCAGATACATCATGGCTCTACCTTTAGGGCATGGCCTCATCCATCTCATTGGATATATATGGAAGTTTCCCATGTTCCAGTATGCCTTCTTCCAATAAGAGGGAAACATAACCTCCAAAGTAAACTTAGATAAAATATCTTTACCTCTGTAGAGGATGCAAAACATGAAACTACTATCAGAATACAAAGGATTTAAAACTGTCACAGTCAGAGCCATGTCATTTACATGTGTTTGTTAGCCATTTGTATGCCCTATGGAGGGCATCTTTGGAGAACTATCTTCTACCCAGATCCTTTGTTAATTTTTTAATTGGGTTATTTATCTTTTTATTATTGAATTTCAAGAGTTCTTTACATATCCAGTATACACATCCTTTTTATCAGACATATGATTTGCAAATATTTTCTCCCATTTTGTCGGTTGCCTTTTTATTTTTTGATGACATTGTAGCATGAAAGTTTTAAATTTTGATGCAGTATAATTTAGCTATTTTTCTTTTGTCACTTGTGTACTTTTGGTGGAGTTGTTTACATTTTAAAAATAGACTTCATTTTTTAGAGTAGCTCTAAGTTCATAGCAAAATTGAATGGAAAATAAAAGAGTTCTCATATACCCCATTTCCCCACATGTGTACAACCTCCCCCACTATTGACATGCCCCATTGAGTGGTTATTTGTTACAGTTGATGAATCTACATCGACACATTATGACCCAAAATCCATAGTTTACATTAGGGTTCACTCATAGTGTTGCATATTTGGGTTTGGATAAATGTATAATGACATTCATCCACCATTATAGTATCATGCAGAATTGTTTCACTGCCCTAAAAATTCTGTGTTCTGCTCATTCATCTTTCCCTTCCTCCTAACCCCTGGCACTTGCTGATTTTTTTTTTTTTTTACTATGTCTACAGTTTTGCCTTTTACAGAATGTCATGTAGTTGGAATCATATAATATGAAGCCTTTTCAGGTTGGCTTCTTTCACTTAGTAATGTACATTTAAGGTTCTGGAGCCCCTTACATTTTTAACAGGTATATTTAGTTATACAGTTATTTAAAAAAAAGTTTAAGGTTTTTCAATACCTCTTTTTCCAGAGCAATATAAGAATTTAATGCCCTTTAGTTACTCCCTGAACATCTCTTCATATTTTTGTCAGAACTTCAGTTCTACACTTCAGAAAAGAAGTTTATATCATACTTGAGGCAGGGTGTCTAGGTTTTATGGGCTAGTAAACAAGCTGGATGACACTGAGCAAGTTGTTTAACCTCCCTTTATCTGTTTCTTTATCTTTGAAATGGGCAAAATAATAGTACCCATTTCAAAGGGCTGTAGCAAGGATTAAAATGTAAATATACTGTCATGTGGTAATTCCTCTGATGCAATAGTAGTCTACAAGTACGCTCCTAGGTAAACTGTCATAGATTTCATGAAACAGAAAGGTGCACAGACCAAATAAAATGTTCAGATCACAGCTTATTCAATCAATTCCAAATATGAAGCAAAATGTATGGTAAGAGAGGGGCTAAGTAAACACACTTAAGGTGTGTGTTAAAGAGTCATAATACCTGAATCTCTGCAAAGTTAAAACGTCCTCTCTCTCTTGCATCACCCTTCCCTGCTGATGATGTGGTTACAAGGACTGGAGTGGAAATTTGAACAAGGGAGCCCAACATACTAAAGGTGTCTGAGGAAACAACATACACTTGCTCCATAGAGAGCTTGTTGGCAAGTATACTTGGCCAATAGCTATGCTCCCCTTTTAGTCTGATGGGCAGCTATACATTTTATTTGGCTGAAAATCTAAAATCAGAGTCGGCAATAGGTGGCCAATTAAAGATCTCACAATTATTGTGTGTCTCAGATGCTTCATCTATACTTAGTGTGTCATAAGTATCTGTTGCTTCATTTGTTATTTAGCAAATCATGACTATTAAGTGCCTGTTTTTGCCCCTCTACCCTTTTATATCTGCGTTCATAGATTTATGCTCTCCTTACTTTCTGTCTGATACTCCTCAGCTTACTAACTTACTTATGTATGGTCAATGCAGCTAATGAATTTCATCCATCCCATTTGTCTTCTTGTCTTCTAGAGCAGAATTGACTATTCCAAGACAATACAGCAATTTGCACATTGTATGAAAAATAGCTCTATAAATCTTAGCTACTATTATTATTATTATATAAGATGGTTTTAGTATTTTAATATTATCATCTATCTAAGAGTGAAGATTAGCAATCTGGTTAAACTTGATCAGATTAAACAACTAACTGAAAATACTAATATTAAAGTTATTTGGCTTGATTTTGATCTGAAATAGATAATAAGATGTATTTTATTAGTCAGATCTTTTTGCTATGGATTTAATTTATCCTCCCATCATTCCAGTTTTATAGATTATTGGCTGTTACTTACAAGGCTAGTATACTTTCAGTTTTTTTCCTTTCCTACAGGCTTATCCTCAGTTTGTTCTGACCTACCTAGAGGAGCTCACCGCACAAGTGGATATGACCCAGACAGAATATCACATTTACCATGGTGCCTGGACTACAACTCATCAGGAACATGGTAGCAGCTTAGCAGAAGAGGTCAGTATAGTGAGCCAGAGGCAAGACAGAAATAGATCTCTAAAATGTATTTTGAAAAGAGAAAATGTTCAAGTTGTTTTCAGGAGACAAGCACAAATTCACATCTTAATGATACTGACTGTTTAAATCATACACATAATATAAATATCTGTATGCACATTTATATTTATGTAAACATCTATATATACTCATATAAACATTATTTTATTAAATAGTGGTTGACCTTGTAGCTTTTGTTAGAACTGATGCCTTTTCTTCTGGTCACATACAAATGATTTTTGTGCTGAATGAGGAAGACTGGAGGAACCCTGAAAAGTGTAATGTTAAATTTGGGGCATATGTAGGTTAGATATTTCCACTCAATGAAATTAGCTACATTATTGTTATATTTCATTTCTTAGGTTCTGCAAGAATGTGCCAGCATCCCTGGTCTGAAGCAACTGCCAGAGCCTTCAGACACCCATTTAATGCCAGAAGGTTCTCTTGGGGAGACAAGGCAGCTGACAGTGGCACTGGTGAGGAAACTGGAAGAGAAACATCCTAAGGCTTCTGCTCAGAGGTAGGGCATTGACAGAATGGAGCTTTATTGCTCAATGACATTCGATGTTTTCCTTCAGTTTCATGTAAGATTGATTTCTTGAAGATTATTGAAATATCTCAAAAGCCCTTTGGCTTGTGAGCACTGTCGTTTTTGGGTCATATTTGATGAAGAGAGGTGATGTTTATGTGTATTTCATTAAAGTTTGATGTGTGGTATTGTTTATAAGTATACTTAGGAAGGGTCGCTATCCTGGGATCTCACTAAAATACTCTGAAATAACATAATTAAAGTGATACTGAGCATATATCCAATTGTGAAAATACCAAGAGGTCTTTAAGAACCCATATAGACAATCCTTTTTGTGTTCTGTGGCAAGATTATTATATTTAGACCTGAGGATAAATGCACATTGGATGGTCTTAAGCAGTGATAATTTTAAAAATTGATATAATTTCTATAGAATAAAACTAACCAATGATTTTGCTAACCAATTGAAAATCACCCTTGGTTGGAAAATAGAAACTATTTCTCTGATCTTCTTTATTTAATTGGAAATTAAAGTTTATGTTTATTATTATTAGTAGTGTTATTATTATTTTGTTTGCTTGGTGTTATAAATCACAAAATAATGTTACAAATTACAATTTTAATATAATAATTGTTGACAGGTAACTATTGACTGAATACTCTTAAAGGAGTAATATAATTCTTACTGTACTTTCTAACGTTCAAGAGAATTCCTAACTTTAAATATTCTAACTGTAGATAGAAATGTCAGTTGTATGAAGAAAGAAAAAAAATGACAACTTTTAATTTCTTTTTTAAGAACCTTTCCAGGTATATAGAGATAGAGTTGACATATAACATTGTGTAAGTTTAAGGTATGCAATATAATAGCTTTTATTTCAATTAAAAGCTCTTATATTCTTAAATTGTATATTCCTGCCTCAGATTTTAACAGGAGGGAAACATGTTTTTTCCTGATAACAAAAGTGACTTTTCAATTTATTGTCTCTTTGTTTTCTAAGACTCACTTCGGTTTCATTGTTTTGAGTAAGATAGGGCACAGATGAACAAAAGAACAAATTTAGTACCTTGCTGTATCATAGTCTGAGAATATCCCGGACGTGTACAAAAACTTAAGTTTTAGTTTCTTTTCCTGCTACTTGCTTTTTAATCGTATATAAGATTCCCAACTCTCTGACACCTCACCACATGGCCACAAAGCCACAGTAATCCAGCCAGGCCTCTCTGTTCATGTCACTAGAATGGAAGGCCCTTGGGAGCAAGCTTTGAAGTTCTCATGTAAAACAGGAACTCAGGGAAAACTGGGCCACTAGGAAACTTAAATACAGTTTTATGAGACTATTGTTGGCCTTTCTAGCCTCACTAGGCAGCCATTTCTACTCTACACTTTTTGAGAGCCTGAGGGGGCTTGTCATTATCCTGGGTTCTACTCAAGGAGGCACAGGTTCCTGCTGCTCCGGGATTTCTGAAACCTGTATGGGATTTCCATGTTTGTCTCCTGCTGGCCCTGGTCCTGGGGGAGGGGTCAGTGTGCAGGGACTCCAGTGATAACTCACCTAATTCCCTATGAGTCCCTCCTTCCCCAGCTTGGAAATATTTTCTCTGAGGGTCTAGGACATTGGGAGGTTGAGGGATTTGTCTTCTGTATTTTGTGGTTGTCTCTGCCCTGAAGCAGTACAGTCTGATGATGGAACATTGGGAGAAAGGCATATTGTATTTGGGAGTGTGAGCCAAAAAATCCCCACAATACAAACAGAAAAACAAAGAACAAAGCAGTTAATGTCAGTTAACGTAACATAATATTTGTTTGAGTTGTTGGAATTACATGTCTTTAAATTTCCAGGAATGTAGTAAGCACTCAATGAGTAGTCTGTGAAAATGTGCTATAAGCAAGTAGAATCAAAAACAGTTTTTAATAGGGGTTGCAGTTAGATTTGTGATTTTTAATCAATAGGGATTGACTAAACACGTTTGGGATTTTATTTCATAAGAAAATTCCCAGGGCCCTTATCTTAGTGAGCATTCCTTAGGATTTGTGTCTCAGGCTACAGCCACTCTTCTAGTCCTCTTTTTTTCTTAAAGCTACGGGGATTTATCCTCATTCTCCTCTCCACCCCCACAATTTACCATAATAGATGTAATTTCAGTATCTCTCCTTCTTTCTGTTCCTTAACAAAGTTATTTTGAGTAGGGACTAAGTACTTAGAGCAATTACTTTCCTCCCATTTTGGAAGGAATTGTTGGGCAAAATTAGAACATGGTACTGAATTTGGCATATTGATTACTTTGAACCTTAGGTTGTCTCGTTAGGTTTACAGGCAGTCCAAATATAAGACAATTGGTGCATTATATTATCACAGCTTTAAGAGAGGGCTTTACATTTTCTTGCTTTTATCAAGGATAATTTTACAAAATACAGAATAAATTCATTACAAAAAGTAAAAGAATACTGTGAAGTAATCTGAGTTATGGAAATTGGAGAAAGAAATAGAATTTTAGAAAACCATTAATGAACAAATAGTCTGGAGAAAGAACGTATAATTGAAAAGAATAAAAAGATACAGAGATATAAATGTATCTTTTTACTAGAAGTAGCCAACGAAGGAGAGAACTACAAGTAGCCAAATTTGGGGAAAGACAGAGAAATTGGTAGTTAGTGGCAGGTAATATGTGAAAATGAAAGACAATATTCGATTTTTATTAACATATACTGACATTGCTTAAGTGCTTTATATGCATTATTGCCCAATAACTTATGCAGTATGTAAAATACAGATATTCCTCTCTCTTTTGCTGATAAGGAAATTGAGGCACAGAGAGATTAAGTTACTTTGCTAAAGGCCTTCCACGTAGCAATTTAAGGCAGGTCTATCTGAGCCCAAAGTCTTTTTCTTAGCCTCTATGTTATTCTGCCTAACCATTCATGTTCTTGTCTTAGTGATTATTCCAGATCTTTAGCCTTTTAAATGGGGCCTATCATTTTGACTGGATATCTGGGAAAGGGACCTTTAAATAAAGTGGAACAGTTTAGAAAGGGAATAATAAAAGATATGTCAATATATGTAGCTTTCAGTGACAACTACATAAGAGGTAGAAAATACAAAAGGAGACTGTGAACCCCTCATTTCTCGTTGAATCCAACAGCCTAGATTTACTGATTTACAAAGCTTGCACTTGAATGGATTAGAGATTTTTAAAAATCTCTTTCTAATAAGGTGACTATAACTTGTCATCATTAGCCAAGGTATTTCCCACCTTGAATGGTGGTTCAGTTCAGCTTTGTATATACTAAATTTGGTGATAGGTAACTAATAGCTGTCATTTGTTGAATACTTACCATGTGTCAACTGCTACTGAAAGTACTTAATCTTATAATAATATGATAAATTTATTTAATTATTGTCACAATAATCTGAAGGTGAAGGGACTCTTAAAATTCATAAAGATACAGCAACTGAGGCTGAGAGTTATTTCCTAATGTGCCCAGTAATACAGCCGGAGATGGGAGAGATGGGATTCAAACCGACAACCATTTGGATCTATAGACCATGCTCTTAACCACTGTTTTATTTTTCATTCCTAATAGTATTTATTCCAGTGATTTTATAACAGGATGTTGTCATACTGAATAGTCATTTTAGGTTATTACTAAAATTTTATGCATGTTACATCATAAACATTTGATTGGACTATTGCCACTTTGATGGGTACATTATTTTGAATTATATCCTTAAAAAAAACTATTACAATCATCACCACAGACCTGCAGACCAGGCTTTCCCACCTACAGAATCATTTAATTTAATATACATTTCAAACATTTGTGGAAAGCAGTCTGATTATTGATCTTTATTATTATTTTTTTGTAATGTGGAAAAAATTATTTTTCCTGTTGAAGAAAAAGGAAAATCTCTTACTGTGTGAGGTCTTTAATCTAAAGTCCTTAGTTCATGATAGATTATATTTTCTTGTTTGCTTTATCAACACTTAAAATGTTTTTTCTGCCCCTATCAGTGAGATATAGAAATGTGGTTATCTTCTTGCTTGGATAAACTGAGTTGTGTGTACATTTAATTCTAAGTTTGGTCCAAAAATAAGATAAATGCCGTATTCTGGCATCTTTAAGGGTCTGGAATGTGTTTGTTTACATTAGTTTATCTGATGGAGCCCTTTACCTTATTCAAATTGAATAGGGGGTGGGGAAGGACTTGGACAGCCGACAAAGCACGCTGACCCAGCTTGTCACCCAGTGACCTGTGAGAAGGAAATAATGAACTGTGAGTAGCTGTCATCTTAACTGTTTCTGACAGTTTGCCTTTGGGCACATCTGTGTTAGTTGCATTGGAAAGGCCTTTGTTCTTTTCCCACTAGTGACTTTGTGGAGCGCTGAGGGGTTTGCTAGCTACTAGACTCTTAAGCGTCCCCTTCCTTCCCAGGGAAGCAAGCAGATGCCGTGGATCACACTGACGTTTCTCTTCATGACTCAACTTGGCATATACTTCACTCTTTCAAGAAAGAACATAAATTTAGAAGTCCTTTGATTTTTCTCATTTAAAATGTACTTTAATGTCTCCTGAGTTTTGAGACTAACAACAAAGCAAGTTCTAAAACATGTTTAGTATTATCCTAATTTTATATGGATAAAGGTAAAGATAAATTGATAGCTAACCAGATGGGCAGGTGACTTGAATGAAAATATATCCAAATATTGACAGCTGTTATTGAGTTCTAAAGTTTTCTTTATTATTTTCCAAATTTCAGTAATTGATTATTATATTTGCAATAGGATAAAAATTAACATATGTTACGAAAAACATTTTTAATGTAGATACTTTTGATACATGCTTTATTAGTAGGAATATCTGGACTAAAATAGGTAAGGATATGCTCTCTTTTGTTTCACATTTTCCACTGCTACTTTTTAAGTAGATTTCCATGTAATAATTTAAACTTCTAAATATTGTAGTATTTATGTTTTAAAGTTAATCTAGTGCATAAAATTGTTATAATCATTAGGAGATGTAATTTGATAAGAAACAGCTGTTTCTGTCTCCTGGTTTCCTGAAATATCACTATCATTTCAATGGCAACAAAAGCAGAACATTCGGTATAATACATATCATACCCTAAGAGAATTGTTTGAATTAAAATCAAAGCTTCATTTATAAAATATAATTTCTGAATCAGTTTTAAAGCCTTATTTACATTTTTACAATTGCTATAAAATCAGTTCTTCTAATATAATTGGTCTGGCTACAATTGGTGTGTAATAAACACTGAGTATATGGTATTCATGTAGTTGTATTTACTTTTCCAAGAGAATTTAAATCCAAACTATATTGCAATGGTCAATTTTTATAAGGCCTTCTTTTTTTATCCATGATAGAAGAAATGAAGCTTGAAAGAAATTACATGCTTTTTTCTGCATTCAAGGTTTTTCTCTCAGTAACAATTTTGAGATGCACTAGCTAATGGAACTATATTATAATCTCCTGCTTTTCAAAGAAAGGTAAATTAATAATAATGAGAAGTTCTTTAAGCAGACAAATGATGATCATGTCTATATAATTATAAATTGTAAAAAACCACATATTAAAAATTGAAAGTCATATTCTGATTTTCTTGAGTATTCAATAGCATATGACTTATTATTCTGTTAAATAATTTATGTCGTTTTGCATATAGTTGATGGTAATCTATAACCATCTTCTGCTTGGAACTTTTTTTCATTTTGTTCATCATATATCCACACAATTTTTGTAGAGACAGTGAATGTATAGGTTAGTTTTTTGCTTTTTGTGTTTTTTTTTTTTGTTTCAAAGGGAGGGACAAGTGGGGGAAGGGCAGAAGGAGAGGGAGAGAATCTTAAGCAGCTCCATGCCCATTGTGGAGCCCAACACAGGGCTCAATCTCAAAACCCTGAGATCATGACCTGAATCAAGAGTCAGATGCTTAATAACTGAGCCATGCAGGTGCTCCAGGTGAGTTTTGATAATAGTCAGACTCTGTATTTTTAAGGAAAGCAAACTGTTAAATTGCTACACTCAAATTCTTATTTCTAGAACTCTTACCAATTAAGGAAAATGTTAATATAATAATTGCTTTTGATATTCACTAAATCTAATTATACTTCCTAAGATTAAAATCTCATATTAGATTAAATTTCTGTTCCTAGCTATTGAAATGCTCAGCTTGAAGCATTGGTCTTTAACTCTTTTATAGTATATACAAGACTACGGTGTTGTATTTAAGAACACAAAATTATTTTGTATTCCAGAGATGCAGAGATATGCTTATAATTCTTTTTTTTTTAATTAGAAAAATCAAATATCCTGATATTGGGATACTGTTGCCTGTTTGCGTTTTGGTGTATTTTTAAATGAATTCCCATGTGTTCTCTGTGAATCAAAATAAAGCAAACAAATAATCTAATGCACCTGCTTCTTTGAAACAAAGTCCAAATCAAACATTCCAAAAGATTACATTTATATCCATAAATGTGCATTAATTCAGAAATTATCAGAAGCTTTCAAATAAGCATTTTATGATAATTTTTGTTCTCATTTACTGCCCAAACCTTCAATTATGCTGCTTAATTTCTATATTTTATAACATACTATTTATCTTTCTGTTTTATTCAGTGTTGTCTATAAAGCTATTCAGTGTAGAAACGGGAAACTCTACTCCTACATTCTTCAAACTTGTAGCCCCCAATCTAGAATGTCTATTTAGTATCATAATAGTGAAAGTAGTAGGTAATGAGGTTCTAGATTTGAGTAATGTGGATGGACAAGGAGGAGACTGGGGCAGGAACTGTTAGGGCAATATATAGAATTGGATGAAAACTGAGTTCAAGCAGTCAAGTTACCTGTAGGTTAGCTTCCTAACTTGTCTACCTCCTTTAACTCTTGTTCCCTGACAATCCATTCTCCACTTAATGGCCAGAGTGATCCTTTTGTATTCATAAGTCAGATCTTGGCAGTCCTCAGCTTCAGATCATCCAATGACTTTTTATTTCCTTTAGAATGAAACCCACGCCTTTACTATATGCTGCATGGTCCTACTTTACCAGGCCCATGGTATCTCTCTGAACATCAGTCTCCCCTCCCTTCCTCTTCTCCAGCCAGCCTGGCTTCCTGGCAATGTTTCAGGTTTGCCATGCATGTTCACAACCCGTTACTCTCTCGCTGCCTTATTTTTCTTCAAGGTGCTTTGCCTATCATATACATAATTATTTACTGTCTGAGTTGCCCCATTAGAATGTAAACTCCATTTTAGCAGGAACTTTTGTTTTATTCACATCTGTACCTCCAGGACCATAATATAACGTTGTACGTAGTGGATACTCAATACAACATTGTTGAATGAATGAATGAATGAAATAGTACAATTAATGGAAATAAGAAAATAGAAAAGGAACTAATCTGATCATTCATATGTGTATTCAAGATCCTCCCTGTTGGATAACTGTAGCTTTATGACCTACTCATATGTCAATCCAAATTTGTACCTATAACAATGGTTTTCTGATTTTCATATTTCTCCTTTCTTTCATCCTTTATTATTGTGTGAATATTTATCGAGTATTGTCTATATTCCAAGCACCATCCTAGGCACTGGGGATACAATACTGAAAAGACAGATATACTTTCTTGCCTCACAGAACTGCCCCCATAGAATCTAACAGGGAAGAGAGATATTAAACAAATCACTACAGTAGAAAGAGAGTGATGAGTGTATTGTAGGGAGAAGGCAGTTCATCCTAAACACTCCTCCCTGGTGATATACTTTTGAAGTATAACTCTGAACATCTCACTTACTGACTCACAATTCTTCAGTGTTTACCCATTTCCTACTAAGTTAAATGAAACATCAACTGGCAGACCCATCACACTGTATTCTTGTGGCAGAACCTCCCTGTCCCTGTCCAGTCCCAGACTGACTGTGTACTTGGGTTATGTTGGGTTGCTTGATCAACTCTACCTTCTGTAAGGCCCATTTTCACTGACTTTTTTCAACCTTTCTTTTTTCTGATATATACATCCAAGGTTAAAAACTTTCCTCTAAGCATGGCTTTAGCTTCATTCCACTAACTTTAATGTCATATGTTCATTATCGTTTCCATTTTGTTACAATCTTTGATCCATGGATTATTCAGAAGTATATTTCTTAATTTTCCAAATACATAAACATTTTCTGGTTTGTATGTATGTTATTGACTTCTAGATTAATTCATTGTGGTCGAAGAACATTTTTGGTATGATCTCAACTCTGTCATTTATTGAGATTTGCTTTATGGCCCACTCAATATCTGAACAATTTCTGTAAATGACCCACGTGTACTTGAAAAGAATATGTATTCTGTAGTCTGGGGGTGCAGTGTTCTATATATATCAATTAAATCAAGCTTGATAAATGTGTTTTCAGGATATACTTACTGATGTTTTGTCTGCCTGTTAGATCATTTACTGAGATAAATATGGTTAAAATCTCCCACTATAATTGTGGATTTGTCTATTTCTCCTTTTATTAATTTTATGAATATTTCTTTTCTGTAATTTGAGGCTATTTATTGAGTGCATATAATTTTAGAATTTTACTGTCTTTCCGATGAGTTAAACCTTATGCTCCTATGGAATGTTCCTCTTTATCTCTAGTAATTTTTTTGACTATAGTCTATTTTGTCTCATATTAAATATGGTGACCTTATCTTTTTTGTCAGTGTTTGCATGATGTATTTTTGTATCCTTTTATTTTCAAATTTGATCTTTATATTGAAGGAGTGCTTTGTTTGAAAGCTTATAGTTTTTTTAATGCAGCATTATAACCTATATCTTTTAATTGAAGTATTTAATCCACTTACCTATAACATAATCACTGATTTTGGGGTTAGATATTATTAAATCTAACATGCTACTATTTGATTTTTTATGCGTTCAATATATTCTATGTCCTGTTTCCTTCCTCTCTCTCTCTTTTTGCCTTCTCTTGGATTCATTGAGCATTTTATATTATTTTATTCCCTTCCTCCCAACTCTATTTGTAATTATACATTCTTTTACTATTCTTTTAGTGATTATTCTAGAGATTACATATACTTCCTTGACCTATGAACACCTAATATAAATTAATTTTTTACTACTCAGATAATTCAAGGACTTTGAAACTCCTATTCTTTGTTAATATACTTTCTGACAAAAGGCTGATGTATGTTTTAATTCTATATGTCTTTCAAACCCCACAAAACATCATAAGTATTATTTTTTAGTCAGTATTCATTTAGTCTTAGCCACATTTTTAACCTTCCTGTTGGTCTTGATCTGTGGACTTCCATCGAGAATCATTTTCCTTCTATTTCAGGAACATCCTTTAATATTTCCTTAGGTGGGGTTCTGCTGCTCATGAATTCTCTCTGTTTTAAATTATCCTAAAATATATATATATTTCATTTCCGAATTCTCATTTTCATTTTTTTTACTGAGTGTTAAATTCTAGGTTGTAGGCTATTTTTTTTTTCAGAACACACTGAAAATATCATTCCATTGTCTTTGGCTTCCATTTTGCTCATTTTAATTGAGAAGTCATGTTTCAGTCTTATTGCTCCTTTGAAGGCAATGTTGTTTTTCTCTGGATGACTTTAAGGTTTTTCTCTTTGCATTTGGTTTTTACTATGCTTTTCCTAGTGGTTTCTTTTTTGTTGTTGTTGTTGTTTTGTTGTTTTGTATTTATAATACTTGGGAGTTTTAGGGCTTGAATCAGGCTTACTGTGTTTTATCAGTTTTGGAAAATTCTCTGCAATTATTTCTTCAAATACTATTTCAGCTGCATTTCCTCTCTCTTTTCTGAAGGAACATTAATGAAATGTGTATTAAAACTCCTTTTTAAATATAAACTCTATGTTTCTTATGCTCTATTTTGTATTTTCCATCCTTTGCTTCTGTAAGCTTTAGTGTGCATATTTTCTTTTGACCTGTCTCTCAGATCATCAGTTCTCCAACTTTTCTAAACTGCTGCTAAATCCATATGTTGAATTCCTCACGTGTGTTATGGTATTTTTCAGATATAAATTTTCCATTTGGTTTTTATGGCTCATAATAATACTGCAGTTTAATCATTCTTCTGTTATGGAACAATTTAGGTAGTTTTCAATTTTTCAAGTTTATATATTGCACTGTAACAAACATCTTTGATTTTGTCTAGAATGCATCATTCAATCTATGAATATTTATTAAGTACCTTATTTTCTCTGTCCAAAACTTTGTTGGACACTAAAAATTAAAAATATATACAAAAAGTCCCTGATTTTCCTGAGTTCATAATGTCATATAGCATTTCCCCTACTATGTTACTAATGAAAAATCTGACTATTGTTTAAAATATTGTGTTAATTATGAGGTTTTTGAATTACTGTGTTTATTTTCTGTTTTATAAATTCTTTCTATTTTATAACTTATGTGATCAAAGAAGGGGCCTAAATCTAACTCTCTAATAGCGTTTTATTTTCTCTCTGAAAACATAAGCAATCCTTTATATTTTTCATGTTTTCAAATTGGACTACAGAGTTAGCCAAACTATACACTATACATACACTATCTTAGAATTATTCTTACTTTTTAAAAACTGAAATACAAGGAATAAACCCTTAATCATGACTAGTCTCTACATATATTTATGAAAAATAAGTTGTTTTTATCTTCAGTCAAGAATATTCAGTTAAGAATAATTATGTTGTGGTACATCTGATCATTCATTTCAGTTGCCCATCAATTTATCGACTTGAATACAGCAAACTGACAGTCTTTTTGATTGACTCATTCTCATTTATATGTTTGTCATGAGTCTATTCTTTTTTGACAAAAAGTCTCCAATTGGTCCATTCTGTGAATTAGAGGCAAAGGGAATCAGCTGAGCAGACAAAACAATATTCTAATATTCATATGCTCTGAATACATAGATTTTGATTTGGTAATTTTCTCCCATTCCTAAAGTTTATTCACTGTATTTTCTCCTGTTCAGTTACTCCCTAATACCGGAGAGTCAATTCATTTATATATAATACATAATAAGCATTAATTTCTCACTTTTATATTCATTCATTCATTTGATAAATGTTTTTGAGTGCCTGTTCCATTAAGAGATATGATATAGCTTCCTAACTGATATCTCAGAATCTGGACTGAGATTAGCCTAGTTTCAGTCCTTGTTGTAAGTACTCACGGTTTGATTTTGGACAAGCTAATTAATATCACTGATGCTAATTTCCTCATATATAAAGAGGGATAGTAATTATTGTGAAGTTTAAATGATATGAATATTAACGTTAAGCTCATCCTGGCACATAGTACTCAGTAAATGGTAGCTTTTATGAGGATAATGATGTCCTGTTATTAGTGTTGATATTAGTATTAAATGCAAAATATCATAAAGATGCAAACCAATTCCTGCCTTTAAACATTCTGAAATCTCCTTGAGGAGAAGCTGTATATTGCTACATTTTTTAATGTTACTCAAAAAGTAATTTTTGAGTTCTCACTGAATATAGAGAATTATACTACATAGTATTTGAGTATGTCTTTTAAAAAGTATCCCTCAGACTTTAAGGAATATACACATACTAAATATATATATCCACAAAGAAATAACTTAATGGTGGCAAACTACAGTCATGCTATAAGAATGTGTTCTTAGCTTTTGTGAACAAAAGAAACCGGATATATCAAATCACTTCTACCACCAAATTGGGGGATATAAATAAGTATGGTAGTCTGTTCTCAAGTAAGTTTAAATATATAGTTGTTTTTTATTACTCATGTTTACCATTAAACTTTTGGAGAAACAAACAAAATAAAAGGAAGAGGGAAAATACATAATTTATTTCTCTCCTTCTTTATGTTTTGTTATTGTCATAAGTACAAAAATGGGGACATGGTAATGTTTTGTGTTTGATAATGACAATACCAGACATTAATATGTTTTATATACATTTTTCCACAGCATTAAATATATGCCTATATTATTGTTGTTTAGTGTGAATCTTAATTTGTGTATGCAGTGTCACATTATAAGACTCTAAGATGTTTGCAAGTTTTTTGCTCTAATAAACTAGATGGCAATAAACGACAGATAGAAACCTGAAACATAATGTAGGATTTCGGTAATAATCTCAAACAGAATTTTCACATGGCAGTGCACACACACACACAGATGGGCACACACACACACACACACACAAAAGTGCATACACAACTAACTAGAGACATCTGAATAAGAGCTGTGGATTGCCACAATGTCAATTGCTTGGTTTTGATACTGCACCATAGTTGTGTAAGATATTATTATAGAGAGAAAATGGAGGAATAGTTAATGGTACTTCTTTATACATTTTTTTGCGACTTCATGTGACTTTATAATTATTTCAAAATGAAATGTTTAAAAAAGAAAAACAAACCTTTCCCAGTAGAAATAGGCAGGGTGAAGAACAGAATACATGTGGAAGGAGATCTCTTCAGAAAGAAAATTACTTGACTGACTCCTGATCTAGGCAGGCTCAATACTCCTAAGAAAGTTTTTTTTGTTTTTTGTTTTCTGTTTTTTAACATATAAAAATAGTTATCTGGAGCCTCTGAAGAAAGGGACCATTAGAACTAGATACCTGTTTCTAGTGCTGTTTCTCTAAATTAATGGCAGTGCATTGTATTTAGCGTATTTTTAATAGAGAATTCTGGACAAAGCTATTTAGAGACTTATATTGGAAGTCTATTTCTCTGTAAGAATAACAAAATATGGTCAAATTCAATGAAGTGTGGGAGAGGTGAGGAGTTTGCGTTGCGTCACTTGTAAGAAGTGGGTCAGACAAGCAGGAAATTCTCTGACTAGGAAGAGTGAAAATTACATTCCTAAATATGAGATTCTTTTGCCTTTTGCTTTACTCTTGGAAATGCATGTAGACAGAAGTGTGTGTGCGTGTGTGTGTTTGTGTGTGCACTGTTTATAGGTTGAAATTGAAGTGCTCCTACTTCATATTGAAGTGTACCTACACATACATACATATGAATATATTTGTGAGACTACAGATAACATATATGAGCATATTGATTTGAGACAAAATCTCATATTATTATGCTTACAAGTCTTGTAAAATACTTATTATGATTGACTAGAATGTCATATTTCATTATCCCAAGGTTTAAAAAAGTATCTCTAACATCTCTCTTACTCTGTCATGAATGTATAAATAATCAGGTTATCATTATCCTAAAATATCAGCATCACATGCTATTGTAGTAATAACTGCCTGCATTAGTTACCTATTGCTGTGTAACAAAAATACTACAAATTAGCATCTTAAAACTCCCAGTTTTATTATCTCCCAATTCTCTAGGTCAGAAGTCCAAGTGGGCTTTCTGGGTTAGGGCATCATAAGGCTGAAATTGTGTTGGCTAGGCTGGGCTCTTACCGGAAGGCACTAGGGCAGAATCTCCTTCTAGACTCTTTCACGTTATTTGTCAAAGTCAGTTCTGTGTGGTTGCAGGTCTGAGTCTCCCTTTCGTTGCTGGCTGTCATCTCAGCTCCTAGAGGATGCCCACATAACTTGGCACATAGTGCCTTCCATCTTTAAAGCTAGCAATGGTGTCTCTAATCCTCCTTGTGCTTTGAATCTGACTTTTCTTTCAGCAAACAACTGGAGAAAACTTCTTTTAAAGGGATTTATGAGTAGATTATGCTCACCCAGCGAATCTCCCTACCTGAAGGTCAGCTGTACTGTATTACATAATATGATCATGAGAGTGATAGCTCATTTTCACAGGTTTCAGAGATTAGGGCAGGACATCTCTGGGGGCCATTTTTAGAATTACCTGCTATACTGCTGCTTCCAGGTAAAGGACTGAGTAATTTCTTCATTTATTATATTCAAACTATAGAATTCTTCATGGTCAACACTAGCATAGAAAGGAAAAAAATAGAAGATAGCATTTAAAGAGTGTTAAAAAAAAATTACATACCTAACAACCTAAAAGTTTAGTCTAAACAGCCACAATAAGTAAGTATCACACATAGTACTTAGAGTAGGGTTTCAGTTGTGACAGAGGAGAGCCAAAAAAGTAAGATTCGCAGGTAATATAATGACGGTAACTATAATGGAGCTTTCCATTTTACTGGCCATCAAGAGTTTGAGAACTCAACGGTTTAACTGATGCCTATATAATGCAGGTGATAAAATTCCAGTACAAACTGGTTTAAACATGTAATTCGAAAAGAGCCCTGGGGAAATGTTGGTTTATGTCCTCAACCGATTAGATCCCATTTTTCTCAGTTCTGCCTTCAGGATTCATGAAGAAGGAACGTGGTGTCAACAGGTTCTGCCCCTAAGTGTTTTCAAGTCTCAGGGCCACAGAACTTCTCAGAAGTACCAGCAAAGTCTCTGAATTATAAACAAAGCCTTTATTGTGTCAGGTCCCATTTGGAAGGGATCACTGGGATGTGCTGATTGGTTTAGACCCAGGTCATGTGTGTCAGCTCTGGTTTCAGGGGTGGAGTCAGCTTCACTCTAACCATCTGGATGGAGACTAAGGGAGAGGTGGTTCCCAGAAAGAAAGAGGGTGCATTGCCAGAGGGCAGTGAAAGTTGCTGAGCTGCACTAGCCTGGAATGTCCACAGCAATGTCTTTACCATTCAAAAGATACTTTTATAGATGTGCCTGGCTGGCTCAGTTGGTAGAGAATGCAACTCTTGATCTCAGGGTTGTAAATGTAAGCCGCCATTGGGTGTAGAGATTGCTTAAAAAATTAAAATCTTTTTAAAAAAGATATTTTTATAGATACATTCAATACCAATGGGTTATATACAAATGTCTCATTTGCTAACTACAGTGGAGCAGGAATACTGGGCTGAAAGTAAAGCTGGAGAGTTATTTTGGTGGTAATTAAACTATGCAGTGGGGAACCTCAGTGTTCCCCTGCTGCTATAAATGAAAAAATTGGAAAGCTTGGTCCAATTCACAGAAGAAACTGCAGAAATTTTCCTTCTTTATTGTCACAGAAACTTTTTAAAAATGACTTTGCTACTTGATAGCATTTGCTTATTCTAGGACCAACTATGAAATGGTAAGGTGGTCTCTGATTTAGCACAGATTATGTATGTGGTTATTAAAATTTATGTATATTAATATTTTACTACATTCTCTTAAAAAGCATAAAAAATTCTATGTGTTTTATTACATGAGCCAGTTTGAGGACCATTGATATAGTCCTGTCTTCTCAATTGCAGGTGAGTAAGTTGAGGCCCAAAGAAGTTAAAGAACTTGTCCAAGGCCATCCAGGTAGTTAGTCAAGAATCCTGGTTTTATTCTCATTCTAAAACTTCCTCATCCTTCATGCTTAATAATTTAATATTGTCTTAATTTTATCTTACATTGTTGGAGAACTTGATAGTTAATGGAAAGGATGGTAAATGTGTAGGAATAGGAAGATAAGAATGTAGTTATAATAATAATAATAAGTGAATTTTATTAGAATGTAAATTGTATTTGTGGGCTTTGCTTAAAATAACAAATGTTAACAGGGTGTTTGGTGAAATGAGGCTTAGTTGTTTAGCCTGACTTTTTAATGAGCATATAAACCCCGAATTATCTAGTTTCTTCTAGTGTTTTTACTTATTTTAGTTTTTACACCATGATGATTCCTCAGGGAAGTCATCTAGTGGCAATAACATGAAGCAGTCAAGAAGAGACGGGACTTAGACTAGCTGGGTAAAACTTCTGCTTGGGCAAAGCCCCTTTTTCTCTTTGTGTTTTAGTTGCCAACTCTACAAGTTAAGGTTTAATTTCTCAGATGGTGGTTGTGATGATTAAATGAGATAACACATGAAAACAAGCTGCAACATAAGATAGTAGGGAAGAGCACCGACTTAGGAGTCAGATTCCCTCATATGAAAACATCAAGCTTATACGATTGCTGAGGATTAGGAGAGTCAATATTTGTAAAGCATTTAGAATAATACAAGTACATTTATATAGGACAGGCACTCATATACAAATGAGTAAGTGCTGAGAAACAGTGCTTGGGACATAGCAAATGCTCCGTGTGAGAGTTATTTGACGGAGTCCCTAATCACACCCTATCGCCTTGTTTTATTTCCTTCATGGCACTGAACACTAGATTGTTTTGTTTACTCATTGGTAATGTCTTATTGTCTGTCTTTCCCCTGAAAACACAAACTGCATGAGGACAGGGACTGTCCCATCTGTACACTCGGTACACAGTGGTACACTCAGAGCCTGGAACATTGCTCTACATGGACACGACGAACTCAAAAAATATTGTTGAATGGATTAATTATTAAAACTAACAACATAAGCATAAATCCCCTAAGTACTTTAAATCTAATACTGCTACATGATAATGCCTCTGAATGAAAAGTCTTAATTATTTTTTAGGCCTTATCTGTATTTCTAAATGAAATGCGTACAAATTTCCTTGATTAGCTATGCTAATTTGACATTTCTGACATGCATCAGAATGCACAGTTTCATTTAGGATCTTTAACATACTATAAATACCTTGAGCAAAGCGTAATTGAGATCTTTTCTCCTATTCACATGGATGCATACAATGCCTTGGTGTTTTACCACATTAACCCCAGAGGACTTGCAATTTCTTAATGCTATTGACCTTGCTTTTCTGGCTCATGGCTGTTTCCTGGTATAGTGTCTGACCTCTGGGACAAAACGGGGTTTAGGATGCTTTCACATTTACTCCATGTTTTTATTTTTTTCTCCCAAAGTACGGCTGACTGATAAAGTCAGTTGTCATATACCTTGTATTTTGGCACCAAGACCTCCCAACCTAGGCCTTAAAGGGCTAAATCCTTAATTATTGATGATTTCACAAATAGGAATTTATTGGTACAAATTCCTGTTTGTGTTTTACTAGAAAATACATGGACTTTTTATTGTCATCAGTTAAAATTATGGTTGAAATTAGTAGCACATAAAAATTCAGCAGATTTATGAGTTCCTTCTGTGTGCCAACTCAGTGCTACACACTTTCTGTATATTCTGTTATTTAATCTCACGAAAATTCTTTGAGGGAACTGTTACTTCTACCATTTTTTTTCTTATGAAAAGAATGATGCCCAGAGAATTTGTCTGATGTTCTAGAGTCAACTAGTAACTGGCAGAGCTGTGATTTGAACTTCAAGCTCCAGAGGCTAAATCTACACTTTTTTCTGCTATAGCAGTGATTCCCAGATCAGCAGCATCAGCATCTCCTGGGAACTTGCTAGAAATGAGTTCCCAAGGCCTGCTCCAGAGCTGGTATGAGAGTCAGGGCAGCAATCTGCATGTATCCTCCAGATAATACTAGCTAAAGTCTGAGAACCATTGCATAAACTCACAAGCCTATACAATTGGGCCTAGCCAGGTAGATGACTGGGTGAGTTAAATGACTTTCATTTTTGGAAAAGATGTATTTATAATAAAATTTTCAAATGTACTTTTTTCTCAAAGCATAAGACTCTCTTAGGTCTATTTTTACAATCCCTTATTTTAATTTTTTCATTAAATTCAGTTTGACCACTTTTTTTTTAACACAGTTATCTCTCCATCTCCATGGCCAGTATTATTTTCAATGTGTATCTGAAATTCATTATGGTTGTGGCTTGACTTATCTTTGTTTCATATTGATGATATTAAAATTTTCCCTTTATTAGTTTATTATTCTTCATGCTTTGGGTTTAGGTTTTTAATGATTGTAACCCTGTTCGAAATGTAATTAATTGTATTCTTCTTGTCACCTGAGTAAACACAAATGAGTATATCAATTTGTTCTTTTTCCCTTGGAATCATGGGACTAAATCACCTTATTTTATTAACAAATAAATCCGAAATGGGTTGTAACATAGAGTATGACCTCTTAAAATACCATACCTCCTGTTATATTTTAAAACACTGTTTATATCATATTTTTTTTAAGATTTATTTATTTATCTGAGAGAGAGAAAGGGGAGAGGGAGGGAGAGAATCCCAAGCAGACTTCCCACTGAGCACAGGGCCTGATGAGAGTCTTGATCCCATGACCGCAAGATCATGACCTGAGCTGAAACCAAGAGTTGGACGCTTAACCCAGTGAGCCACCCAGGTGCCCCTGCTTATATCCTTCTTTTTCATATATCCCTTTAAAAGGAAATTTTGATATGTTTTCCTTTGTTTTTCTTTTTCATTTCAAATCCTATACTTAAAGAAAAAAAAAAATCTAATGTGTAAAGTTGTGTAAACCAAGGACTATAGCCTATAACCGTATAGTGCACACTGCCTAACATAGAGTAGGAGTTTATAAGAGATGAATAGATTAAAATGATAATTTTGGACACAACTTTTTATTTATTTGGTACCATATTTATATGAATCATCACATAAATAACCACAGTAAGTACTTACGATAATGCTGATAAGATATCAGCATTTGACAGTAACTTTTTCAAATTAATAAATTTGAAGTTAGGAAAAATTGATATTATGACATAAAAAAACTATTTCTTTTGTAACTCCCACTTTTTTCACTTTTAGCTTTTAAACCTTCTTGCTCTATCAAAAAGGATACCTCTTTTTAGGTGTATCCAAAGAAAAACACTTCCAACAATAGAATCATTTCCCAGGAGAACTGTCTTGTGAGGACATAGGATTTGAGTCAAATCTACTATTTGGGTCTTCAACTGTGCTCCACGCCTAGAGCACTATTAACTATAGAGACACATTGATACAAGAGTTGGTAAGCCTGCCGAGAGGCCAGGAAGTGAAACAGGTCAAACAAAATAATTTCTGGATACTTTCCTCTTCCAAAAATCTGTTATGAAATCTAGCATTGACCTCTAATGTATTTTACTTGCTAGTTGACCCACAGAATCAAGTCTTCATCTTTGTAACATTCACAGCCCTAACAAATTATTATAATTCCAGATTCTCCTCCAGTCTTGTTCTGTTTTTCAAAGATTTGGCAGGCATTACAAAACATGGAAGCATACACAAAATGTTAAAATTTCCCCAGGAAATCATATATTTTTCAGCTGATTTTAAATATGTAGTAAGTAATCAAGACAATAAAATAAGTATAATGCTGAAAAGAATAAAATAATTAACAAATATACTTCACATATCTAATGCTTATTAATTCTGCATTTACATTCATTAACTGATTCACATTTCTATTTCTGTTCTCTGTTGTTCTAAAAAACAGTAAATAAAAGACTAATGCTTACTTGAATCACCTTTAAAGCTATGACAAATGGTGGGAAAGGATTAGCATCTAAGAAGATAAAAATTATAATTAAAGATAATCCTAAGAGGAAGAGATATTCAGGTGCAAGCCAGTTCCATTCCTTAGAAAGATGTGGTAGTTCACTGAGGGAAAACAAACAGACAAATGTTAAGTTGTTCATGAGCACATCTGGCAAAGTAAATTCTGGGGCATTACAGAGATAAGAGACTTTCAGGATTCTCTTGGAAACACCAATTTTCAAAAAGCAAGTTGGCTCCTATGTCTTTTCAACGTGTCCTGACATGTGCACAATTATAGACCTACCAATTTGCTTAATATTGGTTCCACTCTGACTAGAATCCATTTCTAGACTCAGAATGTCAAAACCTGAGGACTAATAGGAATAGCTTGGAATTTGGATTTTGAGAGTCTCTGGATTCAGAGACACTGGGGATGATTCTAGAGGGGAGCCTAAGCAAGCATTTCTAGTCCTCTACTTCAGCTAGAGTACCTCGGCTTTATACATTGAGCTCCTGCAAAGGCAGTGCAGTGTTAAGGTTAAGAATATAGATGTTCTCGTCAGGCTGCTTGAGTCCAGATCCTGACTCAGCACTTACTAGTTACATGACCTTGGATAAGTACTTTACTTCTGTCTCAGTTTTTCATTTCTGTATGGTGGTACCTAACTCTCATGGTTAGATTAGTGCCTGGCGCATAGTAAATACTCAGTAAATAACTACATGAACAAAGAGATTTTCTAAGACAAAACAAAGCAAAACAACAACAAAAAAGTAAACCCTTGGAGCCATTAGTTTTAAGGTCATTATAAAAACTAAGGGTTAAGGAGTACGAAGGTCCCCATCCTACTTTTGCTATTTCTTTACTAACTGTTCCACACCATGTTCTTTTAAATCACATGTATCGATTTTTATATTCTTTGTTTTACTAAAGATTCATAAAGCATGTATATTGTGTTTATGTATTATATTTTTGAATGGTTAGGTCAAGGGACAGCGGAAGACAGTCATGTAATTTGCTTTCTACAGTATCTGTTACTGAGATATAGGTAGATCAAGGTTTGATGATGGATTTTTAAGAATGATAATGACAATAATATTGATAATCTCTACATAATGGTCAGAGAAGTAGGATTATTCTATATGATATGAGAAAAGAGAGCAGTGATTTAACAGTGGTGTTCACAATAGTGATGTTATTTAAGGACATACAGAGAATATGGTGAATAGTTTCTTTCTCAAGTTCAGAATAAATAAAGGGGATAAACAAGGATTTCATTGAAGCACATTCAACAAATGCCTGTCACTTGCCAGCTACTCTGCTAGGTATGAGGAGATATAAGATCAGACTCAAAGGAATAAGCAGTTTCTCTGATGAAATATTCAGTTTCTATAGAATAGAGCAACTTCAAAATAATTACTTAAAATAGAGTTGATCAGTGCCAGAAAGTAAGAAAGAACTTCAGTTATAAGTGTAAAAAGAATGAAGGAAATAGAAAATCGTCATTAGAACAGCATAGTAATAATTACTGCAGGCAAGGTCCATCAGCAGAGGCTAAAATTAGTGGATGAAAGTTTAAGGTAAAAGAGCATATTTCCAAACAAGGTTTAGGAGCATAAATATTCAAGTATCTATTAGTTACCAGGGACAATATAGTAATTTTAGTGAAGTAACTTGGTAGATAGCATCTTAACCAAATAATCAAAGTTAACATCACCAGTAATAAGACATGGACAAATGTACCTTCTGAAATGTTCCGATGATACTGACCTCTGTGATATTCTTCCCCCAAATCCATTACCTCAGTCTAATAATGAGAAGACATCAAAGAAATCTAAATTGAGGGATATTCTACTGATGTGTTTTCTTCAAAAGTTTTAAGATCTTGAAAGGAAATACTGATCAACTATCACAGATTAGAGAAGACAAAGGAGACACAGTAACTAAATGCAATATGATATCCTGGATTAGATCCTGGAAGAGAAAAAAGGACATTAGTGGAAAACCTGATGAAATCTGAATAAAGCCTAAGTATAGCTAATAGTATCGCACCAATGTTAACTTCTTAGTTTTGATAATCATACAATAGTTATGTAAGATGTTAACATAAAGGATAACTCGATGAAGCTCTCTGTAGTATTTTCACAGCTCTTCTATAAATCTAAAATTATCTCAAAATAAAGAGTTAAAAAATAGAGCCGAATCTTTTGAAATTCTGAGATTTCTTACGTATGATTCCAAAACAAAGCAAGAGCAGAAACTAGAGATCTACAAAAATAGCTCTAACCTTGCAATTTTGTAAAATTTTTCTGGACACCTTCTCATTTTTCAGAAATGTATTTTCATATCACTCCCTTCACTTAACAATGCCATGTTGTTCCGAGTCATTTAATGTGTATGTAAAATATACACATTAATGTATATATAAAAGTCATTTAACGTATATATAAAAATAGAATGTGTATATGAAAGCTAGACAAGGAGACTTTTTGTAGTATAGAATTGTCATTAATAGATACTCCATTCAGAGTATATTTCACAATGACAAGGTAACTTTCTACTTTCATTTGACATATTAGTTATGCTACTGAAATCTTTGAAATCTTCAGGTAATAAATGGCCATTTCCATTTGGAATATAAATTCCACAGAATTTGAATTTGAAATAGATGTTAAATGACATGAAAATAGAAACAAAACTAAACACTTATAAGACAGTATGTGTGTATATATATATATACACATATATACATACATATATATGTATTTTTTTTCCTAGTAAATTGTCTAGAATTTCCTTTGACAAAGGTTTTAAGTTCTACCTCTCCACACTTAAAAGAGATCTCTTTGGGCCAGCTTTGTAGGGAGGGCAATTTTTGTGCCTGCAATTATAAGACAACGTACAATCTTGTGCATAAATCATTGCTGCTGCAATTAGCTCATTTACCACTTCTGCCCTGGAGACAGAGGAAGCCGCCCCTCCCTAAACAGCTGGGATGGAATTGTTAGAAGGGCCGTCTCTCCCTTTTGATAAACAGTCATGGCCTCCCACCTCTGCCAGGTGTGTCTTCTTTCACAAGGATTAGGGGAGGAGCAGGGGTTGCTACCTTTTAAAATAAAAGATCCACTAAATTAGGAGAAGTGATTATGTTGGATCTAAAGAAGAGTAAGATAATTGTCCTGAGGTACTTGCAAACAGTGGGGTTTATTTTATCCTCCCATAAGCTCTTTAAACTCCAGTTGGCTAAACCAACTAAAATAAGAAAAAGCCAACTGTCCTCACAACTTCAAAACAACTTTTCTTTCGTGGGAACAAGAAAGTCACCTCTAATTATAGCAAAGGAACGATAAATCTGCCCAATCCATTTGTTGCTTGTGTTCCTGTTGTTTATATGGTTTCCTCAATTACACTTTTGGTTTTTATTATTGTTTATCAAATCTCATTAGTATTTCTAACTCATTAGTATTTTTCCCTACAGAATTTTTTACTCTTCTCTCTGAGGCATAAGTGTATTATGGCAGTCTGAAGAATCATTTGGTTTTTTCCTCGGTTATAAAATGTCTTCTGTCCATAGCACTCTGACTTTTTAAAGGGAATCGTATAGAAAAACATTAGGGAATACAATATACAAGACTTGAGCTGGTAAATTAAAATTAAAATATACCATATCACATAATATTTGTGCTTAAATGTTAATGGAAACTAATTGTTCATTTGTTATGACCTATATCCTTTTGAAATATATAGTTTCTGAGTCATTAATCTGAAGCAATATTTCTTGGAAATTCATTCAGGTTTCTGCTCTATCTGAACTTTGTGGACCTCTCATTTATTTGATGTGCATATAAAATGTAGGTGATGGACTCAGCAAGCCAAATTTCAAATGGATGCAACCTCACAGGCCAGATTCCTGGCACAAAGGAGGTTGACTAAAAGAAGTCTACTCCATTATAGTGTTATTCCCTACAGAACTGAGTTTATGTGCAGTGGCATCATTGTGTTAATTTATTTAACTAAATATGTCCTATTCAGAAAAATACCATTTACAGATTTTCAAACATATTACAAGTCCCAGTATATTTGTAGATAAGAGCCATAATTTATTTTGTCCATGATGACATAAAAGAAAAATATAATAGTGGTTTTAAAATTTGAGGTCCTACAGTATCAATTTCATTGTCTTTCTAGATTCAGTTTATTATTCCAGTAGGCATCTGGATTCAATGCTTGTATAAGAGAAACTTTCTTTTAAATTTTATATAATAATGCAATGGTGAGTGAAATTAATTTCACAATATTTCTTGCTTTCTTTATAGTAACCAAATATTATATATGGATTAACTATGGCATCTAGGGATATAGTATTATATAAGACATGGAGGTTTGTGCTCTAAAATTTTCACTTTCCACAAAAAGTGGTAAAATAGACTTCTGCAGGACAAATTTCTGATATTTTGCTTTTAAAAATCCTTTCTTGTAAGGTTGTGTTAGCATTATGAAAGTTTTTTTCCAAAATTGGAATCATTATAAGAAACAATCTATATAAGAGTATAAAAATGTCTAGAATTAGATTGTACGAAGTGCTTTAGTGAATTATATACACAGCTTTTTGATCTGGATATTTAATATTACCAAATCAGGAGATTAAAAAAAAAGATCCCAATGATATGGATTTGAGAAGTCATTAATGGGGGAAAAGTTTTAAGCATTTGTCCTTTTGAAAGCAAATACATTTCTAGTATTTGCCAATTCATCAGAGGTTCAGAAACAGCAACATGTTAGTTTCTACCATTCTCCTATACCTGTTCTAAAGCTTTTATGTAATCCTTGTGTTCATGATTCAGAATTCCTCAATGAACTATCCAGATGTCTCCTATATTTTTAAGATTGCCTAAAAGATAAATGATTCTGAAAATAATTCATCAAAAATTGTAATTCGTAATCCTAACACCTTTTAAAAGGTATGTAACTTTCACTCACACCCCAAGGGTCAATATGTTATAATTTTGTTTTGCTTAAGCTTATAAGAACTCAGATAAAAATAACTGGGTTTAAGTGTGGTTTCCTCTGTTTTTTAGTCTCAGAGGGGGGAATTTCTAGATTAGTTTTTTTTTCTTCCCCTGGGAAATATACAATTCTCTATGTTATGGCCATTAATGTTCAGTAATAAGTTAGTCCTCAAATACCAATAAGATGATGTGGGCTTGATGGAAGTTAAATGTCCCTAAATCCTATGAATTGATCTGCAGGAGCTGTTTTCCGCATGAGTGGTGGCTTCACCCAGGCAGACATCCGCAGAGCTGCGGAGGTCAGGGTGATGGAGGAGGAGTGGGTTTGGCGGCACATATGCACTCTATTCCTGACAGTGTCTTGCTTCGGCAAAGGGAAGTGAAGCGCGTATACCATGCTCAGTGGCATTTCCAAATGCAGCTCAGCTGGGGGCCCAGGCTTATTGCATCAATGGCACATACCGGGCAAAAAAGGAAATACATAATTTTGTCAAAGTAGTAGATCACAATCTACCAATCCTTCCCTCCCCCTTCAAAATCATCACCCCCACACACTAATAGCTCTAATAGATACAGACTTTATGCATATTTCAGTCACAGCAGTATTTCTAATGCATATGTGAAAGGGCCCTTAATTTATGTCTACCAACTGTGTGGTGCCCTTCTTTTGGGTAATGTCATCATCCTAATGGTGTTTCTATTATACTCAAAGGTAGCAAATGAGGCTTATTGCAAGAAGGTAATTGATTTTCACTGAGTGAAAATGTAAATAGCCATAAGAAATCCTATGAAAGATAAGCAGTTCAAAATTGCCAGAAAAAAAATGATTTGTATACATGACTTATTGGTCCAAGTATATAAAACGTTTCTTTTTTCAAGTCGATACCACAATAACTGTATTTCACATCATTTTATTTCAAATTGAAATAAAAATGGAAGAATTTTGATGATCTTGCTTTTACCAGTTTGACTGTGTATATTATGAAAATTATCTTAAATGGAAGGGGGTTTCTTTTTGTCAGTGTGCCCTGGTAATAGAAACCACGTAAGTAAAATTCCTCTTACAGACGTGTAAAGAGAAATAATTCTTTTGATTTACTGTAGTAAGAAAAGTATGCCATTGGTATCAATAATGCATTCTTTAAAAGAATACAAGCCAAAATCTCATTAAAAGTCAGCATAAATGTCATAAATTCAAGAAAAAAGCAAAGCTCAAAATGCGCTTTATTATTACGAAGAAAGATTAGGTAGAATCACGGGGGCTTAAGAATTTGATTTGATGTGAATATAGTTATGACTGATATTTTCTCAGCAAGTAAATAGAATTCTTAAAATTTATATTAGCAAAAGAAAAAGTGGGGCAAAATAGACTATCTGAGACAATGAATCTGTTTGTTAAATAATGCCATTATTGCTAAAATATTGCCATTTTTTAATGTACAGTAAAGTGCTCATCAAACTATTTTTGTTCCCTCCACAAATTACAGACCTTTGTACATTGCTGTTATAACCAATTCTACTTACATCACACCGCTACAGTTTTCTGATTTTAAAAGATACCTTTTCTCTGAAGAGTCACTTCCATCAGAAAAGCAACATTTTAATCACAAAAGTCTCCCTTTTCTACTTTAATATGTGGTTATGGTAATTAAGCAATAGACTATACATTTTTTCCATTCCCCTACCCTATCTTGCTTATGATCTGAAAAGGACTTTTATTTCAGAAAGTATAAAATATTTAATGAGAATGTTTTTGTGTTCTTGCCTTAGAAGAAGGTCACTTGGATTAACAAGAAGATATCATTTGTGTTGACCTTCGAGTTGGCAGATAGAGAGATTTGATCAATTTTATTTCTGCGGTCAAATAGGGAATGGGACAGGAAAATCATCTAAATTCCTTCCCACTGAGGGAAGTTTAGAGAAGCGATTCTTTTACTTTCAGCATCGGCAGATGCAAGATCTTTAACATCTGTTTTATTCTTCATAACGTGTGTGGCTAGAGGCAGGCCTGACGTAGCCATCAGCTCAAACAGCAGGTAGACTGAAAGCATGATGACTTATTACAAAGTGCCATGAACAAAATATACTCTTTAATATTAATTAGTCCCCAACCAAGCCCTTTGGTTTGTTACAGTTTTAGAGTCAGACATGCAGTACTCCCTAGTGATACAAAGATTTCATTAATCACTTCCAGAACCATGTACAAAAATTCCATTTAGTAGAAAACATGAGCTCTAAGCAAGAAATTCAACTTTGTGGGGAAAACAAGACTGTCTATGTTTATTTCATTAGGAAGAAAACATCAAATAGGTTTATCATGATGTGACTTTGCAGTTTCCACATTCCAAATTTGCCATTTCATTAAAAAACCCAGGCCTTTTATTTTGTTCCGTCTGAATTTAAGTACCTCAGGTTATCATGCTGTGTGTAAATAATGAAGACAGGAATGCTTTAAAGGCTACTAAACAATTAGTACATTCAGATATGAAGTTGCAGTAAAGATGGCGGGCAAGGCATCAGTCACTCTATTTAGTGTATTTGATAGGGAGTATATAGCAAGGAGAGTTCTACATGGTACTGACGAATATGGATCTGAACATTTTGAGAGGATGTTTGTCTATTTCTAATGACCTTAAAACTTTCTAGAACTTAGGACATAGATAAATTGAAACAATAAAAAAGTGTTTGGATAACATGAAACAGACTATCATTAAAATAATCTAGTAGTTTTATGCATTTGTATTTTAAAATGCTTATTTTATTTTATTTTGAAAAGCTGTTAAGCACTAAAAATTATTTCAACAATTTTTCTTTGTCCTGGAAAAGATAGCTTTATTATATGCCATTTTACAGTGTCCAAAATCTAAGATAATACTCTGTTTTATAGAAATATCATTTTTATTAGTTTTTATACTAATTCCCTGCTTTGGATTATAAGAGAATAAACAATGATATCTTCTAGATATGCCATTCCAAATCTTGGGTGTAATCATGGGTGCAATTTTCTTTAAGACTGAGATGAGAGTACTGTTGGCAGTATGAACTGTAGTTCAGTCCTGAATCCTGGAAACTTTAATTCAGGTGCATTGTGGGCACATAAAATTTGAGTTCAAATGCTTTTAAGAAGTCATGCCATTTTGTCGTTTGACACTAATTTTCAACCCAGCATGCTTTAGCAATGACTGAAATTAGTTCCAAGTGAATTACAGCTAAGCTATTTTCTACCATCTAGAAGAAATTTTTTATGCCAACTGAGTCAAGAGAGGTTTTTGAAATTTCGTTTAGTATGTATTATGGTATGGATCTCATCATTGTAGACAATCAAGTGTCCTGATTGTACACACTGTTGAGATGTCACTGAATTGCTTTTTTTGCTAATACTGTTCAACCCTAAATTTATTCTTATTGGTCAGAAGACACATTACTTACAATTCTCTGCTTTCTTTCCAAGTCATCAACAAGTGTTATTTCTGTGAAGTCTATGAGACAGATACTGACCCATCGGAAACTGGACTAAAACCAGCAACTGATTTTCCTCGTGACAATGGTTACCATCAAATATGTCTTCTACCACCCCAATTTGAAAGAGTGTTCTATAGGGGAGTGTATCATAATTCAACCTCTGTGTCTTGAACACATAGTGGAGACTCAAATTTTATGAGAGTTGGAGGCAGAGTATTTAGGCAACATGACTATCATGAGAAGATACCAATTGACCATAAGGAAAAGTGGTTTCTAGGCCTTAAATAAAATTGAAGCTGAATAAATGAAAAGGAATTTCTATGGACATATTTGAGTATTTTGAATTTTCAAATCATCGAAAATTGGTTTCTAGTCTCAAAACCAAAAGAGATCCATGGTAGGTAAAGATTTGATTTGACCTCCACATTTCACAAAGGGAACAAATGATGTTGGTTTAGTTAGTATTGATGTAAATAACTAACAACAGGGTGATGAAAAATACAGGAAGTATATAATCAAATTTAAGATATTAAATTCAAAATATAAAGATCAAAACAATAGTGAAACATATAGTACTGCATTGTTGTGGCAAAAATTCAAGGGCAGCTTCATAGGGTTGCTGTGCTTCAAGGATTAAACATAACAAATTATATCAAATGAATTAAGAAAGTTCTTCAAAATGGCTTTTACTTGAATAAGATTTTTCCAATCGAAAAGGCGAGAGTCTTCTAATTTGGTGAAAAGTTCAACATTTATATACGAAGATAGTCTGCCTTTAACATTTAAAACCTTCCATTGTGATAATTTATATACTTTAAACCTATACCGATAAAGTGGTTGAAGTACATAAATAAGTAATAAAAAGCACATCAAAGTAGTTATGACGAGACAGCCAGATGGCGGAGAATTGCAGTACTTGCTGTAATTTTATCAAAATTACTATTGTCATGGCATGTTAGTTTTCATAAGAATTTGTACAGTCACTGATCTCATACAGACAAATTAATTTCAGGTTCTCTCATGTGTAGTCACATAACAGCTATACTTGAGCACGCACAAAAGAAAATTAAATAATCATAGTCACATAAACTTGAAAAGCAGCACAATATCTTAAGTTTACTATTCCATAACGTCTTGGGATCAGTGATCATTTCTGTTATGTTAGACTCAAATTGATCTACGGTGGTACAGCCATTATGTAGTTTCTGCTATGTTTAGTCTTCATTATATAAAGGTACTGTGTCATGTATTCTATTAGCGAAGAATTGTTATTAAGGCAGTAATGTTGTAATTCCTACATTTATGACCTTTCTTCAAGTTTCATTCTTTTATCTCTTTTATGTCTAAAGGCATAAAAGAGCTTTTTGTGCTTCCCTTTAAAGATAAATACAGACATGAATCCTCAACAATTAATGAGTTTAAATGATATTTGAATTAAGAATGTTCATTACAGGTTTCAAATGTTCTCGTTCATTTCTTTGTCACAGAATTGTGAAAAGAAAACGTGAGACTGTGCATTATACATACTTCTGCTGTTCATATCAAACCAACAATTTCAATTCTAAAGACTCCTTCCTAAAGTCATTTATTTTTATTGTCTCATTTCATAGCCCAATTCTTTCTACTGTGCCATATCCCACTGCATATCAGATTTAGTGCATTGTCAACGTACACTAGGCCTCAGTTTCCTTATGACATGGGTGTTTATCTGCTGTGTTTACTTCATAGACATTGGAGGTTGTGCTAAGAACTTCATGTTCATTAAAGTAGGCTTCAGTTTTGGGGCGCCTGGGTGGCTCAGTGGGTTAAAGCCTCTGCCTTCGGCTCAGGTCATGGTCTCAGGGTTCTGGGATCGAGCCCCGCATTGGGCTCTCTGCTCAGCAGGGAGCCTGCTTCCCCTTCTCTCTCTGCCTGCCCCTCTGCCTACTTGTGATCTCTCTCTGTCAAATAAATAAATAAAATATTAAAAAAAAAAAGTAGGCTTCAGTTTTTATGACCTTAAAATGGAAAAGACAAATATTTCAGTAGCTATTTCAATGACCTCAAACAAATTATTAAGCAAGTATAAAATATTCACCTGGCAGTCATAAATATCTTAGGAAAAGTCCCATTAGATATTTTAATCCTTTATTCTTTTTCCACCAAAAAACTGCTATAATCAACTTGACACTTTTGCCACTAAAGAGAAAAGTTGTTTTATTTCACTGAATTTTAGTTATCTGTTCTCAAGTACTCTGTGCTCTTAAATGTATATATATAGCTTTTATTTCATGATACTGTTTTCATATTAAAAGTAATACATGTTTTAGAAATCTCAAATGTGGAAAATCTTTTTCTTAAAATATATAAGCTATGGGAAAAAGTTATGCATTTTAGAACATTGTAGTTTTTTTCAAATTTGAGTTTGCACTTACTCTCCTGGCTTTTTCTCAGTAGATGAGATAGGAGCTTTAACATCAGCTCTTTGGGGAGCAGTTGTAAACAGGGGTGCCTGTGACAGCAATGCTCCATACATGTTCTATGATAGTCTTACATGTTCCTTTTCTCTGTAAGATACTGTCATGTTAATTCTCAAATACCTTACTTGAAATTACTGTAGATAATATAGTTATACTCAGGATTATGAAACTTTACATTTGGTGAAATGTCTTTTGAGTTATATTACTAAGCTATAGCTTTAAAAATTAAATGACAAACTAGGAGTTTATAATAAAAATGTTAATGGAAATGGAGATAAAGATATTCATTGCAGCATTATTAACGTTAATAAAGATGGGGAAGCAAGGTATCTGACCACGAGAGCATTGCTAAGTGGATTACATTTCATCTATAGACTATTATGAAACATTAAGCACTTTTCCCTAGTTTTTTATAGCACAGAAACTTGCTTATGCTATAATTTTAATTAATTGTAGTATATTGCAAAATGTACATACATGTCATCTAAATATGTTTTAAAAAATCTAGAAATGATTATTCTAAAAAGGCTGAAAACTTTTCACGCTGTTAAGGTGGTTGTCTGTGGGTGCTAGGATTGTGCAGATTCTTTTCTGAATCCTTATATGATTTCTATATTTTCCTAGTATTTTATAATAAACATGTCATTTTCTTATAATGTGGGAAAAAAGAACAAATGGGAAAAAGTAGCATAACATATAAGAATTTAAAATATCACATATAATTCCAATCCCACCATGTACTTTTATTTTTAAATATCACTGTAGTACTTTCTATACTGTAATATTTACTTTTACTTGTCTTTACTCCTTAAGATTGTGAGTGTGAGTTCAGGGACTATCTCCCTTGTTCCTAGCGTAGGCCCAGCACATAATAATTGCTTAGTATGTTTTTAGTGAATGGATGTATGATATTCTATAGGAGTACCTATTTTTACATAGTTGAAATTTATTTTCCTATTACTTTTGTTCTGCTTTTTCTACTTACCCCGACTGCATAATGTTTTTGCATGACTTTGCATAAGCTTCATAATGATAGTCTCAATGTTGTTATAATATCCTCTGCGATTAAAAATCATTATCCTAGAGATGGATATTTCAGTTATTTCCTATTCTTGTTATTATGGACAGAATTGCAGTGAATATTCTCACTCAGTTACCTTTATGTTTCTTTCTATTATGTTTCTTTATGTTTCTTTCTAAGATAAACTTCTAGGACATTACTGTTTCATCAGAAGGTATTACCATCTTTATAATACTTGCTTACTTGCTATACATTACTCTATTGTATTGCCTATTGGTAATATGACCAGCAATGAGTGAGTATATTGATTTATTTATTACATTCATTTTAATTGAATATTAAGTTTAAATATTTTTATTGCATTTAGTGGATATTTTAAAAAATCTGGGTTGCAAAAAATATCGAGGTTACTTTAATTTGCATTTATTTGGTTACACTTCCCATGTATCAGTTTTCTAATCACTTTTTTCTTTATATGAATAGTCTGCTTATATCCTGTGCTCATTTGGAGTTTTTGAAATTTTTAAAACTGCATTTGAAAACACTAATTGTACATTAGAGAAAAACCTATTGTATGTTATATGTGATGCAAATAATATTTCCAGTATGTGCTTGCTCCTTTAATTTTACTACATTTCAATATACAAGAGGTTAAAATTTATGTATTCTAATCCATTGATCTTTTTTTATGTGGTTCTTTTACTGTTGAAAATGAGTAGCATTAACCAATACAGCACAATGACAAACATTGTCAACCTTGTATGACTATGACTCATTTGTATGTAATTCACTATTATGAAGTACATAATTATGTGTTCCTAGATTAGGTATTTAGGCTAATTGTTTCCCTCTTTGGATTTTCTCTCTCTGTGTCTCTCTTCTTTGTTCTGCCCTGCCCTTCCCTTCTGTCTTTACTTTTCTTGAACTTACTAAGTGTCTTCCTCATTGCTCCTTGCTCCACCATGAGCCTTTGATTGCCTATGATGGAACTGAGACAGCAGCCAATTAGCATATTGTACTGCTGTTCATATCCTACTGTGATCTGTTGATTTAAGTGCCTGAAAAATATCAGCCTTTGTTTTAATCAGAAATTAATTCATGTATTATACATGTATACATACATGTGAATAGATGCATGTATTTGAGGAAAAACAACACAAATCTAATGATAAACTTCTTTGTCCATAATTATAAACTAAGGCAGGGACTTGCCTTGCATCTGGACAGCTGGACATGAGACTGAAGACTAGATTGCCTCCCTGCCATGCAATTACCTCCATTCTTGGGACCAAGTCTATTGTTTATTGATCTTGATCCTTTCTTAAAGTGGAGCCTTTGCTGTGTGGTACTGCTGAGCTAATGCTACTTTTGGATTCTCACACTCTTAGTGACTCAAGAAACTTCCTCTTAGCTCATTGAAAGGTTGTGGTGATGGATGAATGATTGTTAAAATCTATAAAAGTCACAGTGTCTGCCTTCTAGGGCATCATTCATCCAATCCTTCACCTAATCAGTTTTGAGTCTAGACCCTATTATGGGTCTAGGACCAGGCCCAACAAGGTTAGGAGAAAACATATTTCCTGCTCTTGAAGTACTTATAATCTAGTTTGGGAGACAAAATGTGTGTGTGTATAATGTAACACATATAATATGTATGTATAATATCTGTGTATAATAATATATATTATAGGGCGCCTGGGTGGCTCAGTGGGTTAAAGCCTCTGCCTTCGGCTCAGGTCATGATCTCAGGGTCCTGGGATCGAGCCCCGCATTGGGCTCTCTGCTCAGCAGGGAGCCTGCTTCCCCCTCTCTCTCTGCCTGCCTCTCTGCCTACTTGTGATCTCTCTTTCTCTGTCAAATAAATAAAATCTTTAAAAAAATAATAATATATATTATGTAATATACAAAATATATAATTGGAAAAAATAAAAAAGATAACAGATGAACTAGTTGTTAGATAAGCAAGAGAGACTGTAAGGGTGCAGATCCATATGCTTTAGAATTTAACATTGGGAATAGCAATCTAAAAATGGTGGCATCAGCTAGAGAAGGTTTTATGGGTTGAATTGTGTCCTAAAAAGATACGTTGAAGTTCTAACCCCCCATATCTGTGAATGTGACTGTATTTGGAAATAGGGTCTTTGTAAATGTAATCAAGTTAAAATGAGGTCATAGTTAATTAGGGTGGGCCTAACTCGTTAATTAGAACACTAATATGACCGGCATCTTTCTAAGAAGACAAGAAGAGACAGAGACACAGATACACATAGAGGAACTTTATGTGATGATGGAGGCAGAGACAGACTGTAGTGCCCTAGCTGCATGGAAGGCCCGAGATTGCCAGTAAACCACCAGAAGCTAAGAAGTGGCAGGAAAGCATTCTCCTCTACAGGTCTGGGAAGGAGCATTGCCCTCTTGACACTTCAATTTCAGACTTTCAGCTGCCAGAAGGGAGACAGTTGTTTACATTTCTGTTGTTTTTGACCCTCAGAAGGTGGATGCGAGGTTGTGCTCTAAATGAAAGGGATTTGGACTGACAAAAAAAGAGGGCTACCTGCTGGAGGAAACCTCATTAGCAAGGGTAAGAATGTGTTTATAGGGACTGTAAATAAAAGCTGGAGTGATGGTCTCTGAGACTAGTGCAAGATAATTTGAGCTGATAAAATAGATCCACCTAATGGAAGGCCTTTAATAACTTAGGGAAGAATTGACACATTTTATTCCCTCATGTATACATTCAACATTTACTAATTATTTTCTGTACATCTCATTAGAAGCCACCTTAGCTCCCAAAGTTATTCAAGAGGAAAGCTGTTGGGAAGCACTTTCTATGCTTTTATTTTATCCTTGCCACCAAATTTTGAAAATTAGTTATTTTCATTTTTTTATTTTTTCAAGATTTTATTTATTTGAGGGAGAGAAAGAGAGAGACAGCACAAGTGGGAGGGGCGAGAGAGAGAGAGAGAGAAAATCTCAAGCCGACTCCACACTGATCACGGAGCCCAACACAGAGTTCGATCCCAGGACCCTGAGATCATGACCTGAGCTGAAACCGGGTGGCCGATGCTTAACCGATGGTGCCACCCAGGCACCCCCCAAATTAGTTGTTTTTAAATAGGTAGTTCACATGGCTCAAAAATGAAAGTTTCAGACAGGTGTATACTAATCTTTCCTATCTACCACTGCCCCCTACCTTCCCTATCGGGCCAGTCCCACACTCACCAAGAAATTACTCCTGTTAGTTACCTATGGATCTTTCTAGAGATTTTTTTCTGCATAAACAGGGAAATATGAATATATACCTCATTCCCTTTACACAAATGGTAATGTTCTATGTACTGTTTACATCTTGCTTTTTTTCACTTAACAACATATGTTTGGGATTTTTCTGTAGCAGTATAAAAAAATATACTCTTTCATTTTTTTGATGTATATGTTTCCATTTTGTGGATGTACCATAATTTTAGTTGCTTTCAGCTGAAGGACATTTAGATCGTTTCTAACTTTTTACTTTTAAAATCAGTGCTACGATGATTAACTTTGTACTTAGTTCATTGCACATATGTGTGCAATATATTGGGATACATTTCTCTAAAGTAAATGGGATAAGGCAAACATTTTTTCAAGTAGATGGGATAGGGTGTCTAAGTAATTTTTATAGATATTGTCAAATTGTTCTCTAAAGAGACTATACAGTTTACACATTCTCCAACAACATATGAAAGTGCCTGTTCCATACATAGCTTTGATAATACAAAATATTATAAAACTTTGAACCTTTGCCACTGGCAACGTAAAAAACTATATTTTGATGTTATTTTAATTTGAAATTCTATTGTTTTAAGTGAATCTGATCATTTTCATATGTTTAAATTAGGTTTCCCATTCTTTGAACTGTTAATATCTTAATATCTTTGCCAGTTTTCTGTTGAGATTTTAGTATTTTCTTAGAGATTTGCAAGAGTTTGTTTTGTTTTGTTTGAAACTGCCCTTTGTTATTTGAGTTACAAAGTTTTTTCCAGGTTATGGTTTCTCTTTTGACTTTACTTGTGGAATTATCCATGCAAAAATTTACTTGAGAGTTAGAAAGTTTTCCCCTACTTTTTTACCTTAAAAAATCATACAAGATATGATGCCTGACTGGCTCAGTTGATGGAGCATGTGACTCTTGATGTCGTAGTCATGAGTTCAAGACCCATGTTGGGCATGGAACCTACTAAAAAAATTATAAAATAATCTGAAAGATATTTTCAAGTATACATTTAAAATGATGAAAATGGAGAAAGGAAAGTGGCCAAAGATTACCTTTACATTTTTGAGTTTGGGAGTCTGGGAGATTGGGAGTCTAGAATCTATCTAATGACTAGAGGCAAACATTTCTGTCCTTTCTAGTATGTTATTTCTTCTTCCTCCTTCTTCTTCTTCTTCTTCTTCTTCTTCTTCTTCTTCTTCTTCTTCTTCATCTTCATCTTCATCTTCATCTTCTGTATTTCTTAACTGTTGTTTTGAGTATGGGTTTTGTTTTTCTAGAATTTTCTAGAGCAGCAGAGATGTGGAAGCTCTGTTTATGAGAACAAAATTATATTACCTGAAAAGTCATTATTCAGTGAAAGATAATTGTAGTTTAAAAGTAGTGTTCCAAAGGATCTGTGAAGTTGTCTGGCTTTGGGGGTTGAGAGAATGAGAACCAAATGTTTTATTCTTTGATGTTACAGATGAAGATTTCATTTCTTATATTTTCATCATTCATATATCCAAATGGCAATACTTATTGAGTGTTATCATTTACCGGATGTTACCAGAGCTGTGGCTTTAGCAGTGAAAAACAGCAGCCAAATTCACATCCTCCTATAATTTGGTTGGTATTTGGAGAGTAAAAAATTAATATGTTCACAGGTTATGATATGTCCTACGAAGGAGTTAAAAGGGAGATGGAATCAAGAGTAACTGGAGGGGGAGGTGCTGCTGCTTTAGATAGTATAGTTAGGAAAGGTTCCTTGAAAAGGGGAGATTTGAATTGATAAATTGTGGGTGATGCAAAAACAGAACGGGGGTGGGAGCCAGAGGTGGACTGTGGGAGTGAAAATGTGTTCTGGACAGAGAGATTAGAAAAGAGCCTAAAGCAAGAAAGAATTTGGTTTCCTCTAAAAACAGAAAAGCTGAAGATTTGGCTGGAACAGAAAGAGCTAGTGGGAGGGAGAGCAGTAGAGCTGAGGACAGAGATCTGAGCCTTATAGAACCTGGTGAAGATTTGAATTTGATTTTATTTTAAGAACAAAGAAAAGTGTTTAAACAGGGTACGACATGATCAATTTTCATTTTTAACCTATCACATCAATTACATTATTACACCATGTGAGAAATGATGTAATTTGACTGTGGAAAAAATCAGAAAAAATACTTTTTCTTTTTTGCCACCATTGTTGACAATTTTGAACACTCCCCCATTCAATCCTCATACTCTTTGTCTCATCACCCTGTTTATTTCTTCGTAGAATTTATCTCAATCTGTAAACATGTTATATACTTTATCCTCTTAGTTCTTAAAATTTTTCCCTTCATAGAATCTTTATCTCCACGACTTTGGCTATCCATTTGCCCTCCCGCACTTTGGCTTTCATCTTTAGGTCTTTCTACTTCTGAAAACTGAGTAATAATAATGACAATAATGACAATAGCATGTACCATTTATTGAGTTCCTTCTGTATATCTGAGCAGTTATTCCTGTCCAGCTCTTTCTATAAAAACTGTACAACTCAATGAGGCTGTATTATTGTAACTCCCATGTGATAGACAAGGTTATGTAACTTTCTAAGGTCACAGAACAACTGGCCAAGTCAGGACTCAACTTCGGGTCTGTCAGAAAAGAAAACCTATGATTTTGCTTCCTAAAACATCTCCCTTCCCAGCCATCTCATATTTCATCTTTTGTATTTCCCATTACACACTGAGCCCTCACTATTACTCCTCTGGTTCCCTATTCTCATCCTTCTTCCATTTCAGCACAGCCTACCCTGGTTCCCTTACCTCTAAACCCCACACCATTAAGAAAACTATTACAAACGTTCCTTTACCAATATCCTGGAATTCTCCCGTCTCTTTATTTTTCTATCCCCTCTAATTTCTCTCTAACTCTTGAATTGCCAACATGTGGGAAAAAGTCACAAAACATGCTAAATACCTTCCACCACAAGTTCCTGCTGTCCAAACTCATCCGAGTGGGGCTCAGGAAAATGTTCTTCACTTCTCATGGTCTTCCTAACAAATTTCTCTCAGTAGCTTTTGCAAACCTTTTTCTCACTTCTCAATTGTCCAGTTCTTTCTGCTGCATTGTTAGTACTGTAGTGACTACCTCCCTGTAAGCTGCAATTTCCTTGCCTGCAACAATGAGAGGAGATGTGTAGCACATGGGGTTGTTGTGTTGCGAAAAGGAAATGAGGGACCTCAGGAGAACACGGGGTGCCTGGCACTTATGAGCTTAATAATGTTCACTAGATCTGTGTTAAATCTCGGTGAACATGTCTCTTATTCAAAGAGTGAGATTCTCATCTTTTCTAGCTTATGGAAACTGTCCTCTTCCTCTCCATCTCAAAACACAAATAAACAAAAATATATTTTTTCTTTTCTTTTTTTTTAAGATTTTATTTATTAATTAAAGAGAGAGAAATCATGAGCTGGGTAGAGGCGCAGAGGGAGGGGGAGAGGTAGAAGCAGACTCCCTGCTGAGCAGGGAGCCTGATGCAGAGCTTGATCCCAGAACCCTGAGGTCATGACCTGAGCTGAAGGCGGACACTTATCTGACTGCACCGACCAGACACCCCAAAAACATGAAAATAGACTTTTTAGCTTGTTTAAAATATTCCAAAATGCATGTCCCAGTGTTTTGAGCTTATTTATTTTTTATTTTTAAAAGGATTTTATTTATTTATTTGAGAGAGAGCGAGCATAGAGAGAGAGAGAGAAGGAGAAGCAGACTCCCCACTGAGCAGAGAGCAGGACCCTGATATCATGACCTGAGCGGAAGGCAGACGCTTAACTACTGAACCACGCAGGCAACCTTGAGCTTATTTATTAAAAAATTTAATGCTCTCTGATAAATTTGTAAGATCAAATGATAGACATTAGGGTAGTTGAAACTTTGCTAGCCAAATATTAGAAAAACTCTTAAATAATTGGTGTTGAGGTTGAAAATTGAAAAGATAACTTAGTATGTTTAGTCAATGATGCATTTCTTCCACTTGTTTCTACATTTTTTGGAGAAGTTTGGTTTTAGGTATTATAATCCTTAAAACCAAATTATAAAGCATATACAGTTAAAAAGAGACTATGACTCTCTATGAATATCAAACTAAGATTGTCACAAATAATGAAGGATATCCTTTCTTATTGCTTAGGCAAAAATCATGTTTTGATGATAATTTAATGAGAGAAGAAAGATTTTTAACCATTAATAAATAAAATGACTACTTATAATACTGTTTTATTTTGCTAATCATTTTTCATTTGTACTTTGTGTATAGTATATCTTTGTGTATAGTATATCTTCTGCATATTACACAGTAATATATGAATATGTTAATGAATAAATGCATGTACACATTTTGAGGTGCGCACTAAATTTTTAAATTATAGGAGTAATACAATCAAACAATGTCAAGATTAGAGTATAAAGTTCGAATTCTATGACATGGCATTTCAGGTTCATCTTTCACTATTTTTCCTATACTCAGCCATACACAGCAACTAACAGAAAATTGATATGCCAGTGGTTCCCAAACTTGTGTGCATATTAAAATCACTTGGGGGTCTTTCTCAAAACCCAGGCCATCTCTGACAATTAAATCTCATTCTCTAGGGATGGGATATAGGCACCCCTATATTTTAATTTCCCAGAGTGATTTCAATTGCAGGCAAGTTTGAGCACCACTGACATATGCCTTGGTGTTTCAAGTCTAGGGGCCTTTGTACATGCAATCCCTCCCACTATCCCTTGTCCATTGAATGAACTCCTCCTCTACTCTTCATTAAAGAGCCAATTCAAATGCCCATCTTTGAACCTTCTTTGATGCTACCCACCCCAACATCAGTCACATAGTCAGTTAATCCATTTTCAGTTTTCACATGACACTTTTTACTTTTTTTTTTATTTTTTATCCCAGTATAATTAACATACAGTGTTTTATTTGTTTCAGGCATACAATAGAATGATTAAACAATTCTATGCATGTTTTAGTGCTCGTCAAGGTAATCTCCTTTATGTATTCACTCATTCCCCACCCCCAACCTCCCTCTCCTCTGGCAAACACCAGATTGTTCTCTCCATATTTAAGAGCCTGTGTTTTTGTCTCTTTTTCTCTTTGTTCATTTGTTTTGTTTCTTAAATTTCACTTTTGAGTGAAATCATATGGTATTTGTCTTTCTCTGACTTATTTAACTTAGCATTGTATCCTATAGGTCCATCCATGTTGTTACAAATGGCAAGATCTCATTCTTTTTTATGTCTGAGTAATATTCCATTGTATGTATATACCGCATCTTCTTTATCCATTCATCTATGTATCAACACTTGAGTTGTTTCCATATCTTGTCTATTATAAATAATGTTGCATACATCTTTTTGAATTAGTATTTTCATTTTCTTTGGTTAAATACCCAGTAGTGGAATTATTGGATCACATGGTTTTTCTATTTCTAATTTTTTGAGGAACCTCCATACTGCTTTCCAGAGTGGCTGCACCAATTTACATTCCCACCAACAGTGTGCAAGGGTTCCTTTTTTTCCACAACCTCACCAATACTTGTTATTTCTTGTGTTTTTGATTCTAGTCATTTTGACAGATGTAAAATGAAGTCTCATTGTGGTTTTGATTTGCATTTCCCTGATTATTAGAGATATTGAACCTCTTTTTATATATCTCTTGGCCATTTGTTTTATGCCTTCTTTGGACAAATATCCATCAGGTCCTTTGCTCTTTTAATTGGATTGTTATTATTGTTATCTTTGGCTGTTGAATTGTACGAGTTCTTTATGTATTTTGGAAATTAACCTGATAAGGGGTTCACATAACACTTTATATATGATTCACCTTCTGTACTGAAGTTCTTTATTTATATGTCAGTCTCCCCAACATAAATGATTTTATAGATGTCACTGAGTTAAACATTATATAATGAAAAACATGGCAAACACAGCAATTTAGCACAAATACTTTATGGTAGCTCTAAGATCTGAGAATTAATGGGAGAAAAAAATAAATTCTTCTCATGCCATATGAGGGAAATCTAATACTTTTTGTTAGTCATGCTATAGATAACCGTTTCTTCTGAATACTGACATTACAAAGCATGTTATTTAGGATGTGTACATCCTTTTATTCAAACTGCTGCACTCATATCCTTGAAATAACAATCTTTTCCCCAAAGTTTCTGCAGTTATCTCTTAAGTTGAGTTCAAGCATACATGAATCATTTCAGAAGGTCATTTGATGAAAAAGGCAACACCCCAAATATGGTAAGAAAAATATACCGCTAATTTAAAACCCATGCAGTTGGATGGGTTTGTTGCTATCGGGAAAACGTCAGAGAAAAAGAAGATCAACAAGAGTAAAGGAAAATTAAGCATGTAATAACATAAGCAGCTGGAGGAAAGGAAATAGAAGAACAGCTGATGAGTAGGAGAAGAGGAAAAAATGAAGCATTTCAGTGAAAACCCATTATTACTGGGAAACAATTTTTAATATTACTAAAAGTCTGCTTAATAGTAAGAAAAGGACTTAGCTACATTACCAAAAAAAAAAAAAAAAGAAATTCTGAAATACAGCTAATATAGAATTAAGAAATGGAGAATGTAAGATGCTTCTTAAGCTTTAGGATAATGAATGAGTTTTAAATCACAATTGAGGACCACCTAAACCATAGTTTTCATCTAAAATACGAGAATATTGGTGGGTAGAAGATGAATAAATCTTAAGTCAGTCTTCCTTAAAAATAGTGTTGTGTAAAACTAAGTACCACTGATTCCACTCCTTATGGTGGTGCCTCCATCTGATAGGTTGATGGTTATAAAAGGCTTATAGTGAGGACAGTGATTATTAAACATCATGGAATAAAAATAATTGGCATATCAAATACATAAATTTAGCAGCAGGCTTTAAGTTGATTTTGAATTAAGTGGTATGTTGTTCCTGGGTAAAAAATTACCCTAAGCTGACTGTTTTAGTCCATGTTTGCTGCTAAAACAAAATATCACAGACTGGGTGGCTTATAAGAAACAGAAATATATTTCTTATATTTCTGGAGACTGGAAGTCCAAGATCAGGGTGTCAGAATGGTCAGGTGAGGGACCTCTTCCAGGTCACAGCCTTCTCATTGTATTTTTGCATGATGGAAGAGGTTAGGCAGCTCTGTGTGGTCTCTTTCAGAAGAGCACAAATCTTGTTCATGAGGGTTCTGTCTTTATGACCTAATCACTTCCCAACTCCCTACCCCCAACTCTTATATTATTGGGGGTTAGAATTTCAACATATGAATTTTGGAGGGACACAAAACTTCATAACTAGGGTTTAAAAAATGAAACTTTTATGATCTAGCACAGTTTCTGAGGATCAGAAATCCAGAAGCAACTCAACTGTGTGGTTCTGTCTCAGGGTCCTTCATGAGGCTGTAGTGAAGCTATCAGCCAGGGTTTTAGTCACCTGAAGGCTTGAGTAAGACTAGAGGATCTGCTTCCAAGTTTACTCATGTGACTATTGGCAGCAGACCTCATTTTCTAGCTACCTGAGCTTCTTCATGGAGTTGTTTATAGTTAATTTCAGCTAACTTTCCCCAGGGTGAGTGATCAGAGAAAGAGAGAAAGCCGCAGTGTCTTTTGTAACCTAACCTTAGAAGTGAAATACCATCACGTTTGCCATATGCTGTTGGTCTTACAGACCAAACGTGGTACAGTGAGGCAGGTGTGTGTCAGACTGCCATAACAGAATATCACAAACTTGGTGATTTAATAGAAATTTATTTTTTCACCTTATGGAAGCTAGAAGTTCAAGATCAAGATGCCAGAAAATTCTCTTTTTGATGGGATTTCACTTCCTGGTTTGTCACCTTCTTGCTGTATCCTTACATGGCCTTTATGTGTGCGGAGAGAGAGGGGCAGGGTTGGGTGGGAATTCTGATGTCTCTCTTCTTAAAAGGACACTAGTTCTATTGAATTAGAGCACTAACCTTATGATCTCATTTAATCTTACTTACCTCCTTGAAAGCCCTATTTCCAAATATAGTCACCTTGGGAGTTAGGGCTTCAATATATGAATTTTGAGGGGTCAAAATTCAGTCTATAACAGGAAGGAACTACTCAGGGATGTAAATACCAGAAGGCAGGGATCTTTTGGACTTTCTTAGAGGCTGTCTACCACAGGCATACTGGGCAGTAGTGTCTCCTGCATTATTCCTTGCCCCGATGGTTTCTTGGGTCATTCAAATCAGATTCACCAAAAATCTTTCCTCTTTGGAGTTATCTTTGGAGTTTCTTTGCTATCTCTGTTTTTTCTGGCTCATTTGGAGTTGAAAATGAAAACACCAGTAGCACTGTTCTATCAAAATATGAAAATTCTATAGTTTTAAAGCCATGCTGACCTGTTTCAGTAATGTTCTCTTACTTTCCTATGAATATAATCTCTTGTGTGTATGAAAGAGCAGTTAAAAATCAGTAGGCCCTTTATTTTTATTTTTGATGGTAAAATAATAAAATACTTTAAAAAAAAACAAAGTGGCCATGAAGATACGAATACTTTAAGCTCTGAAGCACTGAGCACTGATTTTGTTTCCAAGAAGTGTAAAAATAAACATTTACAGAGTGCATGTTATGTATATGTAGACCAGTAGCCATACATTGGGAAAGAAGGGAAAGAATAACTAGAGATAATCTCTATAATCTACATCGTTCTTATTAATTTAAAAAACTAATAATAAATCTTTTTTGCAGGATAAAGGTGAACTTCTGACTTATTTGGATTTGTAATTCTTTTGTATAAAGCATTTTTCCTCGAAGATGAGAATATGCCCAGAAATAAACTAAAGTCTTGTTATATATTCTTCTTATTGGGCATGGATTTTATTTTAACTTCGGAAATCTAGTATTATTACAGTAACTGTCTTTTTATTCTGTGTATCCTGAATAAGGAAGTAATTACTTTTAACATTTTCACCTTTGCTTTTTCTACTCCTATGTTTTGGGTGCTCATGTGTTAACAGCGCCCCTTTCATTGTGATTATTTTTCCGACATCACTGAAAAAATGCCATTTAAAACATTTATGTAAGTATGAAATGTGAATTTAATTAAATAATCAATCAATTGATTTCTTTATTATTTTAGTTATGTGAAAATATTCGCTTGTACTGGCCAGTTTAAACATATCCAGTCAGTCTTGCCTATAAAGACAGGCAACATAGTTCATGGTCATTTCAGTGCAACTCGTTTTCCACTTATTTTCCACTTGTTTTCCCAGTCTCCTTGAATCTAAAAACCATTGTTTTTATCAAACCGGCAGTTTGGTTTATGGTATTTTATATGTAGAGATAAATGCTATGTGTAACACAAAAGAAACAGAAGGTAGAATATCTGCTCTCGAGAAACTGTCACACATGAAAGATATAGCAACGAATAAAAAGGAACGCTTGAAACACCTACAATAGCTCTTTTAACTAAGCCCATGCTGGAGCTCCTAACTCACTCATACCTTCTGGTTGCCTCCCTCTCTTCCATCTCTTGATGAATTAGAAGAAGCTTTCAATACCCTCTCTCTTTTAGGACTAAATCCACCACACCTCCTACTCTGTTTCTTTTTATCAGCGCCTATGATGTAAACTGCTAGGAGCATTCTCTCTCAGACCTCTCATCCCTTTAATTCTCTGCACTTCCTTCTTGACCTAAGCCACCACCCTTCCTTCCCAAGGCTTATATTTTGCCTTCTAGAACTCCCAACTCAATAAACTCCCTTCTTCTTTTTCCCTCAATGTTTCTTCTACTTCCTTGCTTTTAACCTTCTTAAAGAGGGTCTTCTTTTCCCTCTGAGAAAGGGAGATGTGGGCGGTGCCCTCTGCACTCTGTATTTTCACTGCTGATTCCAGACCATCACTCCTTCGCTGTTTTATAGAGGGATGAGCCATATATAGGAGTAGGGCTGCTTCTACTTCTACTTTGTTGTTGCTTACTGACATGAAGTTAAGTCCCTTTTAGACACTTGGATCACAGTTTTTCCTATAAAGTTCTGCCATGATCTCAGATGACCTGAAGGAACACACAAAGGGCCCTTCAGTCCCAGCCTCTCAGGTCCTTCTGCTATTCCTCGTCAGTGACATTTCCTAAATCCTCATCCACCAGCCACTCCCATAACCACATTGTTCTATCTCTAAAACTGCAGATCCTAATATCCCATTTTTGGATTGTTTCACCAACCTTCAGTCAGTTGAGATTGAGGAACCAGTTATTTTAATATCAAGGGAATGATAAGAATCATTCTTCAGTGATTCTTCAGAGTTCTTCAATGGTCTTATTTCAAGGCAATCTTACTTCCAAATCTACTTGATTTTAGAACCAAGTTCCTTGTATTTGAGTTATGGATGTCACTACCAGAGGTCCTGCTTAATCCCTCCATTTCAATGGGATGAAACATTGCCTTTCTTCTATTTTTCTAGAAACTCTTTTTCCTCTCCCATATCTCTATTCCTTGATAATGTGACTTCTGTTTGATTCTTTCTGTTTACATGATACATGTGTTTTAAGTAAGATGATAACAGTCTTTCAAAGAATTATTGAATTTTAGAACTTGTTTAAAGAAAATAAAATCCAGCTTCCTAGAATTAACACATGAGGAAACTGAAGCCTAGAGAAGTTAAGAGATTTATTTAAGATCTTATAACAAGTTGGTTATAAAGCAAGTTTTCTATTCTGGCACCATGCTACCCCCTTTACAAATTTCTATCTGTGCTGTGATCTTCAAGATGGATGGGGAGGTGAAAGCTTGATGGGATGGTAGTGTAACAATGAACACTAAGGACCAGGGAGGAGAATCCCTTAATAAGAAAATAGAACTTGGTTTCTAGATGTGCATGTGAGAATGGTGTTGATCAAAAGTAAAGCTAAGATTTTGAATCTAAATAACTAGAGGAATTTTAGGAAACAGTAATCTTGGAGAGGTCTTTATTCGATCATGAAGACTTCTTTTTTTAGTTGATCACTTAGTTTTTATTTACAATCATGGAATTTTAAACTTGGAATTTTATCACTTAATTATTGGTATTATTGTTAGGGCTAATATTTGTTGAATGTGTACTATGATTAGTACATCTGTTATTATACATTATCCATCTGTTACATGGATAATATCATTAACTCCTCACTACCACCTTTTGAGGTAGGTATTATAATTCCCTTCAATTTAAAGATGAAGAAACTGAGGAATCATGAGATTAAACAACATTTCCGATTACATACTGGTAATAAGCAGCAGAGCAAGAAGATAGATTGAGGTAGTCTAATCACAGAGCCTCTGTTCTGTTCAGTAGATTGTTGTAGATGGGGCAGTGCTTGTGAGACAACAGGCCTGGGGATAGGGATTCAGGAATCATCAGCCCAGTCTACAAGCAGATGATTCTCCTTCTGACATATCGTCAGAAGGCAAATAGTACCCTAAAGCCATGTCACATATGTAAGGCCTATATCATTCATCTTACTTCATCTCACCACCTAGGCATTTTATCATTTTTACAAGAAGAAGGTTGAGTAGAATACAATAAAATATTTTGAGAGACCACATTCACATAACTTTTATTACACTATATTGTTATAATTGTTCTATTTTATTTTTAGTTATTGTTTATCTCTTACTATGCCTAGTTTATAAATTAAACATTATCATAGGTATATATGCATTAAAAAATCAAAGTATATAGGTTTTGGTACTATCTGTGGTTTCAGGCATCCACTGAGGGTCTTAAAATGTATCTCCTGTGGATAAGGGGGGATTACTATGTGTGTTCTCTATGCGAATCTATTGAAAGGGAAGACTGGGGGCTTAGAAGTAACCTTGGAGGAAAGGGAAATAAAAAAAAAAAACAAAACCTAGCAGGAACTGGCCAAAAAATTGAAAAGAGATCCAGCCCTGTGTGGTGTCATTGAGCTAACTGCAGAGAGTTTTGAGAAGAATTGCATAATACCCTGTATCCGTAACTATAAAAACATCAAGGAGAGGCAGAATAGAGAAAAAACTATTGATTAGATTGATAATGAAAACACTAGTGATGCTTGAGAGAGTAGTTTTGAGAGTGAGGGTGAAAAAAGATTTGTAAATGTGGGTTGAAATGGAACATGGAAAGTTTTGGCACTGAAATGATTTGAGTGAAAATAAAGACTGAGCAGTAGGCCCAAAGATTTATTTTTGGAAGAGGAGTCATGGGCATGTTGGCAGGCAGAGAAGAAAAGGTTGACGGTATTGGCCAAGGAAGAGATAAATATGGGAGGAAGATACTTTATAAGTAAGCGGAAGATAGATCAAAGTAAAAAATTTAGAGATTGGAGGGAAAAGTTAGTAAATATGAAAAGCTAGCAATGAATGGAGGTGGTAAAAAATGTTTTTGTAGGAATTTATATCAATTAGTCATGATCTCAGTGTAACTATAAGTCTGGTTGTTGGCTGAGAGTAAAGACTGAGGAAGGATCCGAAGGAGAGAAGCAAAGATCTGGAATCCCTTACCATCTTCCCCATCCCACTTCGAGGCATGTGTCACATGTATTTTGCTCCCCTGATAGACTCAAGTTTTTGAGAGTGAGTCAATCTTACTTTCATCCTTTATTCTCTAGCAGAGTGTTCTGTATATAGTATATTTTTGTTAAATTGTGCTGAATTGAAATGAATTGAGGTGACTAAAAAGATTGCTGAGAGCAGCAAGAGCCTGTTGAGGTTGGGCTGTGTGAATATGTGGTGTGACAGGTTGATAGAGCTCTGTGTTTTATTGCAGCTGTGACCCAGGACCCAGGCAAAGAACAGATAAAGCAGAGAGTGGTCTAGCAAGCAACATAGAAGGTCTGGGCTCTAATGGGGTTGTGTTATGGCTGACCACACAGTCCAAGTGGTGTGAGGAAGTCGTCATTGCCAGGGGTGGACTAAAAATAAGAAACAATGATGGATGCAGGTTTGATGGACCCCTGGATGGTGATAAAAAAGGAGAATATCTTTAACAAAGAAGTGGTCATTGTAGAGGATCAATACCATGTTTTAATTTGTTTTTTGATCAAAATAAAGATTATATGTGTGTGTATGTGTGTGCGTGTATAAGTGTGTGTGTATATATATAGTAGTGTGTGTATATATAATATATATAGTATATATAGACATAGTAGAGTGTATATATATGTGTGTGTATTTAAAGTTTTCATTATGTTGGAGAGAACATAAAACATGTTTACACCAGGAGATATCTTAGTTCACTAAAACAATATATATTTTAATATTCTTAATTTCTGCATGATAGGTTTAGGAAGAACTGAATATATATCCTTCCATCCAGATATGCTAGTAGTTGTTATAAAAATAGTGGCAAAAATATGTTCAATTCTTATTAAATTGCTCTTCTAACACACGTATTATCTGTCTTAAATAATACAATACTACAGTGGGTTGGGTTATTATCTTTTATTCCATTTTATAAATAAGGGAACTGCACTGAGGCACAGAGAAAGGATACTTGCCCACGCCCAAGGTAACATAAGAAGACTGACCTTAACTGTATTCTTAACTGTTATAGCATATCATCTCCTGACCAGCCATTAAATACTGCATTCCAGTGAAATGTGGAGGATAGCCAAGTTAATCTTTTGATTTAGGCGTTCTTGATTAGGTTCTTATAATGGATAGAAATTTTGTCCCACTAATTCCTACTTGTCCTTAAGGTCTTGGCTTAGATGTCAGTCATAGTTTCATTTCCTGGAGGGTTTCCCTGACTCTCAAGTTCATATTCAGTGTCTCTTCTATGTGCTTGGCAACACTCCACGTTTTTCTTATCATAGCACTCATCACACTGAGTAGTTTGCTTTACTTCCCATGACCTTCTTTGAGGTAGTCAGGTTGGGAACCACAGGAATAAATTAAAGAGGCAAGAAATATGAATAAGAGAACTATTGGGTCACCTCTTATTTATTAAAATGCTCTCTTCTGCCCTCCACCCCAATGGAAATAGTTCCATTGTTAGCTCCAACAACAATCTTATTAAGCACTACTAAAGTGCTTTGAGGCAGCTTATGAACTTATGAATTGTGGAATGATTTATATGATTTTATTAACTTTACAAGTTTTTATGGAGAAAAAGGAATATTTTTCTATAGATCCCCTTTGTGTGTGTGTGTGTGTGTATGTATATATATATGTGTGTATATATATATATATATAAAGATATCTGAGCCATCTAAATTATGTGAAAAAGAGTCCATCTAAATTCAAAAAAGACACCATGATTGATAGGTGAGATTGTTAGTTAGTTTATTTCTATTACATTATATTAGTTTTAGGTCAAATTTGTTTCATAAAGAGTAGGGCACAAGGGCCCTTTGAATGATTCTTCTATGCAGCACATTAGTAATTTCTTAAGGCTGGGACATGATCTTACTATTCTAAATTATTATAGAAATTTTTAGTTGATACAACTCTTTTTAGGGTATTATTTTGGTGATGTGATATTTATTTATTCCAGTATAATTAACATACAGCATTATATTAGTTTCAGGTGTACAATATAGTGATTCAACAATTCCATACGTTTTTCAGTACTTGTCATGGTAAGTATACTTTTAATCCCCTTCACCTATTTCACTCATATGTGGAATTTAAGAAACAAAACAGACACAGAAAAAAAGAGACAAAAAGAACACACCCATAAATATAGAGGACATGTGATTTATTTGATGAGAGGTTTTGGTCAAGAACACACTCCCCAACTATAATTTAATTTCTATGAGAATACTAGAATCTTTCTATTTGTAACTTTTGACTTACAGAACTGCAGTATGGCTAAAAATTGAGGCAGTGTATAAGAAAATTAGAGGAACAAATGAAATATTATTTAAAGCAATAGAATTTATAGTATAATTTGAGAGCCAGTTCCTTGGTACCTGCTTCTCTTAAAGTGAACTGTTGATCTCTGCATAAAGCTTCTTCTGAGCCTTCTGGTGAAAAATGAAGCTCCCTGAGTATCTATTTGGTGCCCCTCCCTCTTCTCCTTTGGGAATGATCATTGTTGTTGGTCTATCAACCAACAGTTGGGCTCACAGCAGGTTGTATTGGTTTTTTTTTTTTTTTGACTTCTGAAAACAACAGTTGGTTAGAACTTATGCATTAGTTTAATTGTTTGATTTATTATCTCTGTGATATATACTCTCTATGAACCCAATGAAAAACAAAAATGTTTAAAAAAGAATACATTAAAATAATTTAGTTATGCCTTAATAGAAGTAATTTAAATTCACAGTCATTGACAACTAATGAGGAAAGCATTGGCAAAATTATTTCTGTATTGGATAAAAATATTATTTCCCCTCCAAAGTATACTCGTTGAGGAGAAATTTTTATTTTTATGTCACTTCTGTACCCGTTAATGTGTAAGAATAAGTCATTAGTTGGCTTCTAAAATAACTTATGCCCATATACTAGCATGAATTTACATTTGGGAAACTACTTTTTCAGCTGATCATTGCTTAATAAATTTTAAGAAAGGTCCAAATTAGACTATTCTTTTTTTACTATGTGACATAAAGTCTGCTCATGACTTTAATTTTCTCTTTTGACACAACCTTCACCGAACATAGAGTACTTATGTTGCAGTACTTAGGAACCTGGAAATTCATTCTAATCAAGAGGAATAGCTACAGCATCTAAATCTATGGACTGTTGCTGATTCTTTAAAATCTCCAAAGGGAAACCAAGCTTATAAAATCTTTCTAACCACCTTGCATTGAGCTGTCACCTTCAATGTACCTTTGATATACTCCCTTTTTGTTAAAGGGGAAGATAGGAAACAGAAAGTGTATCATTTCATTCACACGGACTTTGTCTGGAAGTGCGGCTGTGATATGATTTCTGTCAGAAACAATCTGCTTGATATTTCTCTGTCTTTGCTTGGGAACACAGAGTGGCCTGTCTGTTTTCTATCCCTGGGTGCTGGGATATGCTGCCTTGTCAAACAGCATTTGTCTTCACTCACTACCTGCTTGGTGAGTGGAGCTCAGCCTCACTGTGGTGGCAGAGAAAGAAAGCCTTAGGCTGCTCAGCATCTGTCTCTTCATGTAATTAACTGCAGCCCTGGATAGGGAGCAAAACAGAGATTTGGTGCTGTCAAAGAGTAATGTGTCTAGACAGGAGTTTCTGAGCGGGGAAAAGATTTCTTAGTGTTTCGGTTCAAATAGAAGGACATTTTTTTTTTTTACCTCAAAATGTTTTGAAGGCAAAGTGACCATTTGCTTCCAAAGCAAACTTTGGAAAACTCACTGTGCCTTAAACACTTAAACACTCTTTTAAAAAGCCTTCACTTGACAATTTTAGCCTCAACACAAATATAGTAATGAATTATAGACCATTAGATAAAATAAGAACTTGTGACTCAATACTGACATAAATAAATGAATAAATAAAAAGTGAAGATAGGCTCTTCTTTAGAGGAGAATGTCAGTAAGTGTTGAAGGAATGATTGAGTTAGAAAAATCACCATTTCACAACTGTTATGTAATAGTTGATTTGAACAAAAATCATCAATGGATGGTAATACTACTGGATGAAAGTTTGATGAGGATCCGAATATACATAGTCTCAAATTATTTTTCACAAATCATATATATATACACACACACAAATATATATACGTATACATATATATGTGTGTGTATATATATATATATATATATATGTATATATATATAATTCAGTATGGGTAAAGGATGTATGGGAGTTTTTTGTTTTGTTTTTGTAACTTTTCTGTAAGTTTGAAACTATATCAAAGTCAGTACCAAAAAATCCTGTTCACTTGTACTCTTTTGGTTTTCTTTCCCAGGAATTGGAGCATGGCTCAGGCTTGGTTCTTTTTAACATAGTATTAGGGAAAATGTGTTATGCTACCCAGAAGCTTTACTCACCAGCTGCCAGCAAGGCTTCATTAATGTAACATGTTCTGCAATCAAAACCTGCTCTCTCTTGGGAAAAGAGTGACATTCTGAATACTTGCCTTTCATAGAGACCCACTTAGAAACTTGCAATCCATAAGGATTTCCAAGTGAAATGTGAATATCTGCATGTGTGGCTTCCTGACACATTTTATAGTACCCTTTGACTTTATAGAAAAGGGCCTGAAATTTAGAAAATGAATGCCTGTGATTCTTCCTATGTCATTCTTAATAAGCTTGCTTTTAGGATCGAGAAGGCAAAGAATCCTCTTTTTCTAAGACCTTATTGTGTAGCCATAGCAGCTCTGATAATTGCTTAAATGAGAAATAGAGACTAAATATTATAATAAAGACTGCAAACAGTATTGAAGGCAATTATACTAAACTCTTGCCTGGATATTTTTGGTGTTCATGTAATATAGAGCATTGTGATGCTTGAATGAATGGATTTATAATCTAACTTAAAAGTTGGAATTAAGCAATTCAGTGTGCATCTGGAAAGAGCAGCTATTACTCCTAACTAGCTGATTAGGTGCCTTGACATGCTTCTGCATGTAAAAATACCCTTGGCGTTGCACTTGCAACCGACGACAGGCTGACCACTCCTTCACAGCAAGGACAGTTTCTCTTATTTGGAGCCATTGGATTTGACTTATCATTTCTTTCTGGTTGGTGACTGATAAGAGGTAGGTTGACTTCCCTTCTAATGGACAATGGCAAGAATGAGTCTTGCTAACACCCTGGACTCCTAACATCTCTAATAAATATTTAATTTATTGACATTTGTGGGTTTTTTGCTGTATATTTTACATTGAAAAAACACTTTGAGTTTTATAGTTTCTTAGAAGTGTGAGTTCTCCCCCCCCACTATCCTTTTGTGTTTTTTTCTTAATTACTTATTTTTTATGATAGAAGTGGTCAGTAGGAATCAAATTATATCAACTCCTTATTTTAAGGATTAAGGATTGGGTCTCAGGGATCCCCAAGTTGCCTGGGGATCATACTTGTTGGCAGGGCTGGAAGTTTGACCAAAAGCTTCAGGTGCCCAGACTAGTGTTATATTCACACATTGCTACTTGCATAACAGCCAAGAGTCTGTTCAGTTTCTTGGAGGTTCTTGGAAAACAAAAGCACAGTAAATTTCAGGTAGAATATATAAGGAAATTAAATTATTCATAATGCTTTAAAATTTTTTTATTTTGAAATAATTTTAGATTTCTGGTTAACATTAGGGGAAGCTGAGTGAAAGAGATATAGGAACTAAAGATAGTACAGTGTTCCTATATCTCTTTCACTCAGCTTCCCCTGGTGTTAACCATTTATCAAAACTAAGAGAGGTGCCTGGGTGACTCAGTCAGTTAAGTGTCTGACTCTTGGTTTCAGCTCAGGACATGATCTCAGGGTCATGAGATCAAGCCCCACATCGAGCCCCACATTGGACTCCACACACCGTGCAGAGTCTGCTTGAGATACTCTCTCTCCCTTTCCCTCTGCCTCTCCCCCCTCAATCTCTAAAAAACAAAACAAAACTAAGAAGTCACCACATTTTTAATTAATTAATTAATTATTAACATATAGTGTTATATTAGTTTCAGGTATACAATATAATGATCCAACAATTCTGTACATTACTCAGTGCTTATCACAGTAAGTGTACTCTTAATCCCCTTTATTTCACCCAATCCCCCTACCTCCCCCAGTTTGTTCCTTGTATTTAATTTGAAAGAGAGAGAATGCAAGCGGGAGAGCACAAGAAGGGGGAGCAGCAGAGGGAGAGGGAGAAGCAGGCTCCCTGCTGAACAGGGATCCCCACGCGGGGCTTGATCCCAGGACCCTGGGATCATGACCTGAACCGAAGGCAGACACTTAACCCACTGAGCCACCCAGGCACCCCAAGAGTCTGTTTTTTTGTCTTTGTTTGTTTGTTTAGATTCCACATATAAGTGAAATCATTTGGTATGTGTCTTTTTCTCGCTTATTTCACTTAGTGTTATACACTGTATATCCATCCATAGTGTTGCAAGTGGCAATATCTCAATCATTTTTATGGCTGAGTAATATTCTGTTGTATATATGTACCATGTCTTTATTCATTCATCTATGGATGAACACTTGAGTTGCTCCCATATCTTGTCTATTCTAAATAATACTGCAATAAATATAGGGGTGCATATATCTTTTTGAATTAGTGTTTTCATTTTCTTTGGGTAACTGCCCAGTAGTAGAATTATTAGATCATATGGTATTTCTATTTTTAACTTTTTGAGGAACCTCTATACTGTTTGCCACAGTGGCTGCATTCATTTGCATTCCCACCAACAGTGCAAAAGGGTTCCTTTTTCTCTACACCGTCACCAACACTTATTATTTCTTGTGGTTTTGATTCTAGTCATTCTGACAGGTGTAAGGTGATATCTCATTGTGGTTTTGATTTGCATTTCCCTGCTGATTACTGATGTTGAGCCTCTTTTCACGTCTATTGGCTATTTGTATGTCTTCTTTGGAAAAATGTCTGTTAAGGTCTTCTGCTCATTTTTAATTGGATTATTTGGTTTTTGGGTGCTGGGTCGTGTAAGTTCTTTACATATTTTGGATATTAACCCCTTATCAGATATGGCATTTGCAAATATCTCCTCCCATTCTGTAAGTTGCCTTGGTCTCCTTCACTGTGAAAAAGTTTTATATTTTGGTGTAGTCTCAATAGTTTATTTTTACTTTTGTTTCCCTTGCCTGAGGAGACATCTAGAAAAGTGTTTCTATGGCTGATGTCAAAGAAATCATTGCCTGTGTTTTCTTCTAGGAGTTTTATGGTTTCAGGTCTCACATTCAGGTCTTTAATACATTTTGAGTTTACTTTTGTGCATGAAAGTGTAAGAAAGTGGTCCAGTTCCATTCTTTTGTATGTAGCTGTCCAGTTTTCCCAGAACCATTTGTTGATGAGACTATCTTTTTCCCCATTGTATATTCTTGCTGCTTTTGTCATAGAATAATTGACTGTATAAGCATGGGTTTATTCCTGGGCTCTCTATTGTTTCATTAATCTAGTGTTTATTTTGGTGCCAGTATCATACTGTTTTGATTAATGTAGCTTTGTAGTATATCTTGAATTCTGGGTAGTATATCTTGAATTTTTTTCATGTCTTAACAGCGTTTTCACAAAAGTTTTAAAATATGATAATATCTAATTTATAAGTTTTTTTTAATGAATGATGCCTTTGGTGATGTATCTAAAAACTCATGACCAATTCTTATTTTTTTCTAGATGTTTTAAGAGTTTTCCATTTCACCTTTGGTCTGTGATCCATTTTGAGTTCTTGTATAAGTTTTTTTTTCTTCATATAAATGTCCAATTGTTCCAGCACTATTTATTGAAAAGACTATCCCTTATCCATTGAATTGCCTTTCTACTTGTCAAAAATCAGTTGACTATATCTGTGTCAGTCTATTTGTGGTCTCTATTCTCTTCATTAATTGATATTTGTATTCTTTCACTATGGTATTCATTAATACCATACTATGTGGGTTATATTCTATTCCTAATTTGCTATGAATTTTTATCATGAAGGTATTTTGAATTTTATTGAATGACTGTATATTATTGGTTTTTCTTATTTAGTCAGTTAATATGACAAATTACATTTATTGATTTTCAAATGTTGAACTATTATTGAATTCCTGTGATGTCTCTGACTTGGTTAGGTGCTGTTTTATCCTTTTTTAAATATTAACAGATTTGATTTCATCATCTTTTGTTGAAGATTTTCTGCATCTGTATCCATGGGGACTATTGGTCTGTAGCATTCTGCTGTGAACAGATCTTTCTCTGGGTTGGTACTGGGATAATGCTGGCCTCATAAAATGAGCTGGGAAGTATGGTCTTCTCTTCCATTTTCTGAAAAAGAATATATAGCATTGGTATTATTTCTTCTTTAAATGTTTGATAAATTTTGGTATATTTTGGAAAAGTAATCTCTATAATTTGTTTACATGGAATTTCATTTTTATTTTTCATTAAAAAAAGCTTAGTATTGCCTGTGACTAAAAATCAAAATGATCTTAGTTGACTTTAGAGTCTGTAGTCAAATACATGAGTTCACCATGAGCTGTGCATTATACTGTGGGATGAAATTCAGTACTCAGAATGTAATACGTAAGAGCAATTTTTCTCTTATCTTATTTTATCAAGATTGATATTGACATTCAGAAGCTAGTAACTTCCTGCAAAACATTATACACTGTCTTACAAAATACTTAGAACCAGATGTCTAGCCTTTGAACTTTTTGTTTTTTGGCCTTAATTGTGAATAAAAATGTTAGTCTTCTTTCAGCTTTTTGTTTCTCAGTACGTCAGGACCTTTCTATAAAGGTGCATGGAGAGGCATGATGGTACACTAAGAACCATGAAGCTGAAGGCTAAGGCCTGCTGAAGGTCTGACTTAGCAAATCACCATGGTGATGGGAGCCAGAGCCAGGATGGAGTGGTATTAGTTATAACTGGGTGATACTTGGAAGGCACTTTCTTTCTTTCTTTTTTCAATTTTTTTTTGAGCATAGTTGACACAGAATGTTACATTAGTTTCAGGTGTACAACGTGGTTAGTCAACTTCTCTATACATTTTGCTGTTTCAACCACAAGTGTAGCTATCATCTGTCACTGTATGCTGCTATTATAATATCACTGACTATGTCTCCTATGCTGTGTCTTTTATTCCCATGACTTTTTCATTCCATAACTGGAAGCCTGTGCCTTGCACTCCCCTTCACCCATTTTGCCCATCTCTCCCCTGTATCCCCCACCCCGGCAACCATTAGCTTATTCTCTGTATTTATAGGTCTGTTCCTTCTTTTGTTTATTTAATTGTTTGTTATTTCAAATTCCACATATGAGTGAAATAATATGGCATTTGTTTTTCTCAGTCTGAGTTATTTTCCTTAGCATAATACCCTCTAGGACCATCCATGTTGTCACAAATGGCAAGATCTCATCTTTTTCTATGGCTGTGTAATATTCCAGTGTGTGTGTACATGTGTGTGTGTGTGTCTGTGTGTGTACATGCACCATATCTTCCTTATATCTTGGCTATAGTAAATAATGCTGCCACATAGGGATGCATATATCTTTCTGAATTAGTGTTTTCATTTTCTTTTGTTAAATACCCAGTGATGGAATTATAGGATCATATGATATTTCTACTTTTAATTTTTTGAGGAACCTCTACACTGTTTTCCACAGTGTCAGTACCAGTTTACATTCCCAACAACAGTGCATGAGGGTTTCTTTGTCTCCATGTCCTCAGGAGGCAATTTCTTTCTCAGAGTTCACTGAAGCTTTTCTTTGGAGTCCTGTCTTGAACACCTTGATTCTGAGAAGTCAGATCGGTATCCATCTTTGGCAGGATTGCCTCACTGAGTTTGGGTTTAAAGGATTCTTTGGAGGTCAGATCTTCTGATCAGTTGCTGGGACATTACCTTGTTAAGCAGACTGTCTTGGTTTGTCTTTAGTCATTATTTGTTCGCCATCAGCCAGATGGTCACCATTTTAGGGCCTTATTCTCTTTAAGAAAGCATTCAGGAACATAAATTTAACATATAGATACGTATTGATTAAAAGAAAAATAGAGCATTTCTTTTTTAAATGACTTAATGTTTGGCATTTTACAGTTAACATATATTCAAATGGGATCTTAGAAATATAAGCATAATTTTATTTATGCTTATATACTATATATAAGCATAAATATATAATACTTTGTGTATTTTATTATATATTGTATATAATAATAAGCATAATATATATTATATATAATAAATAAAAAATATTTATATATTAAGGTACCTTAAAAGAGAACATTTTATATTGCACTTTGTTTATTTGTGTACTGTTTCTTTCCCAGAAAAGTTAAAACAGGGAGCAGATCCCTTTCATCTTCGTTTTCCTGACAATATCCAGTAGCTTATGGGTAGGTGCTCACTAAATGCTTGTTGAATGAATAATAACTATGTAGATGAAGTGTATGGTTTCCCTTCTTCATGTTTTATCCTTATTCTCCATATTCAATAAGTTTACTTTTTTCCCAAAAACATTATAAAAAACTGTTTTTCTCTTTTTTCAATATGCTTGCCATAAATATCTGAGAGAATACAATTTACTGCTTATCTTATTTAGAACAAATTTTCTTGTATGTGTATTGGTAAAATCTTGCCTTAATAAACCTTGTTTGGTATTGTCCACTCCAGATAACTCCCGAGCATATCTTTTTCAAGCTGGAGAAGACAAGGGAAATCAGGAGAGAGAAAGAGGAAGAGATCTGATGTGCAGGTTCTTACACCTGGTTTAATTGGGTTTAGAGTGACAGCAGGGCCTGGTGGCCTCAGTGGCACATGGTAGGCCCTGAATGAGCACAACTTTCTAATCCGCCCATTCTGAGTCAGCTGCCACTGAATTTTCCTTCATGTTACCTAAGAGCCTTACTGATTTTCACCACCAGTACAGTTTAATCTTTAGAAATAGAATCTTAACATTTTGCTTATCGAGACTGTCTCCCCCTAACCTGGTAACCCTGCGTTGGACCCTTTTGTCTCTGTTTTGGTCCCCTTCTGGAGCTGTGCTCAACTTTCAGGTGTCTTGTCTCCCTCCTCCTTAAGGCAGCCTTCTCATGCCGCTCCTTCCTGTTTGCTCTGGAGGTCCTGGGCTCTCATTAGAGCGGAGCACCTGCTGCTTCAGGCCAGCCTCCTCATGGTTACTAGGGATGTCCCTTAGCCCTCCCTCAGCAAGCCCATTTGTCAACTGCCTCACTCCCTGGCAGCACCTATTTTTATGCCAGCAATATTACAGCTTTCTCACATCAGCTTCTCTTTGCAACGCTCACTTAAATGTAGTTGTATTATCCTAGGAAGCTTCCCACCCCAGAATTATTTTGGAATGGCATAATTTCAAGTCCACTGGCCCGGAAAATGTCGCAAGAATGGGAAGTTCTCACCCATGTTACTTTCTCGAGCATAAGTTTGCTTCACTGCACTTGTGTGATTAGCGTTAGTGAAACTGTCTATTTGTGGCACGTCTTTACTAAATAACTCTTTAAATACAATTCCACTGTGTAAATAGCTTAATACAGTTAATCAGAAGAAAATAAACATAGAATTGTATTATAAAAGCACATGTGCTTTATTGTTAGCAGAACCCAAATGTTTTCAGACGTCATTAGCCTGAGGTACAGAGAAGGTCATACCACAAATGGCCATGTTTCCTGGCTAATAGCCCTACTCGCTTAATTGGAGCACCTTAGCCCTTTTTGCTCTTCTTCCCTACATCTCCCTGATTATTCCTGAGCATCTCCACAGTGTTTCACATATATATTAATGGATAGTCCTCTTGTCTCTCATATTCTTTGGCTGTATAACTTCCTCGTTAAGGGCATCCCTCCCATAAAGAAGGATCTTACCAGTACTACACGTGCTTCCATGCCAACGTGACTTCACTGTTCCTGGGACATCTTGCAGTGTATTTCAACAATACAAATACCTCAAGATGCTAAAAGGTGCTGTGCCCTGTAGAAGAGAGAACAACCCCACCTAAGTGAACTTTAAATGTACTTATTTTGATTTTGATGTGATGTTGGTGCATTTCTGTGGATTGGAGAGTGAGGGTAGAGAGGACATCAGATTCTCAGATTTGTTTTTACTTTTCAATATTTCCAAGGATAGTGATAGAGCTATCAGATTGAACTTGGGATAGAGAGAGTGTTAGTTTGGACTGTCTTGGTTCTTCAAGAATATGAATGGTCTTGATTCTGGAGGAGTGCTTCACTCACATTAAACTAAATATTGAAAAGTAACTGCTTTTTCTGCATTAGGTGACATTAGTTTTCCAATGGTCATTTGTTTGTTCTTATATTATTCGATCTTTCGAAGTGTTTGACACTTTTCACTACTGGCTACTTGTGAAGCACTTTCTTCTCATGGTATCTCTCCTACCTCAATGGACACTCCTTTTAAATCTCTTGCTGTTTGTTCTCTCTCTTTCTCTCTCTCTCTTTGTTCTCTTAACATCAAGTACCCAAGGGCTTTGTCCCCTGAACCTTTTTTTTTTTCTTCTACACTCTGGATGATCTCATCTGCTTCCATGGCTTTAAGCCATCAAGTTTCCCAAATCCATAGCTCCAGTCCTAACCTCTACAGACTTATAAGTTTCTGTTTGGAGATGTAACTGAAATCTCAAACTGAACATATCCCAAAGAGAATGCCTACTTTCCTTTCCCAGACTTGTTTGTGTTCCAGTCATCTCCATCTTTTCATGTTCTCAAACTAAACACCTGATAATTTCTTCACTTTTCTTTTTCCTTCACCAGCCTCATCCCAATCCATCCTCAAGTTCAGCTGATGAATCTGTTCATTTATTTCCATGCCCTGATCCTGATGTGTCCATTATTTTAATTTCCACTAACCTCCAGTCCCAGCTGCCATCATCTATTCTACAGCAATTGATTCCTGTCTTTCTGCTTCCATTTTTGCTTCTCTACCATCTCTATTCTCCATAAATAGTCAGAGTCGTTGCTTTTAAATTAAAATCAGCTAATGTCACTCACATCTTTAAAAATCTCCATCATGTTTGGAAAAAAATCTCAACTTCTTTTTTCTTGATTTGATTTTTATTTATTTTTTTAAGTAAGTTCAATGCCCACCGTGGGCCTTGAACTCATAACTCTGAGACCAAGAGTCACAAGCTCTACCAACTGAGCCAGCCAGATGCCCCCAAATCTCAACTTCTTATCTTGGCTTGCCAAACCCTACACAGCATGGCTCCTGCCCACCTCTGTGACCTCTTCTCCTACATCTGGCCACTGTCTCCTCCCTACTGTGTTTCAGCCTCTTAGCTCTTCTTCTGTTACTGGAACATGTTAAGCTTTTTTCCACCTAGAGCCTTTGTACCTGCTGTTTCTCTGGTCCTAGTGCTCTTCCCACAAGCTTCACATGGCTCTTTCTTTCTTGCCATTAAAATCTTAGCTTAAATGTAGCCTCCTAAGAGAAGTCTTCCCTGACAACCACATCATAAATTAGTTACACAGTCACTCTCTATCATATTAACATATTTTAGTTCTCTGCATAACACTATTTTCACACTTTCTTTGTTGATTGTAAGCACTGTAATACCAGTAAACTTGTCTTGTTCATGGCTATATCCCAAGTGCCTAGAAGATCTCCTGGCATTGTAGACACTCAAGAAATATTTATTCAAATGAGCCAATATATCATTTATCATTTTCTCTAAATGATTTTATATATATATATATGTGTGTGTGTGTGTGTGTGTGTGTGTGTGTGTGTGTGTGTATTTAAAAATAGTAAGTTATTTTCACTAGTTACTTCAGAAAATATCATTCCTTTTGATGGCATTTTTCAGTGCAATGAGTTCTAGTTATGAGTAAAGCTGTTTGTCTTCTATATATTTGCAGTTTCATAGACTTGTGCTACTTTAAATACTTAAATGGATTAAATTCTTTTTTCTCTTCCTGGAAAGAAACTGCTAATTGTCTACCAAACTTCCATTCTTCCCTCTTCTTTTAATTAGCAGGGGTGGAAATGGGTCTAAACAAAATACTAAATATCCCAGTCTCCATTGCAGATATAGGTAGCTTCTTACATAAAAAGTAGAAGTCATTAGATGAAATCCTTGGGCAACCTATGTAAAATGTACTAATGAGGGTATTAGGCAGGTGCCCTTCTTACCCTCACCTTTTTTCCTTCTTGCTGTTTGGAGAATGTACATAATGGCTAAAGCTGCAGCAACCATTTTGTGACCATGAGACAACCACAAGCAAGGAAAAGATTCAAGAATAATGGAGGGAAAAAAAAAAAAAAACCAGACAAACTCTAGGTTTCTAATAATTGAATAACTGTCATACCAGGCTTGGGCTGCCAATCTCTGGATTTATGCATGACAGAGAAATAAACTTCTACTTTGTTTCTTAATCCACTATTTGAATTTTCTACCATATTTGGCTTAATAATAACTAATTTCTCTCCCTCCCAAAAATTTTGGCGTCCTTTTGAATGTTGAGTATATCAGAATGCCAATTTTAGTAAATTATTTCATAAAATGTGTTTTCTATTTATTTTGAATAAACAATTTAGCATAATTTAATTTTGGAATTTGTGTCCATATTCTTATTGTCCTTTCTTTTGATAGAAGCACTTTGGCTTAATGAGGAGAATATGGACTTTGGAGTCAGATGATTGTGAATTTGAAACTTAGACTTGTTACCTATCTGACCTCTGTCGAGTTTCTCAATTTATCTGAGTCTGACCTTTTTACATTTCACCTTATTAGTACCTCATCTAATTTTAGTGAGAGTAAAATGAGGTAATAGAAATATTCCATCTTTTGTTTGAGGTCATATTTCTATGCAGGTATCTAATGTGTAAAAACTCATTGGACTATACATGTAACATTTGTACAGTACTCTACATAAATTATATTTTAATTAAAAAACCTTGGCATAAATATGCACCCCATAAATGGAAAAAAAGAAACTCACATGCTTTAATGTTTTATTACGCCTGTCTTATCATTTCTATCATTAAAAAGGCAGATAATCATTCTGGGGGGAATTTACAGGTATTTTAATTTTCAAATCCTGAATGCATTCTATTAGAAGTGTTCACATGTGATAGTCATGTTAGATGAAGTTTTCTATTGTAATTTCTGACTCTCTTTCCAGAGTACCTTACCCTAAGATACATAAGATTCACGTTATTGTCAAGATGAGATATGATTTTGTTTCCTATGCTGAAGTTTTGAGGTTTGGGAAGCAGAATCCAGCAGTTGCTCTTCTCCCTAAGTTTGTGAGTTGTCATCCCTAAAGGTTTTCACCTTATCCAGTCCCTTGTCCCATTGTCCCCAAATGTACTCAGTTGACACATGTGGAAGCAGTTTCCCCTGTCATTTGGGAGGTGCCAATTTACTTCTGTGAGAGACAGGCTGGTTTTCACATTACACTGGCAACTATCCTGGACTTTAAAAAAACAGCTGTGTGGTTGCCAGCTGACCTGCTTTCAACCAAGCAGCTGCTGCTGAAAGTCGGGGTAGAGTTTGTAAATCCTTGGGGACTGAGAGTCGCTTTATGCCCACCCTTGTTTGAGAATATGAAATGTCCAAGTTATGAACTTTGCGAATTGCTTCCACTCCTGATTGAGTCATAGCAGATGATGTTATGGCTGGCTGGTTTAAACTGACTTACCCGAAGATCAGACTACTTGATTGTGTGTGTGTGTGTACCAAAAGTTGTATGAATCTGATTATTCTACTTCTCATCAATTGCTCACCAGGTTGAAATTAGTGAATTTCTGTGAGAGAAACACTTTTCTTTTCCTAGATTATTTTTGAAGGAAGACAGTAAGAATATAAACAGGAATCTGGTTTTTTGTATGTGTGGAATATGGTGTTGAATGGCATATTTTTATTGATGAGAGAGAGAGGAGGCCGAGTCATGCAGTTCCATTCAAACACAAGCTCAGACACACATACACACACACACACACACACACACACAGCTGTTTCACATGGAGTGACTGTAACTATGGATTTAGATATCTTTATTTCTGTCTTCATGAAATAAACTCTAAAAACCATGGAATAAACTCCATTTATTTTTGCTCTTTTTACCTCCTCACCTGTACACTGCACAGTAATTTAGCTCCCCAGGACAGCTTTTAAGATTCTAATCTTGTTCCTGTCCGGCACTTTTCTCACAGCAGTAAGGAAAGGATTGGCATTCCTCCACTATTGTATATAAAGGAGAATCCATTCTTGGAAATAAGAGCATTGTTTATGTTGAAATTCCCTTAGCTTAGCTGAACCTTCGATTATATCGCCCATTCAGATAACCAGATTTTTACCCCCTGTGGTCTGTTTCCATTCTCAGAGAATTGTCAACAATTTATTTCTGCTCTGGCGATTATTTTCATGAGTGAGAACAAGAGAGACATCTAGGAAGATTTTGATAACTGAGTCATGTATATAAAACTCTAAGCACACTTTTAAAAGACGCCATGTGAGAAAATACAGCTTTTCCTAAAACATAACAAATTGAACTTAGTTACTGCTGAGATGGCATTTGTAAGCTGTAACAATTTATTTATATGAATTGCATTGTTAACTTGATTCCAGATATCATGGAAAACATTATTTATAGTTCATAAATCTGAAGAATATTCTTATTTGAAAAAATCCATTATGATTTTCATAATTTCCTTTTAAGATTTTTATAATTTCTGATGGATTCCAAATGCAAATTAAATAATCCTATTATTTTAGTGGAAGTTTGGTGAATTTAGAAATAAATTGTATAGACTTGATCTAAAAGTGATGTGTCAGTTTCATACAACATAATACTAACAATGTAAACCTCCTCACCACCAACTAAGATTTGTCATTTAATTCTGCGACATTTTGTTTCCCTTATGTATTTACTCTATTTATTAGACACTTTCATCCGGAAGCAGTAAAATGTTGGCAGAGACATGTAACCATAGTCAGTATATTTCACTTAATGGGAAACACTTCTGATTATGTATTCAGAAATTGGAGAAATGTTACTTCATGCACTGTCATTCCCATTACTGAATTTTTATGAAGACCAGAGAATATCCAAAGCAAGACAATTGTTTTGGGGGGGCGGATTTTGTTAAGTTCCATGTTTATGGTATTGTGTACAAAATGCACATAAAAGGCATTTTCTTATCTATTCCTGTTATATTAGAGAAGTTCATGCCCCGCTCTTAGCATTTTCCAACACAGCTGTAGAGTAGTTTAAAGCCTATTTTTTAAATAAGTGATGCTCAATTTGTCTTTGATGATCCGGATGATTCAGGTGAGATGGGAGCACGGTCGGGCCCTTATTTGCATAAAAATTAATCACAGAAAAATGTAAATTGATAAAATTTTGCCTGGCTTTTTCCCCCTATTTGAGAACCCGTGGATGGCTCCCAGAAGCAATCATCTCAGTATGGGGCCGCATTGGATGCTGTACAAATGATCACATTTGTGTTGAATACTCACTCATTTAAATGTCAGCACTGATGGGTCGGTACATCAGTAGAAAAAATGAAAAATAAATACACAGCAGCTGAAGACTATCAAATCCGTGGGCACTCTTTAGAGATATATGATCTAATGTGAAAAAATTGCAGATTAATTATCCTTTTTGCAAAATGGTAATTGTTTTAGTATCACACCAGAAAAAATTTACAATTTATTTAGAATCAAACAAAAAACAGTAATGTTAAATACGTCATTACATCATTCTGTTTATTAGAAGCCTGCAATTAATTCCTAAGACTCCTTTGGTCTTTAAAGCTGCATAAAGTGAAACAAAAGAATGTTGCTATTAATTTTCAAACAACTGCTTATCTTTCAAATTAGTCTGTTTTGTGTGAAAAGGAGGCAATGTTACGAAGTTTAGTGGATATTGTATATTAACTTAATTTCATTCTGTTGCTGACATTTCTGATAATATATTCACGTATCCCATTAAAATTGTAATGTTAGAATTTGAAGGTTTTTGTTCAGTGGTGTGTAACTTTAACTCACTGTTGAAGAAGTTACAGAGTGTCTTCTTAACAAAAGATACTTTCAGAAAAACAACAGCAGTACTGAGGAAAGTAGTCAGAAACTGTGAGACCCCCTCCCATCTCAGCAAAATTCTCTGGTATGTCCTTAGTGTGTCATTAATGACATGTGTTTTCACACATGTAATTTATGTGAATATTCAAGATTAAGAATTCATGTTTAGCTATTTTAAGGAAAATAATAAAATCCAATATTTTCTTAAGTAAAAACAACTATGAGTGATGTCATTTTCACTCTAAAAGGTGGGTGAAAGGCATTAATATGATCATCTTTACAATTTCTATGATCCATTTATCTCTGTCCCTGCATAGCTCTCCTTGGTTTCTATGTTCCAGCTGCTTTGGTGTTCTTAGTGTGTGGTTTGCATACAGCATTCTAGTATAGATGGAGCTTAGGTTCCTTCTTATTATTCTATAACTTTAGCATAGATTTTAAATGATTGAAACGTTGAACACATCTTCATTAGTCAGGGAAAAGCAAAGTTAAAACACAGCCTTTCCACCTGCTGACTTACAAAACTCCGATTGAATCAATGTTACATTAACCAAAGGCGATTATGGCAACACACTAAAAATATTTTGAGACGGTTGAAATCTACTGTTATTACCAGAGTTGCTTCCTAGATCTCTTAGAGAACAGGAAATCTAAATCGACCAACACTTAGAGACCATGCCTTTTTTGAGATTAAATATAACTTGATATATAGTAAGAATAGCTAACAGTATGGATCACACATCATTTAATGTCATTTAACAGTAACGTAACATTTAACACTGAAATTCAGTCCTTCCAGAGTGCTAAGAGCCAGACACTGGACACTGTTCTATTCTTTTATAAATAACAATGTGTTTGATCTTCGTAACAACTCCCTGAAGTAGGTATCGTGTTATCCCAAGAGTGACATGTCCAAGGTCACCCAGCTAGTTCGAGGTGAAGCCAAGATTTAATCCCAGGGGTCTGGCATCAAAATGCTTGTTCTCATCCACTCAGCTCTGCTGACAAATGCCTGGTGGGCACCTCTAGGTGCCAGGTCTGGTGCCAGGTGCAGCCTCGACAAGAGAAAATGCTTTATTTTTGTGAATTTATAATTTTCTTCTTATATTTGAAGCTTGAATCTATTTTGATTTTAAGTGACACATCTTAAAATTTCATTTCATTAAGGACTTTATTTTAAAAATCTACATTTTATGTCATTTTCAGACTAAAAGTTAAAGAATGGCTTTCTTTGGCAACTTCAAGGTATCTCATGAACATTCACCGTTTTTCTGGACAATGTTGTTACTGCTGATATGGATCATTAAAAGCAATAAAAGAGGTCCTTGTCCAGGAGTGCCTGGGTGGCTCAGTTGGTTAAGTGACTGCCTTCAGGTCATGATCCCAGGGTACTGACATCGAGCCCCACATCGGGCTCGCTGTTCGGTAGGGAGCTTGCTTTTCCCTCTCCTTCTGCTGCTCTGCCTGCTTGTGCTCTCTCACTTTCTGTGTCAAATAAATAGATAAAATCTTTAAAAAAAAAAAAAAAGGAGGTCCTTGTCCAACTTGACAGAGTTAGCCATTTTCAGAATATTTGGAAAAGCCCATGTGCCCCATTCTTTTCTCTTTCCCTGGTGTATTTTAGTGGCTCATGTAAGAGCATTGCTTGCATTCATTTATCCATGCATACATCCATTCACTTATTCATCCAAGCCTTCTCTAAAATGTGCAGGATTGGGATAAAGGCATATGTCCATTCTTTGTCCCACCCAGACAGAGCTATCCTTTGGACACTTTCAGTACTAGTCACTGCACACCAGCAATGATCTGTTCTCAAGGTAGAATGAGGGAGGAGGTTGTTCCTATCCCTGGAAGCAAGTTTGGGGCTCTTTGGCCAGGGAGCCCTGAGGTCTCAGAGAAGGGGCTAGAAGTGGGAAGGAGACACAGAGACTCCAGGTGGGCACCTCCTCTCAGATCCATGGGCTCCTCACCCACTGAGCGAAGCAGGAAAAGGGAAGAAGTGAGGGTCAGGTCAGAGCCCTTGGTTGCCCAAGACTACAACTGGTGCTGCATTCTACAACCGTTTATTCAGTGCAGAGTCTGTACCAGATTCTTCTCTCGGCACTGTATTGCACTGGAACAAAACAGACGAAATCCTTATGTCTAGTAGAAATAAATACCATTTCTTATACAGTGAATTTTATGCTTCCCATAGTCTCATGCTATGGCAGATGTAGGACTGTTCACATGTGTGTTTGTTCAGAGTTTCCTTTGTATAAAGCATGCATGAAAAGGAAAATACAAAGAACCCTTTAGAGGCTCAGCCTTTCACCCACCTTAGAGAGGCTCAGAGACAGTGGGAATTTGCTGTTGCTTCTTGTTTCTCAGTGACATTCTCAGTTTTGCTGTGATAGAACAGAGGTAAAGTCCATCTTACTTCCTGATTTTAACAGTTTACTCAACAAACTTATCGGCAGTCACACTTGAACTGAATTGTTAAAATTTTAGCAAAAACTAGGTTACTTCCTGGGCATTCGAGGCTCAATATGTCTAAAGGGATTTTTTCCCCCCATGTGGATTGTGTGATTCACTGAGCTGTTAGGGATCTGAGTTTACTATGAGTTCTTCTTAAGACTTAAGACTTGTATGAGCTGAGTAAGTCTTAAGGGACCTCCTTTCTCTTCATTGAGAAATGATAGGCTAGATAAATTGGTCCATATGTTCCTCTCAGATTCAAAGAAGAATCATCAGGACCTAAAACCTGGAAAAGGAATGTGTCTCCCATCCACTCTTGGTCACAGTAATGAGAAAGAAAACATTAAAAAGCAGTTGGTGAGATGCTTTAAACTTCCCTTGTTGTGAGCTCAGTTTTTCATCATGCCTAAAGGGTAGCATAAATCTTGCATTTCTGCAACTTCCCATCAGTTATTTGAGTATATCTGGGTGGGTAGGCTAATCCTACTGATGAATGTCTACCTGATTTTAATATTTTCATTATGGCCTAATTTGGAAAGCAACATGACATTAAAGTGCTTAAGAATCAAGTGCTTCTCCACAGTGACTTGTGGGATGCCCACAAGCCTGATCCCAGAACAGAGGCTATGCCATAGTCTTGCAGCAATCACAGTAACAGAGTTGAAAGAAAAGGGGAGAGGGATAGAAGAAAGGAGAAGGGCATCAGTTGAGTTTATATCTAGCATTGACCAAAGGGATTCTTTAACACAATTTTATTTGAGGATTTAGCATTTAAACATTTGCCACTTAGAAAGCATAACAAGTTATGAGAATGGAAATCTTGAGAGAAGGCATTTCATGGATGATTAAATTTTTAGACCTATAATGGTCAAATGCAGATCCATTTAGGCAATTGAGGCCATTTATATGGGAAGAGAGGTTCCTGATCTGCTTGCTTCTTAAATCATTCTTTAGATTCCCAACAAAAAGCTTTTACTTTTCTTCTTTAACTCATGGACTGTTCTGTCCCATGGCAATCAGTTTAAATTGGTTGTCCCCTGTTGATGTCCCTCTATGCTCAACTTCTGACAAGCTATCTGCCTCTCACATCTTAACTGCCTTCTCTTATGCTATATTGCACTGTTGAGCTATTGAGCACTTCAAATGTGGCTAGTATGCCTGATGAATACATTTTTTATTTTACTTAATTTTAGTTCATTCAAATTATGTTTAAGGATCCACATGTGATTAGTGGCTGTTATACTGGATGGCATAGCTCTGTGGAATCCTATTTCACCATGTATATCCTGTCCATCCAAATAGGAAGGCCAGACATTACATTTTATACTTCTCTTTAAATCCCCACAAAATTTAGCACAGGGTTATGTATATATAGTATAAGTAGGTGCTTGATGATTATGCTTATATTTTTAAAAGATCATAAGGAATGGATTACCTTCAAATATAGAGGTGGGAACTCTCAATTTAGAGCCTTTGGACTCTGAACTAGATAACTGTCCCCTCTAACCTTTACTCCTCCATTCTTATAAGAAATATTATTTAGTGTCTCCAATTTTGAGGTACTGTGCCAGATTTTTGGGGATACAGCCATGTGCAAGGTGGTCAGGATCTTTGTCCTCACAAACCTTGCAGCGTAGGAAGTGAGTAGAAAATTAAGCAAATAGTTGTTGTGAATCTTGTTTAAAAAGGTCCAGAGTACAGAAGCACTGAATTCAGACAGTTCTGAGAAGGTCACACTCAGTTTTTAGATCCACACCAGAGTAGACAGATCACCTACAATTGATGTGAATGATTATATAACAATTAGAGTACTTCTTTTGATTTTGGTCACTTCTGAATCAGAGTTAAGTAATTTTACTTTACTTTATAAAGTTTGTTTATTTATTTAAGTAATCTCTACACCCAACATGGGGCTAGAGCTCACAACCCCAAGATCAAGAGTCACACCCTCTTCCAATTGAGCCAGCCAGGTGCCCCAGAATTAAGTAATTTTTTTTAAAGATTTTATTTATTTATTTGACAGAGAGACACAGCACGAGAAGGAACACAGGCAGAGGGAATAGGAGAGGGAGAAGCAGAGCAGGGAGCCCATGATCTTGGGATCATGATCTGAGCCCAAGGCAGATGCTTAACGACTGAGCCACCCAGGCACCCCCCAGAGTTACGTAATTTTCAACACTATGGCCCAAACCTTAGATATTGGCTTAATTACTTATTTTACAAAAAAGAATTCCAATTGGCTCCACTCCTTTAGAAAGCAATATGGCAATATGCATCAAAAATTTTAAATGTTGATGTTCTTTGACTTAGCAATTATATTTCTAAATGTCTTGTCAAAGAACGTGATGCTAAATATTGAGGGAAAATAAGCTTTATGAACAGATATATCCATTTCAGTGTTTTGTATAATTGTAAAAATCACAAACAACCTAAAAACTTACTAATAAGGAATGGTTAAGAAATATAAGGTATATTTTTAATGAAATTTTATGCAATTACTAAGAATGATAATTATGAAAAACATGATAATGAAAAACATAATGTAAATGTTATAAGTTAGTTAAAAATATGCAGGACAAAAAATTTTATATGTAGTCTGATTACAGTTTTACAACTTTTTAATAAAAAGAAAGGAATGAAAAGCACCCCAAAAAAGTCTATGGTAAAAAAGATAAGTAGGAGAGGAATATACAAATATAAATTATAAAATCTCATCTATTTCTATACTTACAAACTTATTCTAAAACACAGAAACAATTAGTGTTGATCATTGTAACTTACTTTGAATATTAGGTATGAATTTCCTATGCCTGCTGTAACAAACTGTCACAAACTTGGGTTAAAACAACTTTTTTCCTCACAAATCTGGAAGCCAGAAGTCCCAAATTAATATCACTGTGCTGAACTCAGGGTGTTAGCAGGGCCATAGTACCTCTGCAGGCTCTAATGGAAAAATCCATTCTTTGCCCTGGTAGCTGCTGACATTCCTTAGTTTGTGGCCTTATCAATCTAATCTCTCCTTCTTCCATGGTTATGTTGTTTTCTCCTCTTCCATAGGGCCAAATCTTTCTCTGCCTTCTCTTTTAAAATCACTGGTGAGGGGCGCCTGGGTGGCTCAGTGGGTTAAAGCCTCTGCCTTCGGCTCAGGTCATGATCCCAGGGTCCTGGGATGGAGCCCCCGCATGGGCTCTCTGCTCAGCGGGGAGCCTGCTTCCCTCTCTCTCTGCGCCTCTGCCTGCTTGTGATCTCTCTCTCTCTGTCAAATAAATAAATAAAATATTTTTTAAAAAGAAATAAAAATAAAAACGCTGGTGATTACATTCAGAGTCCACTCAGATAATTCAGGATTATCTCTCCATCTCAAGATCCCTAACTTAAAAAAAAAAAAAAAAAAAAAGATCCCTAACTTAATCATATCTGCAATGTCTGTTTTTGCCTTACAAAGTAGCACGTACATGTTTCAGGGATTAGGACATGAATATCTTTATTCAGCTTACCACAAATTATAATGTACTGACCTTTTGTTTTGCAAATCTTACAATGGTCTTGGCCAAACAACTAAATACTCATTTGAGCACAAAGAAATTGTATGGTAATGATGGAATTTCAGGATTTAGTTTTGGAAATAAGTTTTGAGTTGGAGGCCATTCTATTATCTGCTGAATCATATTGTGCAAGTTATCTCTTACTCTACTTATATGTAAGGGAAATCTTGAATATTTATATTCTCTCACTTTAGATTTAAGAATTTAGGAATTTTGAGTATAAGTATATGGAGAATTGGAAACCTAGAATTCACAAGCTAGATTTTTAAATATAGTCCAAGTTAGCTCATTCATTTATTCATGTAGGCAGAATATGTTATATACCAGACTCTGAGTCTTGGGACTCAGGACTTCCCATTTCCTCCACACTGACCTCCTCTACTACACACTATACACCCTTCAAGAATACTCAGTGACTCTCTGGTTAGTTCCCTGCAGTACCTTTTATAAGCCTCCACGATTGATCACCCTGGTCACTTTGGGTCTCTGAAACTTATTCTATTGGTCTATCCTCTTACCAAACTGGGACTCTTCAGGGATAGAAATGTGTCAGTTCCTAGATTCCTGGCACCCCGCAGCATATATGTGGAAATGTGGATGATGTTTCCCAACACAAACTTTAGGCAAAAGATTCTTGTTATTTGATTACATTTTTTGAGCTTCCTATTGATATTCATTCTTTTTCCAGTGCTCTCATACCTCATTATTTTTCTCTGGATAACTGTTCTTGACTTTTCCGTTTGGATCCTTAACTGTGTTCTTCTTTCCCTCTCAGTTACTGGTTCTTCTTTTTTCTCATCTGTTTTTTCAGGATCTTTGTTTGATGCAGAACTAAAATGTAGACTCACAGTAGACCATCTGTAGACCTTAAAAGCTGTTAGGAAAAATATTTCTGAAGAGGAAATAGTTATGAAAAGATATCACTCACTTCCTCATGACTGTAACCTCTGTGGACTCATCCTGAGTAGTGATGTAGTGATGACTAAAGTCCATCCCATGGTTCCCTAGAAACCCATACTGTATCACCTTAGACCAGGCAACTGGGGTCCATCATTTTAATACCAATATTTTTGAAGAGCTATAATTCACTTCCTCCAAGAGTATTTCTTAAAGAAATCAGAGAAGTTTGCCATTGGATAAACAAGTGGGTGGACATTAAAGGAAGGAAAGGACAGAACAGGAGCCGATGAGCAGGGCACAGCATTTCCACTCATAGCTTATTTGGCCAGAACTTTGCTACGTGGTTATACCTGAATGCAGTCAAATCTTGTCTTTAACTGGGTAGCCATGTGGTCATTTAAAAATCGATCACTACTAAAGGAAAGAAGAATAATTTGGAGGATAACTGTTCCTTCCTGATATGGATAAATAGAAACAATCAAGAGCTTTACATGGTGAAATACTTTAAGCAAAAAAATGGACTAGACATAACAAGGACTGGAAAATAAAAGGGTAGATGTAAATCACTCTCTTCCAGCTAGAACTCTGTGCTTTTACTCAAAGAAGCACATATTTTGCAGTTATTATATGATACCAAAAGATTGTATTCTTTCTCTATTTTTTAAAAATGGCATCTGTCTTCTCCTTCACTAACCCAAACTCATGGGAGTTTCATGTATTTAAAGTTCAAGGGGTGCCTGGGTGGCTCAGTCTGTTGAGTGTTTGACTCTTGGTTTTGGCACAGGTCATGATTTCAGAGTTGTGAGATCAAACCCCACATCCGGCTCCACACGCAGTGGGAGTCAGCTTGAGATTCTCTCTCTGCCCCTCCCTTTCTCACTCTCTCTGTCAAATAAATAAATAAGTCTCTAAAAAAAAATAAAATTCAAACATCATTTAAGGATTGACTTCCCCCCAACAGTTTCTTTCCATAATATAAATCACATTTTATTTTCTTTCCTTTAGTTGTAACTGTCATAACTTCTATTGAAAGTGCCCATTTTTAAAACTAAATGTTGTATTTTTTCAAAAATTTCCTCAGATATATAATTTTTGCTTCTTCCTAATATGTAGCACCTTTCCTGAGGGCAGAAGCCCTCTAACTTCTTTTGGATTCCCTATAGCACCTAGCATTGAGCTGGGGAGAAAGAGCAGGCACTCAATAGACAGTTATTCATTTGTCTTATTTGCACAAGAATCAATACAAGAACTTCAGAGAGCTTATCTCTCAAAGAGCTGGGATACCAAAGCTAACCTATCAGGTCCAGATATGTAATAAATGAAATAGATTTTAGGAATTCACAGATCACATGGGGCTCCACTATACAAATATTGTTGAAAGAAGAATGGATTTTTTTTATTTGTTTACAAATCTTGCACTTGATAGAGATTTTACTGTAGTTGCAAAGAGAGCTTTGCTTTTACACAAGTATGAAACTCTCTGAGTATGGGAGATAATGATAGGTTTTCAGTGCTGAATATAGATTACTTCTATGTATCCAAAGTCTAAGTAACCAGGAAGCTCAACCAACTAGAAAAACAAAACAAAATAGAGCAGGTCAAAGACTTATTTTAAAAAAGCAAAGTTGCAAAAGATGTCAAGTTTGGCTTTATACCCATCTGTACATCCATTAATTTTTCTACACTAAATACATATATATTGCTAGCAATTACCATTAATGTATGATAGGTTTTCACCATATTTCATTAGTGATCTTTAAAAAATAACTTTGGATTCTGTTAAAGGGCTTAATTAATGGTCTTTAACTTAATAATCTTCAACTTAGAGGAATATAATATAAAATTATGGAAATTCTTATGAAATTAGTATTATTTTCAGTGTAATTTTCAGAGCAATTTCTCATTCTTAGACATTCCTAGTTATGCAAGATGGAAATATGATCGTAAAGTTCTCCTTCTTAGCCCCTACTTGCCATTAAAATCCAGTCTCTGTCTTTAAGTACTTTGTTAGTTAGCGAGATAATGTGAAGAGATGGGGTAAATGAGAATATATAAGACAGATAAACAAATTCCAACTGTATTTATTAGTTTATATAAAATATTCCAGGAATAAAGTAGAATAATGTTAATGTGCACAATTTACTTGATTTTTGTAAATTTTGGCTTGTAAATTAGTGATGCTCCAGTCTTTAGTGCCTTATTTCTGATGGGGTAAATTTATTTGAAATTTAAATCTCAAAAATAATTATTTACATAGACTATTAAGTTTATCTTTAATATTCAGTGCAAATTGCAAAATAGATGTAACCTAAAATATTTCATTCAGTGGAACTGGCATAAGACTAGAGAGTTCTATTCGATGGCTCCAAATTTCTTTTAACCATTATACAGCATTTAAAATAATTAACTTGTATGTATGGTTCTGATTTTAAGTGATTTCTTCCCTGTCTAGAGGGCTAGAACCATGCAAAGCTACACAATAGTTGAAATCCATGAGAATCTGTTGGGGTACTATTAAATCCCATCAAAGTAGGTAGTTGCTGTTGTTATTAATATTATTATTTATAATCTACTTATTTCTTCCTATTTTTTTTGCAGACATGAGGTACTTAAAGCTAGTCTTACAAACTGATTTCTACCAAGATCAATGTATGAAATATATTAGCATTCTATATGGATAATAAGCTATTTGCTGTTTCTGAGGAACCATGCAATTTGAATTAATTATGGATGAATTCTAAGTAGTCTAATCTGTGGCTTAGAAGACCTTAAAAACTGAAAAGTGACCAGTTAAATAAATAAATAGATCTTCATGCAAAGCAAAGAGTTAAAGAGCTTCCCTGACAGTTGTAGGATATGAATCTGATCATTTTTACATGCATATTTGTTAGACACTGCTGATTTGAGTTGGAATTTGCCAGAGTATTTATAACTTACTCTATCAGGTCCAAATTATTTATTATATCATATTTTATTACTATGTTTATTAAATTGTTGGAAACAACATAATTGTGTCCCGATAGAATATGAAAAAAACAGTTTGCTCTTCAACTGCAACACATTTAGGTTTGTTTTTATTTTGCTGTTGATTTCTAAGAGTGTAAAATAATACCTTTCTGTTACAGTGGGTACCGTCCTGCACAATTTCTCATCGCCTGCCAACACACTGAAGTTCCATCAAAGGCACTGGACTCCAAAAACATTATCTAAAGTGTTTTTGTTTCCCATAGCTTTGTAAGATTAATTGATTAGAGCATTCTGGTGGAGCTGTGAGTCCATTAATCAGACTGAAATTGATATGATCAATCCTGAACCTAGTTTTTGAGGGAGAAGGTAACTGAAATGTTGAACGCTCCTGATTTTTTATCTTTTAGGCTCAGATAAATCCACGAGGATATTTTAACTTCGGTCATACTCCTATCCTTGGGGGTAGATACCTATGAAATGTCATAAATAGGATTTTACTTTTAATGGGAATGCAGGATTAATACAGACATTATTTTAAATAAATAAACTTGCCTTCAAACCTTATTTGGCGGCCTTGTAGGGTGTGTATATGTGTGTGTTTTCAAGTAGGTCTTTCCAAAGCCTAAGATATTTTGTTTTATATAATGTTTCTATTAAAAACACCTAATTGTTCAAGAATACCCTTTTTCACATTAAAAAGAAAAAGGGAAAATATTAAATAGAGATAAATTCTTCAGGGGCCAGAGAAAGGCTGCCTGCAAGCATTGTACGAATCACTGTCTCCACCTAGTGTAGGCTTTCAGGAACTAAGATTCTGGAGTCCTTAACAATGCTGTAAAGTTCTAATTTATGTTATGCACATGTAGAGTCATTAGAGCTCGGCCTGCTGGTGCCATTACAGTTAAGGGTCTGTCAGCTCTTCATTTATAAAACAGAATATTAAGATGTCTATTGCTTTTACATAAAAGCTCATACTGCGCTGGAGCTCTGAAGTCTAATGGCCTTTACTCTGTGAGAATGTTTATTAATAGTGTAAGCTGAACTTGACCAGCTCCTTTAAAGACACTGATGGGTTGAAGTTATATAGGAACTGCAACCAGAAGAATGAATATTTTTCCTTTCTTGAAAAACCTTAGAATTAAACTGAAAAATAAGTTTCTATCAATACATCCATATAAGTATGCTTCTAGAAATTATAAGCATGCGGTACAATATGGTTGAAATTCTATTTTTGAATTGTTACACTTGAAAATTAAATCCTGTCCCCACTCCTTATGAAAAAATACCCTACCTGACTGGCTAGAGATTTAAATTACCTCTCCCTACCCCTTTTTGGTGTTTTCATTCTAGTCTCCTAGAAAACAGTGGCCTGGGGCAGCATTTATATATGCTAAGGTTTTATTAGGAAGTGCAATCCTAGGTCAACAAAAGTCGAAGAAAAAGGAGAGTGTGGCGGGGAAGGGGGGAAATAAGATACTGGGTGGAGTATTAGGGAGGTGGCCATAGTTTCCTAAGTAGTCTCACTTGGAATGACTTCCACCAGGCTTGTCCGACCACCGTATCTTGGTGAGAAAGGGAAAGAGATTTTTTTTATTGACTTCTTTTCTCTGAATCCTCATTAATCAAAGTTCACCCCAGGACACATTGACCACCCCCTCACCTCTGGGTCATGTTAGTGACCTTTCCAGGGTCTTTTCAGGTAGTCGCTGGGGAAGCCAGAGCCCATGCTCCATGCTGCAGTGTTTTATCTGCATGCTGAAATAGTGGAAAAAACCTGTTTTTTGGAAATGGAGCTACTCTGGCTCCTGACTCAATGGATATTAATGAGGCTATACCAAAGCCTGGCTCTCTCGCTAGAGGTGGTTGAGAGAGTCGGAAGTGGTAGGAGATAAAGTGACAACACTGGTGACTGAGGATCTCCACTGAGCATGTGAACAAGGGAAGCTTATAGGGCTCAGTGAACTTGAAGAGACACAGGAACTGGGCCCAGTTCTATCTACCTCTTGCTCCACTCCAATCCACTTCACCTCTAATTATACCCAGATCTCATAAACGAACAAGATGCCTTCAGGTCTGTCTCAAGAAGGGAAGTGACAGTTCAGTACTTCAATGTGGTCATCTGTTGCATTCTTCTAAAATGACTTAAATAGGGTTAGCAAATTAAGGCTCAGTACCTCCTGCTGACCTTAAGACTTACTGATAGGCCTTAACTCCCTCCTCCTCCACCCATTCTAGATTTCTCTTACTCTTGTCCAGCACTTTGTTTAGTCTGCATTACTTATCCAAGATTGTATCCCTGAGAGGTCTCAACTTTATTTCTCTCTCATTATCAGACTGACTGCTGCAATTGCCCATTTGCTCTTTCACTGTGCATAGAAGCACTCAGTGATGCCCCTGAGGTCCTGGGTTTCAGACTTTTGCCTCCTCCTTGCTTCCACTTTGTAGGAGAAAATTTCACACATAATGGTAATCAAGATCAGTTCTCCAATCAATAGAGTAACTCCTTTATTGACCTTCTGATCTACCAGCATAAGGAGCCCAAAGTGGCCAGGTAACGTTAATTTCTGTAGGTCAGTGGGAGACGTATTATATCTTATGGAAGAAGTGTTGCCACAGTGAAAATTAGCACTCTAACCCAGAAAAGCCTGCTTTTGGAAACAGGAGCACAAATTTTGAAGTTGGCCATAAGGAGTGATGGTAAGGGCCAATCCTCCCTCTACCCATTGCTTTCTGGACCCACACATTCTAGCTATTGAGGACAAAACACACATACTGCTGGAGTCACTGCATATACTGATCCTTTAGGATAGCACCCGAACCCTGCAAAGCGTTTCTCAAGCTGAAACCTTAGTTGAGACTTTAAGGTCACTTCTCCATTCTGTCAGGCGAGCTGCTTTTGAGTGATAAAATACAATGTAAGACAAGTGAATCCTGTGGCTCACTGTTACACCTTTTTTGCTATAAAATGTGTCCCTTATGCCTAAACATTTTCATGAGCACTATGGTCATTCTGTCCACTTGGTTGTTGAGAACCTCTTCTGTGATGGATGATTTCTCGTGGGCATTAACATGAGAAATAAAATCCACATGCTTTGTATCCTCCCCGTAGGTTCATCTTCATACCTTTTTCTCAGAATTCCATATTCTTGATCTTCCAGTTTTGCTTTTTTGAAGCTCCTGAACAACAGGCCAAATCATTAATCACTGCCCACAAACAAATGTATATCCACGCTCTCATTACCTATTCCTTTCTACAAAGTAGATGATCAAGTGTGCTACTCACAACTCTACCTAATAGAGTTGTGACAATTTCTTTTCACCACTATTCTTCAGAGCCACACCCAAGTGGGACTATAACCTAGAAATAATCCACTTCTGACCAGCACTAATATATCATACTGACTGCTTTGTGAACCAGGCTTGAATCCTTCTGGCCAATGGCTGTAGAGAAATCCCGTTGAGGACATATGTGTATATTAAGGGAGAGGAATCATTGCAATAGACTGATGCCTTCTGGACTTGGCTTGAGCTTGATTCTGAATGTACCACTTCCATTGTGCAGTAGAATGTAGTTGCATCTCTCTTACCTTATGACATGAAGGCTATAACTACACCCAGTTCATTATGGGAGGTTCAGATTTCAAAATCACTTGATGATACAGTGCTCCAGTTCCAAGTCTCAAAAAAAGCTTCTCAATACACCAGGGATTATTTTTCAAAAACAGAGTTGTTTCCTATTGTAGAGTATGATCTTGCTCCAAAATGCCAGGGTCTATACTGCAACAAGAGTATGGGGCTTACCAGAGACTTAACACAGCATCCCCAACACTTCAGATACCTCCAGGGCCATTGGATCTGCCAGGTCATACCATCCAGGAGACAGGGAAGCTTGTACTACCACCTGGAACTGCTTCAGATTCCTGTCATGCTCTGAATGCCTGTTGAAATTGACAGACTTCTGGGATATCTGGTAAAAGGGTCACAGCAGTATTTTTGAAGTGTGGTACATGTTGTTTCTAAAACCCCAAATCCCAAATCCATCAGTGCTCTTTTGTTGTTGTTGATGCAGTAAGAGGTACAAAAGGCAACAACTTGACCTTTATTTTAGAGGAATATCCTTACATATATCAGACCAGTGGACATCTAAAAACTCCATTGATGTAGCAAGCCCTAGATTTTTATGGGACTTATTTCCCACCCTCTGGCAAGCAAGAGGAGACTAACAATTTTGGCTACTAATATGGAAGAAAACCAAGAGAACGTGATTTCATGGAAGTCAAGTGAAGAAAGTATTTAAGGAAAGAATGATCTTTGTTTAGACATTGCTGTTTAGGTGTATCTTAAGAAATGAGTTTTAATTTTGGTAATGTGAAAATTCTGATGGGGCTGTTTTAATGGAGTTTCAGAGGTGAAAATCTAATTGGAATTGGTCTAAGAGAAAAGGAGAGAAGAAGAGGAGATGAATCTTTTAAGGAATTTACTATAAAGTAATACAAAGAAATGTGGGGTATAGAGAAGGTTCTTTTTTTTCTTTTTTTAAAAGATGTCTTACTGTCAGATATTATACAGATGGAATGACTTAGAGCACAGGAAGATGAGTAGCGTAGGGTAGGAAAAATTCCTAGATGAGAGAGGATAAGCATCTAGGCCACAAACAAAAGTTTTGGCCTTAGACTGGAGCACAGACTGCTCCACTGTCCTAGAAAGACAGGCAAGGTTTAGGAGTCTAGAGGGAGGGAGTCTGGAATATTTGCCGATGGGAGCAAAAGGTCTCTTTTGAACACCTGTGTTTTCTCAATGAAATAAGATCTCCAGCAGCACTGAGCAATGGATGGCAGGGTATGTGAGGCTTAATGAGAAGAAAATGGTGTGTTTCTCAGAGGCCTGGAATCACTGAGCTGGAGGAAGGCAGTGGGATGGCCCAGAAGTCCTAAGGGCCCACTTGAGGTTTGTGGTTGTACATTTATTTTTTTATTTTTATTTTTTTAAAGATTTTATTTATTTATTTGACAGAGAGAGAGATCACAAGTAGGCGGAGAGGCAGGCAGAGAGAGAGGGGGAAGCAGGCTCCCCGCTGAGCGGAGAGCCCAATGGAGGGCTCGATCCCAGGACCCTGAGACCATGACCAGAGCCGAAGGTAGAGGCTTTAACCCACTGAACCACTCAGGCGCCCCACTTTCTGTGGTTGTACATTTAAAAATAGTGGTTGTCAGCAGTATCGTATCTGATGCTCCCTTTGTATAACAAATAATTTGTAATGATCTTTTACTATACTAAAACAAAAATTCATAGTTAGAATAAACTAAACACCAACGTAATTTCTAAAGAAATGCCTGTCTAGTAATAATAATGGTAGGAAAAGAAAAATAATTTAAAAATAAAAGTAATATACATTTCAGTATAAATTTTCAGTACAGCTATACTGGATAATATGATTAAGTTTGCAGATTCTTATTCCTATGTGTAATATCAGTTAAATGTGTGAACTACAAATGCCAAATTATACAGTTATGTTATACCTGTGACTAAAAAACCATGAATGGTAGTGTCATTAGTGATAGGATTTTTCCAAAAGAGTAAATGACACATGAAGCATCGAACAAATTTTCCTTCTTTGAGATATTTGAGGCTGTTGCACTCCTAGAAAATTTGGTGTGTATTATAACCATGCAAAAATATTTTGTTTACTATAAAATGTAGTTTGGTTTTCGACTCAGATAAATAGGTATTCACCTAACATGAATGTTTGGAGGGAAATTATTTGAAAGTCTGTGGAATGCAGGACAAACTTTCTTTGTGTAGGACTTTCCCATACTTTGAAGGGCATTTGTATTCTTCATTCCCTGCCAGTTGAGATGACAGTAATGTCCTCCAATCATTGTAAGAACCCCAAACTCCTCAAATTCTCAAAACACTCTGTAATATATCCACACTGCCTCCCACTCTCCTTGATCTCCATTGATTTATTATGATTCCATTAATAGTTTTTTATGTGTTTTCTGTAGCCACTGTTCCACTGTTAAGGTATGGACCTACAGTAGGTAAAGAATTGGACCAGGGCTGGTTTCTACTTTTTTTAATTGACTACAAAGAAGGAAGGGTAGGGCAATGAGTCAGGATAAGAGGGTGGCTGTAATGCTGGACCATGAATCCTAGCTAAGTATAGAGGGAAGAGTAGACCTGGCAGGGAGATATGGAGTGTGACAAGGTGATAGGAACAATGGTTTGGAGTTTATGGTAGAGTGAAGAAGAATTGTTAGAGTGGGCTACTTAATTTAAGTATGTGAACTAGAGAAAAAGGAGATGATGGTGAGAAAGTGAGCTTCTTACAATTGGTATTTTAGAAGTGGTACCGTTATTTGTAATGACCATTTTGAGTCTGTGTCCATGGGAAGGGTAGCTGATATGAGATGGAGTTGAGATCATTAGAGGCACTGAGAGGCCAGGGGGTATTGTCTACTTAGATATTTAATGATTACAGGAGCAGAGGGGGAGAGAACAAAAACAAGCCAGGATGGTAAAATCTTCAATAAACAAGAGGGAAGGATACAGAAGAACTGATATGAATGCAATGAGGAAGGATAATAGGTGCTCTGGTCTACCGATATGTGCTTCGAAGCAAAGACCTTTGGAGGAGGATGAAGGAACAATAGTCTGGAAGTGGTTATGAGGTACAAGAAAGAGCTTCTACATACACCTTCAGGGCCAGGAGAACTTGAGATGTGAATAAAAAAACTACAACTAGAGAGATTTGCAATAAAAGCAGATCCTTAGGAGATTGCCAGCTATTCAGAAAAATAAAAATTGATGTGAACCAATTATGTGTATTCCTGTCATTTTTACCAGCAACGGCAGGAGCTTACCATCTTCTGGGGTTTACTCATTTTCCCATAGTTCAAATATGTTGTCTGAAAGAATGAACTTTCCATTTCTCCTTAGTCTTCATTTCAAGTGGTTGGGTATTTGATGTATGTAGCTGACACTCTGGGAGGCATTGTGGGAAATTAAACATGATTTCACTGAGAAAAGAAGAGAAATGTAACACAGGGGCTATATGCCCTGGCTTATAAGAGCCTTCAATTTGGTTCCACCAGGTTCCATGTTGGTGAGGAACAGGTCTTTCCTGCCACCCCACCCCTTGCTGCCCAGGCCCCAAGAATTTCCATCAAGCTTATGGGAGATTGAGTATTGCAAATGGTTCTCATTGGGGCTGGGCTATTTCAGAAAACTTTTAGGCTCAGAAGACCATCACATATGCTTGAAAAGTATAAGTGATGGGTTGCTTCTTGTATTCTCACTCATTGATCAGTGATTTACTATATTAATAAATGTCCATCATTTCCTCTCTAGGCTCAGTATGACTTACTATATATAGTGATTATTCTCTTGCCATAATGTTAAATTTTATTGGCTAATATTGATTTAGGAATTTTATATCTTTAATTTTAAGTAAAATTACTGTATTATTTTTTAAATGACCAGTGATAGACTTTATTATGAAGCTTATCTCTCCTTCATGGAATACATTAACTAGTTTTCTATATATTTATGGTTTAAAATATTTTATATAGCATGAAAGTGATCTGTTCCATGAGCTGTGAAGTTATGTGAGCAAGGGCATATTATTTTCTGTTTCAAATCTATGAGGTTTTAAAAAAATCATTTATTTCATTAGAATTTTTGTATTTATTAACTTACACATGCATAATATACTCTTTCAATCTTTTCTATGCCAAATATTTAGCTCAATTTTCTGTTTGGTTTGTATTATATTAATCTAGATTTATTTGCAAGAGATTTGCTATTTAATTTTTATTTCAAAAACATTTCTTTGAACCAGTCTACTGATGTTCTGTTTTCTAATTTTTTTATTTCTATTTGAATATTATTTCCTTTCATCTATTTTCCATGTGACAATTTTATATATACTTTAAAATAATTGACTTGAATGTTTATTAGTTCTCCTCAATTTGGCTTTTCCATGGGACAATTTTTTTTATAATTTCCAGCTTTCTGCTGAATTAACCTATCTAATATTGTATACTATTTATCTGTCCCATTAAAAACTTTAACATATTAATCGTAGCTATTTTACATTCCCTATCTGAAAATGTCAAGTAAGTATGTGCGCGTGATTCTTTTTTTTCTTTTTTAATTTTTTTAAAATTTTATTTTATTTTTTCAGTGTTCCAAGATTCATTGTTCATGCACCACACCCAGTGCTCCATGCAATATGTGCCCCCCTACCACCCACCACCAGGCTCACCCATCCTTCCACCCCCCTTCCAAAACCTTCAATTTATATATACTTTAAAATAATTGACTTGAATGTTTATTAGTTCTTCTCAATTTGGCTTTTAATAAGAAAGCACTTAACATTATGAATTTACCTTTGAATGTAATTCTAGATTATACATTTTCATGATTCTTATTTTCATTGCTTTCTAAACAGCTATCGATCATATTTTTTTCTTTATATGATATAATAGTATCTGAGGAGAGAGAATGTGTTTTGTTTGTTTGCTTTAAGGGTTTTATTTATTTATTTGAGAGAGAGAGCACGCGTGCAAGAGAGAGAGAGAGAGCGCACTAGGAGTGGGGGAGAGGGAAAAGCAGGCTCCCCGCTGAGCAGAGAGCCGGATGAGGGCTCATCCCAGGACCCTGGGATCATGGCCAGAGCCTAATGCAGACACTTAACCAAAAGCAGATGCTTAACTGACTGAGCCACCCAGGTGCCCCAAGAATGTGTCTTTTTAATTATGCTATTGGAGTTCTAAATTTAAATTTTTATTTATATCTAGTTTTATTCCATCATTTTCCACAAAGTGTGGCTTTTTAATTTAAATATTAAAACTGTATTTAAGTTTACATTGTTAGTACGTGGAAAATACTACAGATGTTCAAAGAATTGTTGAGAAAGGTATTTTCTGTTAGTAGGCTACAATGTATATAAATAAATAATACTAACATTTATTAGTTATACCAGTCAGATAGTTCATATCCTTATTTGTTAACCTAGAAAAATTTACCGGGTGGTTTATAATCTGTGTGTCTTGTAATAATGTGTCTCACAATAATTGTGTTTATGTCACTTTCTCTTTGAATGTCTAAAAAGTTTTGTTTGATTTTTTCTGTTAGTATTGTTATTTATATCATTGTTATTATAAAATGGTTATTTACTGACTTTTGCTTCAAATTCCACTGTCAGTTATGACATTGCCAATTTTTCCTGATTTTTAAAAATATTTTGAAGTGATATGTAATCTTACTAAATTCCTTTTTGTCTCTTATTTTGTTTTAGGTGGGCCATAAAACATGTAGGAACTAATAAGCCAGGCCAATGGAAACATTCCAGAGTTGAAAATCCTCTCTGGAACAAGCTTACCTACATGTGGCCAATTCTTCCCAGTGGACAACTTAATGAGGTTGTATCTTTTAGTATAAGAGGTGGTTGTTGTTTTGAAAATTTCCATGAATCTTTTAAATTATAATTGTTAGGTGTAAGAGATCAATTAATTCTGCTTTTGTACCAATTCATTAGAAAGATGTGTTTAAGTCTTTCATTACGAAAATGAACTTATTTCTTCTTGTAGTCTGTCAAATTTTACTTTATGTATTTTGAAATTTAGTTCTTAGACACATACATATTTAGAAATATTATTTCTCCCTAGCGATTTGAAACTTTTATCGTTATGTAGAGACTCTTCTACCTCTAGGAAAAAAATCTGTTATGCGATATTAATAGAAATAGCCCAACTAATTATTATTATTATTATTTCCTTAATATATCTTCTTTCCATCCTTTTGCTTTCTATATTTTTATATTCTTCTGTTAGGGTGGTCTCTAATAATCAGCATATAGTTAATATAAAAACAATTATCTGACAAACTTTATCTCTAAACTAAAGGATTTGGTCTTGTCTATTTATTGCCATAACAGATATATTTGGATTGTTATTTGCTTTCTATTTGTGCTGCCTTTCCTGTGTTTCATTTTTTCTCCATTCTTATGTGCTTTTAGATTGATTTTCTTACTCTTTGGAAAAAAAACCTACTAGTTTGGAAATTGTACACTCTATTTCCATTTTTTTTGTTATTACTTATTTTCCATTCTTTTTTGTTATTACTCTGAATGCTGCAGTTTGCATATGTAAATGATCAGAATCTAAAGTTAACAAATGTATTTACTCTTCTCCCAAATAATCAAGAACATTAGAAAACCTTAACTTCAATCACACGATTTGTAACATGTGCTATTATTGTCATGAATTTTATCGTTTGGTGTTTATTTATTTATTTATGTATTTATTTGTATTATCATGTTCAATTAGCCAGCATAGAGTACATCATTAGTTTTTGATGCAGTGTTCAACAATTCATTAGTTGCGTATAACACCCAGTGCTCACCACCACATGTGCAATCCTTAATATTCATCACCCGGCTACCCCGTCCTCCCACCACCTCCCTTCTGTAACCCTCAGTTTGTTTCCTGGAGTCCAGAGTCTCTCATGGTCTATCTCCCTCTCTGATTTCTTCCCCTTCAGTTTTCCCTCCTTTCCCTATGGTCCTCCGTGCTATTCCTTATGTTCCACATATGAGTGGAACCATTTGATAATTATCTTTCTCTGCTTGACTTATTTCACTCAGCATAATCCCCTCCAGTTCCATCCATGTTGATACAAAGGGTGGGTATTCATCCTTTCTGATGGCTGAGTAATATTGCATTGTATATATGAGCCACATCTGCTTTATCCAGTCATCTGTTGACAGGCATCTTGGGACAAAAACAGACACATAGATCAGTGGAACAGAATAGAGTCCCCAGAAATGGACCCTCAACTCTATGGTCAATTAATTTTCGACAAGTCAGGAAAGAATATCCAATGGGAAAAAGACAGTCTCTTCAATAAATGGTGCTGGGAAAATTGGGCAGCCACATGCAGAAAAATAAAACTGGACCATTCTCTTACACCATACACAAAAATAAACTCAAAATGGATATAGGACCTAAATGTGGGACAGGAATCCATCAGAATCCTAGAGGAGAACATAGGCAGTAACCTCTTCGACATTGGCCACAGTGACCTCTTTCAAGACATGTCTCTAAAGGCAAGGAAAATAAAAGCAAAAATAAACTTTTGGGACTTCATCAAGATAAAAAGCTTTTGCACAGCAAGGGAAACAGTCAACAAAACTAAGGCAATCAACGGAATGGGAGAAGATATTTACAAATGACATTACAGATCTTGGCTGGTATCCAAGATCTATAAAGAGCTTCTCAAACTCAACACCCAAAAAACAAATAATCCAGTCAATAGATGGACAGATGACATGAACAGACATTTCTTCAAAGAAGACATACAACTGGCTAACAGGCACATGAAAAAACGTTCAACATCACTAGCCATCAGGGAAATATAAATCAAAACCCCAATGAGATACCACTTTACACCAGTTAGAATGGCAAAAATTAACAAGACAGGAAACAACAAGTGTTGGTGAGGATGTGGAGAAAGGGGACCCATCTTACACTGTTGGTGGGAATGCAAGCTGGTACAGCCACTCTGGAAAACAGCATGGAGGTTCCTCAAGACGTTAAGAATTTTATCTTTTTAGGGGCGCCTGGGTGGCTCAGTGGGTTAAAGCCTCTGCCTTCAGCTCAGGTCATGATCTCAGGGTCCTGGGATTGAGCCCCGCATCAGGCTCTCTGCTCGGCAGGGAGCCTGCTTCCTCCCCTCTCTCTGCCTGCCTCTCTGCTTACTTGCGATCTCTCTCCTCTCTGTCAAATAAATAAATAAAATCTTAAAAAAAAAAAAAAAAGAATTTTATCTTTTTAAAAACTTCCACAAAATATTAAATTGTTATGGGTAGCAAATATTTATTTAGATTTAGCCCCATTTTCCTCTTTGTGGTTATAATTCCTTCTTACATCTCAGTTGTTCCACTTGTGATTACTTTCCTTCAACCTCATATACCTTTCCTTTAGTTATTGGTAGCAAATTCTTTCAGTTTTTACTTATATGAAACAGTCTTTTTGCCCTCCTTTATATAAGGTATTTTCACTTAGCAAATGGAAGATGTCATCACTGACTTCTAACATCCACTGTTGCTATCCAGCATCATCTATCATTCTAAATGTTATTCCTTTGAAGGCAATCTCTCTTTTCTCTGACTGCTTTTAGTATCTTTCCTTTCCTTTGGTATTTTCAGTTTCACCACAAAATGTCTGAGAGAAAATTTCTTTTTATTGTTCATGCTTGGGGTTCCTGACTCTATGGATTGGTATCATTCATCATTTCTGGAAATGTATCACCCATTATCAAATATTCTCTCTCTTATATCCCCTCATTCCATTCTTTACAGAAAACCCTGATTATGTGTAAGCTAGAACTTCTTATTTTGATTTCCATATCTCTTAACCTCTCTTTCATATTTTCCATGTCTTTGTCCGTTTATGGTACATTTTCGCATCATGCTTTCAGGCATATTTATTTCAGATAATGAATTTTCTCTTCATCTTTATCTCATGTATTTTAAACAACAAGTGAGGGCCAGCCTGGTTTATGATTCTGAATGAAGATTATTTTTCTCTTCTGTAAGAGAAAATGTTTGAGACAATCTAGTTTACTTGCAGCCGCCTGGAGGGTATTATTTCTGGTTTGCCTTTTCAATGAAAAGAACCTGTGACTCTTGTTTTATGAGGGGAGTTTTCTGTTAGATCTCCCATCTTAACTAGGCCCTGAAATTTGCCTCTTGTGTCCTTCCCCTGCAAGACCGTGGAAACAGAAACTCAAGTTCATTGGGGTTTGGCATATTTCCTAAAAATAAAATCCAGTTTCAGCACTCTATTTACCTCTCTGGGTCCCTAGTATATTTTGCTTTATTGCTATGTCAATGATACGCTCTAAAGATTTTTTAAAAAGACTTTCTCCTGATTTTTTTAGTTGTTTGGTCATGTTTTCTAGGTTCAATCAAGTTTTCTCTTTCCCCTTAAATCACAATTTCCTATGCCTCCTCACTGATTAAATAAGTCTCAGCACTTTAGGAAAACGACAGATGGAGTCTGAAACCAAGAAGTCATTACTTAGGCCCCAAAGATGTTCTTATATTTATACTTACATTTAGATGTTCTTATATTTAGCAGTAAAGCAACAGTTTAGCTAAGTGAGTTTCGTTGAGTGAAAAAAGAGTTCTTCAAAATACCAGAGGCTGAGGGTTGGGCAGCCTGACCGGTGGCTAGGTGAATTATGTGTCTGAGACTCAGGTTTGTAGCACTAGTGAGAGCCAACATGGACCCAAGGGTGGGGAAGTGGCACCGAGAGACCAATAGACCCAGAATAAGCCAAGAAAAAAAAAAACTGTGAATTGCACTAATTGTAGATTTTTCTCCAGAGGTTCAGAGAAAACAGAAGTTAAAACAGAGAGAGCAGGCAGGATAATTTACACCTTAACTAGCCGTGGTCAGATGCCAGCAGGTTGCCCAGTGGCCAAAGAGCACAAAAGGCACATACTTAGAGGCCTCTAAGGATCAAGGCCAAGTACTCACATATAGACCGTGGACCCCTATCCAAGGGTATACAGTTTGTTGAACTTTCATCTACTGGAAACCACACTGAGGAAGGAGAAGGAAGGAGGTATATCCCTGAAAAGAAACAACAGTTCTGGTAAGAAATTTGAAACTTCAATTTGGTTGAGTATGTATACAAAAGGATACAGCTTAAAAAAAAAAAAAAAACAAATTAAAAAAAAACTGTTTTAAGTTGGAAGAAACTGGAACACCTCTAATTAGAATATCAAGTTTCCACCACCCAACGGGGTGGGAGGTGGACAGGGATGCTTCATAAGGAAGTATTCTTTCTTATATAGGAAAAGAGAAAAAATTATAATTATTGCAAATTTCACAGATATTGTGCTTACATTTTCAAACCTCAGTTTGAAAAATGCTAATTCAAAATAGACATTGATCCCAGAACTTTTTTTTGATCAGAATTACCCATTTCTAACTCCTTATTTTCTCCTGTGCTTAGCCTCAATCAGAAGAGTTAAAATTAAGTTCCTGACAAGTTTTAATTAAATCTCAGTCTGTATTTTTATCTCCAAATATCAACATGAGAGAGTTTTTATTAATTAATTAATTAATTAATTTTAAAGATTTATTTATTTATTTGAGAGAGAGAGTGAATAGAGGGAGGGGCAAAGGGAGAGAGAGAGAATGTCAAGCAGACTCCCCTCTGAGCGTGGAGCCTGAGGCAGGGCTCGATCCCAGGACCCTACAACCCTGAGATCATGATCTGAGCCAAAATTAAGAGTTGCTTAACCAATGGGGCCACCCAGGCACCTTGGGAGCCCTTTTTAAATGATGTATGGTAATTATATTAGGAAACCTAAGTTAACCTGGTTCCTTTAAAATTTACCATTATAAAGATACATTTTTGCTAATGGCCTGAGATTTGACAACTAAATAGGAATAGAAATTTCCTATTTTAGGAATAGAAATGGACTACTCCAAAGTTCTATAGCCATTCAAACAGAATAATAGCTTTTGGGTGGAGAGATAAGACTGTACCCCAACAAAACTCTGGTCCTCACTTTTAAACCAAGGGAAAGGACTAAGGCACCAAATTAGCTAAGGTAAGACAAATTGACTGTATATTTCAAAATGACTCAGCTTAAGTACAGTTACTTCTTGCCATGTTTGAGGAAGAGAAGAAAATACTTACCAAGCAGGGAACTCAAATAGTTCTTACTCAAATACAATCTATTTCATTTAAAGTTTGGATCCATTTTATCTGAAGGAACCATATTTTCTTCCAGTCCCGTTTCTACAGAATTGGTTTTTTAAGCAAAAAGATGTTATTATCAGTGTATAATGAAATGCAATTAAAATTTTACTTGAAAGGACTTTCCAGGTAAATAAACTGCAGTTAGGAAATGTGACCATGTTGTGGGGATTCAGAACATTTTGGTCACGATAAGCATATGTATTAAATTTATTACAGATTTAATCTTCCAACCTTATGATTTATCTAACTGTTACTTATAATTCTCTGCATCCTTGCCAACTCCTGTTGTTTCCTGTGTTGTTGATCTTAGCCATTCTGACAGGTGTGAGGTGGTATCTCCTTGTAGTTTTGATTTGCATCTCCCTGATGATTAGTGATGATGAACATCTTTTCATGTCTCTGTTGGCCATCTGTATATCTTCTTTGAAGAAATATCTGTTTATGTCTTCTGCTCACTTTTTAACTGGGTTATTTGTTTTTTGGGGTGTTTTCTGGGTGTTTTAGAAGTTCTTTTTATATTTTGGATACTAACCCTTTATTGGATATGTCATTTGCAAATATCTTCTCCAGTTCCACTGAAACTGAAAGGTTGCCTTTCAGTTTTGTTGATTGTTTCCTTTGCTGTGCAAAGCTTTTTATTTTGATATAGTCCCAATAATTTATTTTTGCTTTGTTTCTCTTACCTTAGAAGACCTATCTAGAAAAAAATTGCTACAGCTGATGTAGAGAAGTTACTGCCTGTACTCTTCTAGGCTTTCTATGGTTTCAGGTCTCACATTTAGGTCTTTAATCCATTTTGAATTTATTTTTGTGTTTGGTGTAAGAAAGGGGTCTAGTTTCATTGTCTTGCATATTGCTGTCCAGTTTTCCCAACACCATTCGTTGGAGAGACTTTTTCCCATTGGATAGTCTTCCTGCTTTGTTGAAGATTAATTGACCATATAGTTGTGGATTTATTTCTGGGTTTTCTATTGTATTCCATTGATATGTGTGTCCATTTTTGTGCCAGTACGATACTGTTTTGATCACTACAGCTTTGTAATATAACTTGAAGTCCGGAATTGTGATGCCTCAAGCTTTGCTTTTCTTTTTCAAGATTGCTTTGGCTATTTGGGGTCTTTTGCAGTTCTGTACAAATTTTAGGAATGTTTGTCTAGTTCTTTGAAAAATGCTGTTGGTATTTTCATAGGGATTACATTAAATGTGTAGATTGCTTCATGTAGCATAGACATTTTAACAATGTTTGTTCTTCCAAATCATGGCATGGAATGTCTTCCCATTTCTTTGTGTCATCTTCATTTTCTCTCATCAGTGTTCTGTAGTTTTCAGAGTACAGGTCATGTACTCTGACCTCTTTGGTTAGGTTTATTCCTAGTTATCTTATTATTTTGGTGCAATTGTAATTGGGATTATTTTCTTAATTTCTTTTCCTGCTGCTTCATTATTAGTGTATACAAATACACTTCTCATAAGAAGCAAGTATTTCAGAATACAAAAAAGAAACAACAGTTTCTAACTCATTTCATGAGGCTGGGATAAACTTAATACCAAACCTTGACCAGATGCGTATAAGAAAATTGCACGTTAATTTCATTTATGAACATACATGTAAAAATTCTAAAGAAAATAGTAGAAATTTGAATTACGCAGTCTATAAAAAAGATAATATGTTGTAACCAATTTGGATTGGTCCAGGTATGCAATATTAGTTTAACATCTCAAAAAATCAGTTAATGTAATTAACACATAGCCAGTGAAAGGATAAATAATCATATGAAGACATCTCAATAAATACAGAAAATAGAGCCTTACGTGATTCAACAGACATTCAAGAAAAAAAATTAACAAAATAGGATTTATAGGAAGCTCTGCAGAACATTTATATCCCACACAGACTGTTAGAAAATTAAGCAAGCTGATTTCTAAATGTATATGAAATATCAAAGGGCTAATAAGAGCCATTTACCAAAGAACAATAACAAGGTGGGATAGTTGCCCTATCAGATATCAATCTATTAGATATAAAGGTATTATAATCAAGGCAGCATGGTACTGTGCAGGATAGGAAAATCAACAATTGAAGAGAATAGAGCACATAAAAACAGATGCACACTTATATGGAATTGTTTTATTTTATAGGATGGTCATTGCAGATTAGTGGGGAATTAACTGCTGCCAGAACAATTGTTTTGCAGATAGAAAAAAATGAAACAATTGAGACCTTGCCTAACAACATCATCTCTGATCATCCGTTCCCTCATTTACGTTTCTTCCACAAATATTTATTTTTGTGACTGGCCATACCATCCACCCAGTTGCTCAAACTACAAACCTGGGAGCAATCAATCCTTCCCTCTCTTTATCCCTCAGATATCATGTTCTGTTAATCCTTAAGTTTCGTACATACACTCTGCCCTGTCCTTTTACCCTATCTTTTTTTTTTTTCACCCTAACTTCTACTGAGGCTTCAGCTCCACTACATGGCATTTCTAAGTTAGGTTCTCCTCCTATGTCGTCCCATCACACTCAGGACTCTGTTGCTATTATACTTATACTATTGTAATTGCCAGTTTATTTCTCGGTAAATTTCTGAAGATCTGCTGGAAATTCCTTGTGGAAGAGTATTTTGTCTTGTTCAGTTTTATTTCTAGTGTCTACCACTGTGCCTGGAATACAGTAAACCATCAATCAATATTTGGAAAATGCATGAATTAATAAATAAATAAATGAAAAATACACTGCAACTAAAACATAGGAGGTTGGTCTAAGTTCTTTTGTCATCTCATTCTGGTTTTTGGAGAGTTCCTCAAATGTATTCTTCCTTGCCAAATAGATCTAGTTTGAGATAATACTACATCAGGCTATGATAAAACCACCGTTCATACATTCTCCACATTGATTAAAGATACTTCACACAGAAGCAAAAATATCCCAAGCTAATTCAGTTTTATCTTTTTAGAATGTTGACTCTCTGAGAGGAACTAAGTCTTCTATGTTGTGACACAACACAGGTTTTACACACATTTAAAAAACTACCAATCTTAAAGTTGTTCCTTTTTAATTAAATGAAACATCAATTAGAATTGCCTGGAACATCTTAGATGATGCCCAATACATTTTCTGATGCATGAATGGAAAATTGAAGGTAAAAGTTCTATGTTTAATATTTTTTTATATCTAGAAGTGACTCTTCTTACTTATCATCACATTCTTTGGCATTTCTTTCTGAAGGAGTTTGATTGGCCAATAGAAGGACTGCTTATTCCAAACAGTCCTCCCATGAAGAAATCCATCTGTAAGACCCCAGAGCTGTGTGTTCCTGTGAGGCTCAGAGTTCTGCGGAATGGAGACAAGAATAAAAACAGAGCCTCTGTTATAATTAGTCCAGACATCTCACCTGGACGGAAAATACAGTAAGAACAGTTTACTCATACTTCTCATTTCTAATTTCTACAAATTTTTGTCTTCATTATGGATGTGTTTCTGGGAGAATTCTGTGTTTATTTTTAAAAAGGGCTCCCAAGGTGCCTGGGTAGCTCCATTGGTTAAGCAACTCTTAATTTTGGCTCAGGTCATGATCTCAGGGTTGTAGGGTCCTGGGATCGAGCCCTGCCTCAGGCTCCACGCTCAGGGAGGAGTCTGCTTGACATTCTCTCTCTCTCTCCCTCTCCCTTTGCCCCTCCCTCTATTCACTCTCTCTCTCAAATAAATAAATCTTTAAAATTAATTAATTAATTAATTAATAAAAACTCTCCCATGTTGATATTTGGAGATAAAAATACAGACTGAGATTTAATTAAAACTTGTCAGGAACTTAATTTTAACTCTTCTGATTGAGGCTAAGCACAGGAGAAAATAAGGAGTTAGAAATGGGTAATTCTGATCAAAAAAAAGTTCTGGGATCAATGTCTATTTTGAATTAGCATTTTTATTTAAGTTTTATTAATGTGTTTCAAAATAACTGAATTCATAAATTGCTTCTTACATATAGTTGTGTAATTCCTTATTTAAATTATTATTGTACATTATTATTTACATTAAGATCTTTGGCATATTTAACAAGCAAATATAGTTCTCAAAATATAATTTCATATAATTTATATCTCTGCCTTGGAATAACATTTTAAAAGCTTATCATTCTAGAAAAACATTGATCTGCACTTTAGCTTATGTTATAAGATTAGAATAAAGTCTTCCCGTACAGCCAGCATTTCTCCAACATTGGAGAAAAATCACTTTCTGCATTTTCATTATGTTTTATGACAAAAGAAATCATAGACCAGTGCAAAGCTATAATGTAAAGAATGAGTTAAATACATTGTTTCTCATATTATTAGCAGTGATGTTACCTCCTGACCTTTCTTTTGAGATGTTTAGAATATTTGAGGCTGCTGATAATCATTTAATATTACTTTCTTCACATTGGTTAAATATACTTCATACATCGCTGAACAATGAGTAACATTCAGATCAGCTGTCCACTGAACTGCCTGTAAAGATGATAAAGTAAAAAATTAATCTTCAAAGTAAAGTCAAGCCTGAAATTGAAATCTTTGACGCATACATTTCATAATTAGCTCATTCTGCTAGATGTAAAATGTGAGGGTAATGCCCTTAAAGTAGTATATATGACTTTTTAACATCCAAAGTTAACAAATAATTTTTGTCCCTTCCTCTACTTATTTTTTCACATTATATCTCTCACTGGGGCTCAAAATTATATACAGATTTTATCTTTTCCCATTAATGTTTTAAAGTGCATAGTTCAATTAGGTAATCCAAACATAATTTGAGAGATTTGTTAATTTGGACAACTGTTCCAGCAGAAAGTATGTGAAACCCTCTGTTTGATCATGGAACAGTGTGCCCTAATTAATCAAGTATTCACTTTGTTCACTACATGAATTAATTATTCCCCCAAAATTAAAGTACAGTGGCATACACTTGACGTTAAACTCTTCTAAATATACATTAATTTTTCTTGGTCATTTCAGAAAATTTTCTACAGGATCATCAATAGCATTGTTTGCCCCAGAGCTCTATGTAAATATTGGTTAACAGAAGGTTCAAATGGAGAGTTTGGGCTAACATTATGGGGCAGCTGCGTTTCTCAGTTCCAGAGGACACTTTTCACGTTGTATTCTAAACAAACAGCATCCCAGAGTTGTGCAAAGTAGGAGTCCTGCTGTGCTACTTTTCATATATCCAAGCTAAATATTTTCTCTTTCAGAAGAAATAAATGCCAATGACATGTAGGGGTACATTACTTGTATTATCTTGAAACTTGTTTGTAAGAAGAAAGATAGTTGGGCTATTTCATATCTTTACAAGCAAAATCAAGCTAGAATGATGAAATACAGATCCGTTTTAACCAAATCTTACCCGGTTGCATGCTGTCCTTTAGTTAGTTAATGATTCATTCTTGACAGTTTTGAGGGAAATTTGTTGTTGCTGGTTCCTCTATCTACAAAGCCAAAGGAAGATCAAATATCATTTGTTTGTGATTTAGTCGATCATTACTCTTGGTGAGTAACAAGATCTTGTCAGTTAGTCTTGAATAGTGGCTGTCCTGTCAAATTCAAATAAATTAAAACCATTGTGATTTCCAGGTGAATTTCATCTCTCAGAATAGCAAGTTAAACAAGGAGAATTTTATAAGTGGTATTTTAAGGAATTGTAAGAGGAAAGGCTCAATTTGAAGCCATGTGATAAACTTTATATTTTTACATAATTTTAATGAGTAAGTTATTAGTAATTTATGATCCCTGGACTCCCTCAATCACCTTAATATAGCTTATAAGGCCCTTCGTGAACTGTTCCTGCGTATTTTTCTAGCTCTATCTCTTATCAACACTCTCTTCATTCCCACTCTTAAACCCCTGCACTCACCAATACCTTCCATCTGCCTTAAAAATAATAAAGGTGTTCCGAGAATGAGTTTGGACTTCATTTCTAGATGCTGACCCTGAACTTGACACTTTCCTACACACTCCTGAATTAGCTGTAGCTTCTATGTTCTCCATTGCTCTGATCCCTGTGGGTTTTTCCCCAGCCTAACTCCTACCACTCTGTGTTGTGATTATCTGTTTATATTTCTGCCCATGAGACAGAACAGGGATGATGTGTTATCCATCCATATATGTGCTTTCTGCTGTGGTTTGGTCATGGGACAGTGTGTCCTCGTTAACCAAGTGTTAAGCCATTTTATTTACCACAGGATATAGGGCCCACAATAGGCCCTAAATTAGTGCTTATTGAATTTATTCATTCATTTATCTATTTATTTATTTATGATTAAGTACACTTGATTACCATTTTTTTTGTGAGTGAATGAATAACTATATTTGACTACTTTTTCTTTCATTCAATAAAATATAGAGATTCTAAAAATATACCAGATAGTTTTCTAACTTGAAATTTTGAGCAGATACATATTCCAATTAAGCATTTTTTCTATGACCATTATTAATCACTTTCCAGTTTAAAAATTTTTGGGTTTGGATTGATAACCTAAATAATATATGAATAAACATATGAATATGAACAATATATAAATAAAACATCACAGGCAAAATTAATGTAATCTCTGCATTTGCTTTAAAACTGATAAATTCACACCTCAGAATGTTCAGCATTTTTAGAAGAGGGTTAAAATACTGAAAATTCATTTTCTTATATAAAATGTTCATAATATAAATGTTTATAAACATAATTTAATTGCGATAGTTTTTGAAATCCTTTTTTCAAACTTTTATTTTTTAAAATATTTTATTTATTCATTTATTCTTAGAGAGAGAGAAGAGAGTGGGCAGAGGGGCAGAGGGAAAGGGAGAGAGAGAGTCCTCAGCGGACTCTGCGCTGAGTGTGGAGACCTACCCAGGGCTCTCAGGACCCTGACATCACCACCTCAGCCAAAATCAAGAGCCAGACACTTATCTGACTGAGCCACCCAGATGCCCCTGAAATCCTCCCCCTCTTTTTTTAAAGGAGGCATATTATTTTAGGACAAATAATGATAAATTAAAACCTCATGATTTTTTCACATATTTAAAGATAAAAGATAACTGATAACATATACTGGCATATCAATGAAATCTTGGATCATTTGTTTCAGAAATGTTGACATTGAAAGGGAAAAGAATGTGAAAAACCACACTAAGTATTTTGAAACAGAAACAACCCAGACTGAATTTCACCAATTTTTGGAGAGGTAAATATTTCCTATCCTAAATGCAAAGATATTTTCTGTTCTAGTGTGTGAATAATTATGTATAACACATAATACAAAACACATATGTAACTGCATAAGAAAGATGTTGTTAATACAATGATTTTGGAGTTTTTAATCTGTGAAATATATAAGCTGTGTGAGTTTATGATACCAGTGCTAATTAATAAATTTTTGCTCCAAATGTCATGAGCTGGCAATTTCCCCTAGCTTCTGAAATACCAACTCTGTAAATATAAATTATTCACATTAAAAAAACGTTTCACAATTGTACAGCACTTTTCTTTGGTTTACATTTGTTTGAATTAAAATCAGTATTTATCTACTTTAAACCAATTTTTAAATGTCATCAACCCATATCATATTTGTGAAATATGTTGTAATTTTCTTTTGATCAATATTTTCCTACCAAAACAAGAATTATTCCCATAGAAATTGGTAACTGTTTAAAGGTAGACCAACAGGTATAAATATTTTGGCAAAATATGTCTTGTTGAATACGAGGGGGCAATCTTACAGAATGTAAGAAATTATGTTAATTTTTATTTAATAATTCACTCCAGACAGTTTTGATGATCTTTTTTCGGTAGTGGTGGTTCTTCCACTTCCAAAGCCAAAAGATCTAGTAGTATAATAAACATTATTTTTCAACAGTAAATATGGAACTATTTGTTGATAGTTTAAGTTGCAGGCAATATGGGGTATTGGAAATACCATTGTATTAAGAGTCAAGGGGATTGATTTTAACCTCAGGTTTGCCATTAACTAACTGGAAAACTTCAGAAAGTACTCCCCTTCTCTGAGTCCCATTTTCCTCTTTGTTAAACAGGATTGGATGAAGAGTTAAGAGGAAAGCACAAAAGAATTTGATTCTTTTCAGTATCTGTTATGTTCATATCCTGTGTATCAACTGGTGTTAGATATTCTACTGGAGATTGGAAGGAGTGAGGGGCAAGACATTCCTTGCTCTCAGGAAACTCCTAACTTGTTGGGAAGACAGTTTGCTTAGTGAAACAGTCAGAAAGCCTCAGAAGGCAGTATTTAATTGTGCAGAAGTGAAAATAATCAAGGGATCATTTTATAGATGACCAGGAAGGAGGTGAGGGGCAGCTGTTAGGGAAGGCCACACAGAGAAGAGAGAAAATGAGAGATACAAAGCAAGAAGATAAAGAAAAGAAGAAAGCATGTATCCATAGCTTCAGTACATTTTGCCACTGTTCTGAAATAACTGGGGCTCCTGGGATGGTGTCCTGGCCAGTGATTGGGAGAAGGAAGTCCCCACTCTTACAGAGCTGTAGCCATCTGCAGACCTGGGAGACACACTTGCTCCCTTCCACCCCTGCCCTTTTCTCCCAGGGCATCCTGGGTTGTATTGAAATATAGCCCTCAAGGTACCAGCTCCACTTGCCATTCCCTCTCCACTCCAGTCCTGACAGAGCACAGAGAGAAAACTCTACTTTTCTGGACTCCCTGTAAATTGGAGTGGGCCACGTGGTTGCCAGTCCTAACTCCTGGTGTGCAAGTCAGAGGACCTTATTCATAGGACCTTTGCCTCCACGTGACGGAGAAATCCTGGACTGTTTGCTCAGTACCAGCCTCAGTCCCCTCACTATGTAGATCAACTATCTCATTATTCTATGATGATGGCCTCTTGGGGTGAGGGAGGACCCTCCAGTGTTGTGAAGGACTCAGATTTAGGTTCGAATTTCAGCTCTCCTCCTTACTAGTATGCAATCTTGGGCAAAGGAATTAACCTCCAGGCTCAGTTTCCTCATCAGTAAAATGGGCCTCTCAGAAATGATGTGAGAATTTAGTGAGAGTAGCCATGAAATGCTTGCGGTGCTTGATCCATTTTGATAAAATGTTGCTGACTGGTTTTGTGCCAGGCGCTTTACAGATATCCACACATTTGATCTGTAAAATATCACTGTGAGATAAGTGCTACTATATCTGTCTTTTACTGACAGGGCAAATGAGGCTCAGAGAAGTTAAGGGACTTCTTCAAGGTTACACAACCAGACAGGAGGGCTAGAATTTGAACCCAGGCAATCTGACTCCAGTATCCACATTTCTCCTTAGGCACTTAACGGCCAGTTCTTTTCTCTCTCCATTTATGTTGACTGGCATGTGAACAAGTTGGAGGAATTAAATAGAGAGGAAAAAGCTTATCCCAATCCTCTCTAACCCAACTACATGGGCCAATTAAATTCAGCACTTTTAAAACCAGGATTTCAAAAAAGGAAGGGAGATTTACCAACCACCCATTCCTTCTATTCTCCCACTCGTTGTCCTAAAACAGGATATTCCCATAGACCAAATGTTCTCCAGGAAAATGTGAGTAGGAACAGATACGATAATGGTAACTCTTCTTCGGTCATGCTATAACTGCCTGGACCCACAAAGATATCCATTTTGGGAAAGTAGAAGGAATCAGCTTGGGTCTTTGGGCAGCAAAGAAAGAGAATCAGACACATCTTATGCCTGGGGGCTCAATCTTGTTATAGTTCCTTCCCACTCCCTCCCTGCCAACTCCTGTGGTCCACCAGCTTCCAGAGCTATGACACAAGATGCAGAGACTTAGGTCCCATTGGCTTATTTCCTTCTGAGACCTCTCAGAGAAATGGAGAGCCTAATTATCTGCTCAATTACTTTATTCTATCTAAGGAAATAAAATTGAGAAATATTCTTCATACAGTTTAGCCTTCCTGATCAGCATAAAGTCACTTCTAATTCACTTACTATAGACAGTACATTCTAATGTAAAATATATTTAGCAAGAATCCTTTACTTTCCTTGTTCAAAAGCCGGGATCATCTCAACAGTCTTCTCTACAGCCTCATCACATTCCTTTACCCATCCCTCCTCTTCTCTGCAATTCAGCCTCCTTACTGCACTCCTGAACTGGCTGTGTAACTTCCAGCCTCTCCTACTTCCGTGCGTCTTCCACCTGTCCTACAGCCCGTGCGTCTTCCACCTGTCCTACAGCTAACTTCCTAAAGAGCGGATCTGATAAAACCACGCCTCTACTCTCCTACCTTCAGTGACTTCCTGCTGTTTATGGGATAGAGGCCAGGTTTCTTAGCCTGGTATCTTAAGTGCTTTCCATGGGTTCCTGTCTTCTTGTCCAGCTTCATCTGGCTCCTGCTCCTATCCGTACACTTGGGTCCAGCCATACAAAACTTCTCTAGGTCCTAATCCTTCTTGACCAACTCCTAGTCATCTGAAAAGGCTCAACCCAAATGTCACTTCCTTCCATAAGTGTTCCCTGGAGGAATTAGTTGTTTCGTTTTTCCTGTGTTCTTGCAGCACTCTGGCCAGGTGCCTATGACAGCACCCACCCCTGCATATTATACTTCAGTTGCTGTCCCGTCTCTCCCCTGATGAGACAGGGAGACCCTCAGGGAACAGGAAAACAGTATCATTCATTTCGATATCCACAGGGCAGGCCAAATGCTTGTTTGGGGGCTGGGGGTGGAAATCACTGTTGACTGGCTAACCAGGTTAAAAATTCCTGTTTGAAAGGGAGTTAAAAGGCTGTGGAGATCACTTCTAGCGGAGGGAGATAAGAAACTGCTCAGTGATGGATATGACTCTGGGGAGAGCATAGAACTTCAACAGAAAAAGCCAAGGAAGGTGTTTTAGGTAGAAGAAAGAGCATGAGCAAAGGCACACAATTAGAGAGTGTGCAGCATATTGAAGAATGAAAAATCAATAATGATATGCCTACTTATTTGTTGATCACGCCTAGCACTGTGCTAAGTACTTGTCAAAATCAGCCTTTAATCCTCACTAAAACCCTGGAAGATAAGAAATTGAGGCTTAGAGAGGTTAATTTGCCCAAGTCCCACAGCTTGGATAGGGGGAATGAGATTCCAGAGGGGTCTGATGGGCTCCAAGGCCTACCTCTGGATGGTCTCACAAGTCTGCAGCAGGAGTGGGCACTGATGGTCCAGACCCTTGATTTCTCACATTTTCTCTCTTCTCTGCTGTAAGCCTTCTATCTACAAGCTCAATTTTTGTGTCTTTTATTATAGGTGCACTGAAATTTTAAATTTACCTTCTGCAGCTCGGAGGTTGTTCAATGAAAAGGGAAAAGAAATCTTTGCCTTAAAAGACCTTCAAAGGGATGAACTGGTAAAGACATGAATGTGAAACTGGAAATATGAGTATACACACACAAATGAAAGACAAATGATTTAAAATACAAGACTTCAAACACTAACTGCTTCCCCCCTCATTTTCTCTCAGAGTTAGCCTTACTCAGCAACCCTCAGAAAGGCATGCTAACAGCTCGCTGTTGAGAGCTACTGTCAGGTCTGACTTCCAGGGCTTTCTAAGAATGAACTCATTTAAGGATCAACACGACCCTATGAGATGGATGCTCTCATGATCCCCACTTTAGAAATGAGGTTGGAAACTAGACAAGACCAGATTTTTAACCACTTGTGATTTCTGTCTCCTACCCTGAAAGGTAGATCCTCTCCTCTTTTTGAGGTTTTCAAAATGTAGTTGTTTTTAGTGATTTCTTACTAAAGGATAATTTCACTCTTTCAGAAAAAAATTTTATCTAGTGTTTCACACCGCCTACTTGGGTGGCAGGAGAAGAAGGACTGTAGCAGCCAGGCCTTTCTCCCATTTATGGAATTTGAGATATCAGCCCAAAAAGAAAACTTGCCTGACCGATGCCTGAAATTCTTTGAACAGAGAACGGAGTTCGCACCGTAGTATCAGAACTCAGTTCAGGCTCTGAATGTAAAGACCCCTTGAGCGAGTCTTAAACCATAGTACTGATGACTAATTTCAGAAGCAGCGTGGCAGAGGGGAAAGTCTGTGTTCTTGGAATCGGGGAGATCTCTTTTTGAATTCTAACATTGTCACTTCCAAAGCTTTAGTTTGTTGGTTTTTAATTTTTTTTTCTTGCTTTTGCTGCTATGTTAATTCACTGTGTTATTTCAGAAAGAATTCAAGGTAGATCACATTAAAACCTAGGATACAGAAGGATACATTCAATGTAAGGCTAAGTAGATGAGGCCACCAAGGTGAAGGGAGTATGAGTGAAAGGAAGAGAAGATGGAGCCAGGAGTGACTGTTAAAGATTCTGTGTATTTGCTAGAAACAAACCTGTCACTGTTCTGGGCAGCCAAGGTAGAGACAGAAACATCAACAGTTACAATTGTGTCCAGAGGGAAAAATGAAGCCTGTCGTTCAAACAGAAGAAATTTTTAAGAAAGTTTTTCCCGAGTCGTCATATAGGGGTGTGTATAATCATCATTGGAGGGGCCCCGGAAGAGCATTTTTCTTCCTACTGAGTGGCATTTTTCTTCCTACTGAGTGTTTTCAATATATTACTCTATTTTTTTACTTCAAAGAAATACAAATTCATTTAAGAAATAAATATAAGTGGCATGAAGAACAGGTATCATTCATAATCTCAGCGTCTAGAAATAGCCACGTTAACATATTACAAATTCATTTATACCAGTGGTTTTGTCAAACTTCTTCTGTAACAGATCAGTTAGTAAATATTTACAGACTATATGATCTCTAATGAAACATCAGCTTCTGCCATTGTAAAGCACAAAAGCAATGAGAGACAGCGTGGAAATGAGTGGGCATAACTGTGTTCTAATAAAACTCTATTTACACAGACAGGCAGCAGGCCAGATCTGGGCCTCACCCATAGTTTACAGAGCCCTAATATATGCCTACCTTCCTTTCCTTCCTCCCTCCTTCCCTCCTTCCTATCCTTTCTTTCTTTCCTTCCTTTAAAAAATTATTCATAAAACTTTATTTTGAAAAAAAATTACAGATTCACAGGAAGTTGCAAAAATAGTATGGAGAAGTACTTTTTTTCTTTTTTTTTTTGGTAGAAAACCCTTGAGATCCTTCAAAGTTGTTACATTCATCAACAGTTTTACCTTTTTATCACTGAGTATTAGTCCATGGCATCATGGTTTGTTTAACCATTCGCCTATTATAGGACATTTTGTTTGTACTTTTGACTGGTTTTGGCTATTACTGATAACGCTGCTGTGAACAGTCATACACGGGATCAGAGATTCACTTCTTTGCTAGGTATATGCTTCATGTGGAGAACACTGGATCAATCCTGATGTGTCCATTGCTCAGCAAAAGAAGCGAATCTTCCTGAGGAACTTCGCATCAGATATTTCTAAAATCCAAACTTTCTGCAGTACACATAAGATAGAGGGTAAGCATTGGAATTATTTACCATAATATATATGGCCAAAAATAAATGCTTGATACTGCTTTTTTGGTTGTTTAAATAGGTTATATTTCACCCCTATATCCTGCTGTTTAGCTCTTTAGACAAAATTATATATTTAACATGATTGCATATTTTAATTCACCCTACACTTTGGATGTGTAAAGAAAATGTAATTTATTTTGTCTTGAAGGACTTCTTTGTTTTCCATTACGGGAAACAAAATTTCCAGTCAGGTTTAAATTTTGCCTCATCCATTAATTTATATAGTCCCTTTAGGGAAAGCTTTCAGATTCCCTAGTCCCCAGAGTCTCTCTTCAGTTCCTCTCTCAGATGGAAGGGAAGAACTTGGGGTACAGAGTCTCTTGTTTTCTGGGTCTTGGTGGCTGATGTCCATGGCTGGGTGACTGTATTCCATTCTTTTGGCCCAGACAGTGCGTTGGGTAGGTGATGCTTCCTGCCTGACTCAGACTCTCCTCTGCTCCCTGTGGCCCCCCGAAGCCTGGCTATGGCTGAGTGGTCATCTCTGAAGTCCTTACTACAGTACCCCTTTACCCCTCCTTAGCAACCACTTCTGGAAAGCTCTCTAGCATGACTCTCAGCAAATCTTGAGTCATGGCTTCATGCCTCAGAAACCAGATCCAGCTTCACAGGGCTGTGCCTCAGATTGGAGTGGTGAGGGCAACTGGAGAGGTGACTTGTCACGGTGTTCTAAATAATGGACAGTGTCCTCAGTGTTTCCTTGGTGTAGCTTAGATACCTGAAGTGAAGCCTGTGTGTGTGGGGGGGGGATCATGACATCCAGCACTGGTTTTCTGCCTTCCTTTATCTTCCGTCTCAAATTCCCGCAGGCCCAGAAATGGTGAGTTTTCTCCAAGTCAGCCTTGAAGTTAAAGCTTTGATATGCTAAATGGGATCTCACAGCATTGAGAAGAATCCTAAATCATGATAGTGTCATCCTGATTTATGTGGCCCTCGTCTTATGGCAATAGGCTGTGCTTGAGTGTCACAACTATCTACTTTTGCTTTCCTTTGTAACCTTTCTCATCAACTCATGGTCTTCCTCCTTCCCTTAGGCCTGTCCCAGGAACTAGGACAAAGTTCCTATACATAGAAAGTCAAAAAGAGAAAAATCATTAATATAATTTAAAACATTTCCCTATTACATATATTGAATGCTGTACAGTAAGGTTGGCATGTGTCTTTCAAGGCATAAGGGACTTCCACTGAGGAATTTGGGATCCTAGAGAATGATCTAGAGACATATATCTAAATAATATGCCCATTTGAATGGTTAGAATTTACAATAACTAACATTTTTTGGAAAGACCTATCCTTTAGTACTTTTTTTTTTTTCTCTTAGGTAATTTTAAAATTGAAGGGTAATTGACTATGTTGCTATATTTGTTTCAGGTATATAACATAGTGATTTGATATTTATATACATTATGAAATGGTCACTGCAATAAATCTAGTTACCATTTGTCACCATACAAAGTTGTTATAATATTATTGACTATATTCCCTATGCCATTCATTACATCCCCATGTCTGATCATTTTTATAACTGGAAGATTATACCTCTTAATCTCCTTCATCTATTTCATCTATCCCTCTACCCTTCTGACAATTATCAATTTGTTCTCTGTATCTATGAGTTTGTCTTACTTTTGTTTTGTTTTATTTGTTTTGTTTTTTAGCTGTAAGTGAAATGTACGTGAAATAATACAGTATGTGTCTTTCACTTATTTTGCTTTGCAAAATGCCCTCAAGGTACCGCCATGTTGACACAAATGGCAAGATTTCATTTTTTATGACTGCATAATATTCCATTATCTATATACTACTTCTTTATCCATTCATCTGTTGATGGACACTTAGATTTTTCCCATATCTTGGCTATTGTAAATAATGCTGTGATGGACATAGGGGTACATATGTCTTTTCAAATTAGTGTTTTCATTTTCTTTGGATGAATACCTAGAAGTGGAATTGCTGGATCATATGGTAGTTCTAGTTTTAATATTTTGAGGAGCCTCCCTACTGTTTTCTGTAGTGGACACACCAATTGTATATCACCAACATGCACTAGGGCTCCCTTTCCTCAGCATCTTTTTATTTTGTTTTTGTTTGTTAATAGACATTCTGACAGGTGTGAGGTGATATCTCACTGTGATTTTGATTTGATTTGATTTGCATTTCCCTGATGCTTAGTGATACTGAGCATCTTTTCATGTGTAGGTTGGCCATCTGTATATCATCTCTGGAAGAATGTCTATTCAGGTCCTCTGCCCATTTTTTAATCAGATTGTTTTTAGATATTGAATTTTATGAGTTCTTTATATATTTTAGATGCTAACCCCCCTTTTTTGGTACTTTTGACTGTGAATATCTTGGGGGGAAAGCATCTACAAAAATTAAGTGAAATCCAGTTTATTAAAGAGCAACTATCAGTGTTCTCTTAGACCAAATAGCTGAAAATTGTCTGCATTCTTATTTTAACATGTGTTTTCCAATTCCTAGTGTTCCACGAACATAACTAATATGTCCTTGCAATCTGCACATTTCTGCTCAGCTCTTGTTTTAGAAGTCCAAAGTGACATTGTGTCTGGAGCCAAGCTTGCTGTGCATAAACCTGTAGCAATTTTTGGAGAAGAGAAGCAAATGATACGACCAAAGGAAAAGCAAATGCAAAAAAATGCTTTAACAACGGAAAAGGCTTCCAGTGAAATTCTGTAAGTAATCAGCATGGCCAGAGAAACTACCTGGTTCCTATCTGAACTCAGCTCATTAGCTCAATAACAGCACAGAGCCCATGCAGGGAACCCGTGCCACATTTGTGATACGGATGTCAGGTGAAGAGCTAGTATTTAATTAGTTTTCTGGCAAAAAGATCGAGTTAGAACTTCAACGTTCAGCCATCACAATGATCTACTTTCAGTAATTTTATTATTATAGTACTATTTTTAAAAGACTAGAATTCTGGAATTGCAAATTATTTGAGGAATCCATCATGTTTTGTTTCCATTAACATCAAGTCCAGGAACAATGAAATTAATATAGGTTCAGGCCGGACGCGTGTTAACATAGTCATCATCCTGGGTCACCCAAGTGGTTTCCGGATTGGTTTCTCTCTCCCTTTTCTCCTCCTTCCACTTCACCTCGAAGTTCCATCTACAGACAATTATCTTTCTAAAACATAATCCTTTTTATACAGTTCTTCAGCGGCTACCTACTGCAGATAGAAAAAACATGTAGTCTATAATCCCAAGCCCTTCTGACCCGAGCCCAGGCCTGTCACTGACCCTCATTTGCACCCCCACGCCCACCACCAATCCCACTTTTTCTCCCTGACACATGAACTAAGCTCCAGCTCAGCAACGACAAGCTGCCACTGAATGTGGCATATTCCGTTTAGGCACCATTGCAGGCCTCTGAGCCCCTTGTTTGTTTCTCTCCGCCTGAAGTGCCTTGACCTGCCCGGTACTCACGTGTGGAATGACTCTTCATCATTGAAATCAATCATGGTAATGATTGTATGGAGCCCTGTGCTTAGCAGTCTCCGCCCCACCCCCACTCGCCCCCACCCCCTCCCACAATTCCTTTCGGGCAAAAACCCTTGTCGGGGTTGTTCTGTAAAGACCCAGGGTAGCTGGCTTTAATCATCCTATACTGAATAAATGAAGGAACTATTGAACGAGTTTCCAAATTCTAAAACCATATATAGCTAGTCAACTACCCTTGTGATAACAGTGAAAATTAATTTACTTGTCATTTGAAACTATTTTACGAACCATTTTAAAAGACTGCTTCTATCCTCTATTATAAGAATTTCAACTCTTATTTTAGGAAACAAACCCCCTCATCTTGATGAGTGATTCATCTGGTCTCAGTCCTGACATTCGCTAAGGCACCAGAAGGCCTTTTTCAGAGAGAAATGATTTGGCCTACATGGGTATATTCCTCAATGGCTAGAGAATTTCTGAAGAATGTATCATCTGGCCTCTGAGTTATTAGACTGCCCATGGAAAAAAAGTAAACAGAAAGTGAGAAAAACAGAAAGAACATCTTTGAGAGCAAAGTCCACATTGTTCTAATTTATTGATTTTTTCGAGGCCTGGAGTTCTTAAGTCCACTCAAAACATAAGGCAGGAATCTCCTGCACATTCCAGGCAGGCTCTTTTGATCCCATCTTTTATTGAATACTCATAGTAATAGAGAGATCACTATTTCATAGGGCGGCCCATTTTAATGTAGAAATTATTTAGAACATCTCCATCCTATGGTTTCATTTGTTTCTGTTTATATCCATTCCTCTTCTACTTAAAAGTCCTTAAAATATGCAAAGTTCATCATCATCAGGCTACTGGTTTCTCTGTTTTCTGGGTTAGCTTTCACTATTACTTTGAGCCACTTCTGATGACTCAATCCTAAATCATCTTATGTTAGAGAGTCACTTTAAGATTTCCCCAGAATTTCTCCGATATGTTTGTTTGGAAGTTTTACATATTTGAAAAGTGGAATGATTTAAGGAGGGATATCCATAAAGCAAGAGGGTAAACATAGATCTAGAAGGAACCTTTTTGATGGTTGGATTCTGTGTCAAGATTTCTGGTAATAAAAATAAGCAAAATAGAAGAGAAACTCTGGAAGCATTCACCTCAGCTTCGCTGCCTTGTGAAAGAAAAGGCTTTTTTAGCATGGAGCTTGGGGAGAACTTCCCATTTCTTTACTGAATTACAGGCAGGCCCTGCCCACTTCTTAAGCCTTTTCACTTACTACCTTTCTCACTCACTGTACACCTGTCACAACAGTGTCTTTCTGTTCCTCAAATGAACCAAGCATATTCTTGCTTCAGAACTTTTCCATTTATTCTCTTTCCCCAGAATGTTCTTTCTCTAGAACCTCACATGGATGGCTCCCTCCCATTTTCCAGGTCTCAACTCAAACATTATCTCTCAGAGGAACCTTCTCAGACTCCACTGCTTAAGTAGACCCTACCTCACGCTGACTAGTTTCTATCGCAATATCTTGTCTTATTCCACTTATGGCACTTATGTTATTATTTATTCACTGACTTGTCTGTTATATCTCTTCTGACCACTAGAATGTAAGCTCCAGGAACCCTGAGAACTTACCCGTTTTGTTCATCACTTAGAACTCTGTGCCTATCATATGGCAGATGTTCAAGAAATATCATTTAAAAGAATGAGTGGCTAACTATGGAATGATTAGTTATATGAGTGAATGGACAAATGAATGAATTAATAAAGCAAGGTATATTTAAAAAGGGCTGTTCTAAAGTGGCTAGACTGTACTTCATTTGCCTGGAGGCAGAGAGAATACAGATAAATTCCAAGTTAGAAAATTAAACATCTGGACTTGGAGGAAGAATTTTGTTTACACCTTGCTGAATGTGTTGTAACTAAGAATGACATTTTCCTTTTCTGTTTTCCTCAAAGAAAGAAAGTTGGTGGGAAAGCTGTGTTTTTTATTTTTAACACTAGATGGCACTGTTGTTTTTAACTGCTGGGAAGATTTTTGACTTGCGAAGCCGCTTGTGCACAATTTGAATGAGGCAGCTGTTGCCCTCCAATTTCATATCCATGTATAATAGTTGTGTTACATTTGAAAAGTGTATAATCTGCTGTGCCAACACAGGAATTGACTCCGAAGATTTTGGTAATTTATATCGCTTCCAGTTATATCAATACCAGGAGCACCTTGACGATCACCTCCTACCCACTCCCCTCCACTTCTGTTTACACATATGCATATTTAGAGTGCTAGAATATGCTCACTGCTTTGCCTGTATATTTATCCTGCCTTGAGCGGAGCAGTCTTCATATTGTGTTGTGATCTCTTGGAAGCAAATGTACTTCAACAGTGCTCCAGAATATGATAGGGATAGATCTGTATGGTGGCTATGCTCCTGTTCACATCTTCATCTTAATAAGAAACCAGAAGGCTGATGACTCAGTTATTCAAGCTATGACTATTTAAGTGTTTTAGTACATTATTCTCTATCAAAACCTTCCGCGGCTGTGCCGATGCTATTTGAGCCTCTCTAGATTTGAGAGGAAAAGTTAATTAAGACTTCTTAACATCATATAATGAGTAAACTTTATGAAATGCAGTAATCTAGGCTCTCCTGTTCCAGACAGAATTATGACCCACTGCTGGAGTAGGCAGAAGGAATCTCATTACACATTCATTATGAATTTCTTAAACTACCGAGCAGTCTTAATCTTGCAGTTTTTTTAGAGGGGGGAGGGGCAAAGGGAGAGAGAGAGAGAATCTTAAGCAGGCTCTATGTCGAGTGTGGGCGGAGCATGATGCAGGGCTTGATCTCACAACCCTGAGATCATGATCTGACCTGAAATCGAGAGTCCGATGCTTAACCGACTGAGCCACCCAGACGCCCGAATCTTGCAGTTTCTGAAATATAATATATGGCCCCATTTTTTCCTGAATAGATAAAGATGAGTGCTGTTTATTATGTAATTGGGGAATTTTATTTGTAGCCTTATATTAAAAGATCTAAATTGTGTATTAGTAGGAGGTGGATTTGCAATGTTAGGCACCATAATGGAAATGTGATTTACAGATCCATCAACATCCTTCAGGATATGATCAGACTATACCTCAGAGGAAATTCTGTGAGTAAAAATCAGAATTCTTAGACTTGTGTTTGCTTCTGAACCTTGATAGAGATTCACATGCAAGAGCCCATCTCCGAATGAAAGCTTGTCACACACTTCTCCGGTATGCCTGGCAGGAAACTGCTCATCATTTTGATAAGGATGACAGTCTTCCAAAGAAAATGGAAGAAGAAATCCTTGAAAATGTGGAACCACAGAAGAAATACAGGTACAAAGTTGCGAGGAATTCTTGTTAGAGATTTTGCATGGTCTTAGATTTGCTCACTTTGGAACAAAATGATTCTTGAGGGTTTGCATTACTGTTAGCCGCCATTTACATTAACATACACATTTATGTCTTTCTTGTGTTTTTAACAAGTGTTTGCAAGTATCTATGGGAAGGCCCTTCTCCTTTTAGCTTATTTTGTGCCATGTAATGTAATTTCTTGTTCACTGATGTGTCTTTTCTATTAAGCAGTAAGCTTATCCATCTTTGCCTCCTGATAACTTAACATAAATCCTATGTATAAGTTGAACAAATGTGTGAATGAACTTAAGAGTAAGCATGTAAGATGCCCTGTTGTCCTTAAGAAATTAGTAAAATGTAGTTTCTTCCTTTTTAATTTTATTTTTTTCTGGTCAATGTCCAAGGAAATAACAGGAATTTATAGTACTTTGTATTATTTCATAACCTTTAGACATTTGCTTAACATTATAGCATTTTGTATAAATCAAACGGCTTTGGCATTTCAACAGTTAGCATTGCCCCATGCAATACTAGGGGCTTCATAGATGTTTATAAATTAACTTAATTAACAATGCGTTGTGATGTTTAATATATTTCAGAAGTCTGCTTATTGCCTTAAGCTCCTTAAGCAAGAGATTGCTTTGAATTAACTTATTAGCATAGCATTCTTTTTTATGATATTATATGAGTTGTTAGGAAAGATTGAAAAACTTGAAGAATGGCATTCTATTTGCCAGGGAGACTGTAGATAGAGGCTAGAAACAACCATGATTTGAACACCTTTGTTTCTCCCTCTTCCATTTCTACCTGGCCCTCTCCTTCTCCCATTCCTTTTCCTCTTTAACTAAATTATCTCTTCAACTCAATTTCTTCTTGCTATGCTGATGAGTTTCTCATATTCTCTTGGATGGACATTTATTCCTGTTACAGAATAAACTCAGAATTCTGCTCTTTCCATCTGCTTGGCCCTGCCAGGCACATAGCCGTGCTGCTGTCCCGAGGGTAATGCCTCACCATTATCAGTGAATTCGGTTTGCAGCGGGTCTCTCGCCAACAGAGCTTGCAGTCTCCAGCACACGGAGTGCACAGGACATTTTTCGGCCTCTAATGGGATTTTCTTTATCTCAGCCATTCTCCAAAGCAGAGTAAATTGCAGAAGCTTTGCCACCAGCAGTTTGAATACAGAGATGGGCACATTATAAGCTGTGCTGCTCCTCAGCTAGTTTTGGGAGTTCCAGGTCCTGATCTGCGCTCAGGCATGGAGGTAGTTTTGGTGGAGAAAAAAGCGGATGATAGTCATCAACGATGGATGCACAGGGAAGGCAGCAGGTAAACCCATTATAGTGGGTGTCAATATATCAAAATATATGAATGGCAGCCTAAAAGATCTGGTATCATCCCCACAGAGCAGGCAAGGGTATATGTGAGGACTTTGGATTTTCTACTTAAGGTAGCCAATAATTTTTTTTATTCTACTCAAAGAAGAGAAAGAGAGTGAAATCAAATGTAAATGCTCAGTAGTCTATATGCAACTTATCCACTGTCAATTCAGATAAGAAATAGGAAATCTGACCTACTGGGTTCATAGTTTTAACTGGCTATGGAAGTTAAGAGAAAACTATTTTTATGATCTGCAAGGATCAAGTAAGAACTCAGAGTCCCCATTTAAAAAATTTTGCAGTACTTTTCATTAACTCAATCTCCTACTTCTCCCCACATGCACACTTTTCCTCCGTTCCTTATTTTCGTCAAATAATCACCTGATATGGCTTCTGCTTACACAGTGAAAATGAATTCTTACCTTAACAAATATATCAATCTAATCTGACCTAATGGCTGGCCCTTGTTTGGATCCAGATTCAAGCCAACCACTATCAAAGGTTATTCTAAGACAATTAGAGGAAATTTAAAAGCCTGGGTACCAGATGACACAAAAAAAGTCTTATTAATTTTGTTGGGTGTCCTAATAGTTTAATGGCTATGTTCAATTAAAGAAAAGTTCTGACAACTGGGATATATATTGTAGCATTTACAGATAAAATTAAGAAGTAGGTCAGATTTACATTTAAATACTCTAGCAAAAGCAAAAATGTAAAAAGTTGGGAGGATGGACAAAATGAGAACGGCAGAATGTTGACAGCTGTTGAGTTGTGGTGGCTTCTTAGACTTTTCTCTCTGTTTTTGTTCATATATGAACATATCTTTAACCAGAAAGAAAACAACTCCTTGGTTTTTAGATTGGTTTGTTTCAAATTAAGTTATTAGTCCTGTATGATGGGGCTCCAGGGGCCTTTTCAATCTCTTGCCATCTGTGTGATACATTTTTTTTTTTTTTCTGGGAAAGAGCTGTAACTTTCATTGGCTTCTGAAAAGGTGTGTGATGTGAAAGGTTTAGGAATTGCTGCTTTGACAGAGATTGTGTAAGCTTTAGCAAGCAGCAGCAGCAGCCCAGCATGGGCAGGAAGGGAGCTAGTCTTACTTTTCACTGTCTGAGATGAGCCAGGCGCCAGCAAGGAACACTTACTGGGCTTGTTTTTGAGAAGACTGAAAAGCCAACCTGTAGCTAGACCTGTGAGTGTGTTCCTTTGACCCGCTCATCCTAGCTGAGCTAACTTTGTGACAGGGAGCTAAGAAGCAGGTTTTTGTCCCTGTGAATGATTTGCTATATTGGACCAGAATTCATTCGTTCTGCTGCAAACGGTGATTAAGAGTGGTGTTCTGGGTGCTGGTGCTTTAGCTGAGAACAAAACAGATGAAAATCCCTGCCCCTGCCCCTGCCCCTGCAGAGCTAGTGCTACCCAGCTCTACATTTCTGGAGTTTCGCAACACATCTCACTGCTTTAGCTTCCTGTATTACAGTGGAGGTCCTCCTTGAACCCAAGTTGGAAATTGCCAGAGATACACTCAGTTGCTTTCCAGCCACACAGAAGAATGGTCCAGGTCAACTTTTGAGATAACCTGGCATCTTTCTCCCGTTTTCAACTCTGGCAAAATCCGAATCGATTGTTTGGCTTCTAAAAGGGAAATATGAAGACCTGCTCAGGGATGAAAATCCCCTCAACAGGACCCAGAATTATACAGGGGAAAGTACAGTGTCATGGACTTTGGAGCTACAAGAGATCTTTCAAATTTCCTTAATCACTCCATCACTTGATTTCAAAGCTAGGTACACTGAGGCACGAGAGACTGACTTGCAAGCACTCATTCCCTGGGTTTGTGGAAGGGGCTGTATCATGCTGGATATCCCTGGGACACAGAATAAGGTCTCACACTGCCACTTGGCACATAGTGTGTTTTATGTATAGGTCCATAAACTCAAGCTTCCTACAAAACTTAAGCACTCCTGCGAAGGCCAGGTGCCAGTTGACTGTACTGTTCAAAAACAAAAAGGAAAACCAGCACCATCACGGCTGAGCATGGCACTGAAGCATGGGAGAAGTTGCTATGGCTGTTCTAAGCAGCAGAAACATAGAGAGCTAGGTAACAGATGTTGGCATCTCAGTAGGTCATTGCAGGAGATGTACGATCATTCATTCATATGAATAATATTGAGTGTCAATACAAATGCAAGACCCAAACTATGCAAATGACAAGGTTACATAGGCGAATAATAGAGAATAGCAGCTCTCATGCAGTGCCCAGTTTTGATAAATGCTAAAAAGGTATTTGATGAGATCCAATACCATTTTTTAATTTAAAATGATATATCATCAATCAACAACAGAAGGAAGAAATACATTGCAAAATTAATAGGGATTATCTTGTAGTAATATGAGTAATATCTAAAACTCTGTTATAATTTTTATTCTATTTTCCAGTTCTTCGTAAATTCTTTACAGTGAGGTTATGTTGTTTTATATTTATTTATAGTACAGAAGTTTAAATTAGATATCTGGAATTTTTTAAGTCTTGAAAGGAGACATATATTACTTTTATAACACCCTTTCTCACCTTCTCCTCTCCCCTCCACTCCCACATCATTAAATTTTATAGGACGAGTTATATTTTCCTCAGCAGGAATGCCACTGCTTGTGTGTGTAATGTAACTATGTTGACAGACATAAAGAATTGACTTTTTCTATACAGACAAGTTCCTTGAATGTTTGGCTTATTTTGCTTTTAAGTGATGCAAGGAAAAGAATTTGAGGGTTTTAGCTCAATAATTTTCTTTCCTTCTTTTGGTCAAAGAGGCTTTATATGAGCTCCTATATAAGACAACTTAACAATATTCAACATATATCTTGGACTTTTAGGGAATACTCCTTTAGAAAAAGAGAATTGGAGGAAAAGCTATAAAAAAATCACAACTATCAATAATAGTGGCTCATTCTAAGTGACGTTTGCCAGGCAATATTGTATGCATTTTCTGTGCATTAATTCATTTCAGTCCCACAAGAGTCCCTTGAGGCAGGCACCTTTATCCTATTTTACAGATGAAGAAACGGAGGTGCGGGGTTGTTAACCAAAGCCATATAGCTCCTAAGAAGTAGATTCAGGATTCAGACTTGAGCACTCTGGCTCCAGAATCCATGTTCTTAATCATTCTGCCACAGTGCCTCTCATAATAAATAGCAGGAGGTGAGGAGGGTGTATCAGTCTGGGTTCAATTTGGAGACAGAAACCACACAGTGATTTCAAGGAGATGTGTAATGTAAAGAATTATTAAACAATAGAGTAACTATCAGATATTTTTTTTAAAAAAATCCTGTGTATGGTGCTCTGGGGCTGAGGGAGTTGAGGACAAACTTGAAATCGGGCCCTTTTCCAAGGCGGGAGTTCGGAACTCATTAGAAAAGGTATAGATACAGCTAACTGGATGGCAAAAATCTGTTGGTTTGCCTGGCCAGACCTGGTCTGTGGTTGCTCTGCAAGCAGGAAGTAGCCCTCTGGAACATACGCAGGGGTGCAGCTGGTTTGGGGGCACACGGGTATGGAAAGGGAATGGGGTGCTAGGGAGGCAAAAGATTTAGAGCATGTCACGTCCATGTCAGGAGGGCCACGAGCAAATGATTACCAGGCGGGGGCTGTGAAGCTTCCCAGGGGCCACACATCCCGGGCACCTGGTTAGGGCAGAGCATCCCTGGATGTCCTCACTCCCAACTGCTGACCCCATGCAGCAGCCAGGAAGAGCAAGGGAGCCCCTTCCTCCTGCAGTGTTCCTCCAGCACTCTTCACTGAGAAAGCTTAATATTGTGCTTCTGTGGGGGAGAAATGCTTAAAGGATTCATATCCATTATCACAGAGCATGCATGGAGCTAAGAGGCAGCACTCTGGTAAGTGGCACAGAGGGAGCTCTGATCTGGTTATGCTACTTGATAACAAGCCTAATCCTGTTTTCCCAAAGGACCTTTCACCTGGTGAGTAACCCAGACCTTGTGCTGGCAGTGTCTATGACCAAAACAAGAAATGAAGTCTGTGGCTATCCAGTTATTGTTCAGGTAAGATATATATAGCCTAAGTAGTAATCATGGCCTTTTATTTAAAGTTAAGTAAAGCCCTATGCTTCCTTGTTGTGGAGAAAGATAATGGCTGTCATAGAAACCTATTTTGAATGCCATTGTTAAAATATTTACAATAGTCTGCCTAGATTTCAAATTCAACATGTTCGTGTAGCTCTTAATTTAGTTTAATCCAACAGATGGTGATTGTGGGCTTGCTGCATGTCAGGAGTTATGCTAGTTACTTAAATCAAATCCAAGGGCGAGCATGAGAAATTATCCCAGTAGCATTCATACAGTCTCTGTGGTGGCTACGGTCAAGTGAATAGCGGTTAGAGGCGCGTGTTTTAAGCTCAGTGATTGGGACATATGCAAGTCCCCTCAGAGAGGTCTTCCTGGAGGATGTGAACTCATCAATGTTAATTCTACTAAGATACTCATTTGAAATACACGTAACATACTTGAGCAAATGCTCATAGCAGCCAAACAGCTTTTGGAGACTCCAGAGAAATCTGGGTTCATTTGAGTTTTGGGTAAAGATCTATCGAGTTCTTTTTTCATGTTTATCTGTCATCCTTACTTGTAACCAAAGACACTCCTAAATGGATATGTGTTTTTCCTTATTAGGGGGAAAGAAAGCTTAGGAGCACCCCTGCTCTGAATTTATTTTCTGTATCCTCCATAGTATTTACCGTCTTTTTGTTGAATAGAATATATTATCCCCAAAGTACATTTGTTTTATTCCATGTTTTTAATAGCAGCGAGGCAGCTTGTTTTGCAGGTCCTGAATCCATAATTGGGATATAGCAATCTGGACAAATATCAAAGCTTAATTAAATCTTCTATCCTGCTGATAAATATGGACAAAAAATTTATTCTAGGAGACATCGTATATATAACATCACATTCTTCCCTGTCAGGTGCCTCTTTGGCACGGGCCACAGTGAGATTAAAACCTCATGCGGATACAAATTTTGTACCTTAAATGGCTTCAAAAAAGTATAGATATTGACATTTTCCCCTGAGGTTCCCATTTTTAAGAAATGATTTTGATCTCAAGGTAATTTGTATTACATTTCAAGATTTTTTCTTTGCTGATGTTCCATTTTTATTTCTTGAAGCAATCAGTTTGTGAGAAATATTAAAGTTCATGTAAAATAATAAAAATGAGGCATGTTAGGTTAATGTTACTAGACCCCCCACTCTCTGTTCCTTGAAATATAGTCTTTGTTTTCCATGTCTCTGAGGGATGCTTTATTGTCTGACCTATTAAATCAATTGTTAAGACCCATTTATTTTCCTCTTTACTATCAATCTCTCCTTGGTAAAGTGAGTGCTATTCATTATAAAGTTCCTTTAGGTGTCATGATATGTTTAGTTGGAATTAATCTACTAGTTTAAATTTTCTAAAATTGAAACTACTCTTTTCTTTACTTATGCTTGAGCAAAGTTTTATAATTAGAATAAATGTGCTGTTTCTGTTACATTTAAAACTGTCTGTACTCATATTTTTTTTTAATCTTCTCAATAACCAGGGAAACATAAATTAAAATAGCAACAAGACACTATTTTTCATTTATTAAATTGATGTTTGCGCAAGAATGTTAGGAAAACAGGCTGCATCATATACTATTGGTGTAAGTGTAAACTAGAATAACCTTTCTAGAAAGCATTTTGATATGATAAAGCTTAATATGATGTCCCATAATATTTAAAAATGATCATGTTATTTTATCAGCAATTGTACTTGAGGAGTTTGTTCTAAAGATTTTTTCGTGGATTTACATGAAAATTTATTTATATGATTATTCATTGCTTTTTTGCTTATAATAAGGAAAATTTGAGAAACAATCTACATGTTTGTCGCCGATTGGTAAAATAAAACATCACTAAGATCAAATAGGACATATCCTTTAAAAGTGTTAGGAAAAGGGATGCCTGGGTGGCTCAGTTGGTTAAGTGGCTGCCTTCAGCTCAGGTCATGATCCCGGGGTCCTGGGATCGAGTCCCGCATCAGGCTCCTTGCTCGGCAGGGAGACTGCTTCTCCCTCTGCTTCTGCCTGCCACTCTGCCTGCTTGTCCTCTCTCTCTCTGACAAATAAATAAATAAAATCTTAAAAAAAAAAAATGTTAGGAAAAGTTTCATGGAATATTCTTGTTTATAAAAACTAATGCAGGGGCGCCTGGGTGGCTCAGTGGGTTAAAGCCTCTGCCTTCAGCTCAGGTCATGATCTCAGGGTCCTGGGATCGAGCCCCGCATCAGACTCTCTGCTCAGCAGGGAGCCTGCTTCTCCCTCTCTCTCTGCCTGCCTCTCTGCCTACTTGTGATCTCTCTCCCTCTCTCTCTCTGTCAAATAAATAAATAAAATCTTAAAAAAAAAAAAAAACTAATGCATTTACCAAATTATATGCATTTTGTGATTTCCTTTTTGTAAATCAAAGAATGCATATTTATAAATATAAAAAATGTTGCACATATAATCATCAAATATAAATAATGGTTATTACTGCATAGAATTATGAGTAATTATCTATATTTTCTGAATTTATGCAATGAAACTGTAACAGCTATAATCAAATCATAAACTCTCCTGTCTTTTTGACTCCATATTTTATCCTTTTTTCAGAAATATAAACCATATAACAATGGGACATCCAATCAGAAGTGGAATTATGTGGAAAATATCAAAGCTTTTGTGGCCTTTCATAGCACTGCACTGGATAAGGAGATCACAGCAGCAAATTATGCTGGTATTTGTACATCCTCTGTGATTAAAGAGGAAAACATTGATCAACCAGTAAGTGGTTCTTTTCTACTAAGGATAAAAGAGAAATAGGAGAAAATGGAGTAATTTAATAAAGGTAGAACTTTTTTTTCTAGAAAACCTTATATTCACACAAATTAAACACTGATTTGTGAATGAAATTACTTAGACTGCGATTCTGGCTAGGAAACAATGAAGGAATCTTGGTATTACCCTCTGCTTATATTGTTTCAATGGCTCCCTATCATCAGCACCACCTTTAGTCCATCATCAGTTTACTGGAACACTCATGAATGAGGATAATCACACATATGACACTCCCACAGGTGTGCCTGCCACACTAGATGTCACTCGACTCCAAAAAGCATATTACGATGCACATGATTGTAAGTGACTTTAAATATATTACATTACACCACACAAAAGTCTAAATTTGAATACCTATACTCTGATTTTTAGAGGAAATAATTTTTCAAATGTGGACCTGTAGTTTTTATTAGTAAGGAATTGCTGCATACTTTACAAATACCTGAGGTATTTGTGGGTCTGTATGTCAAACTATCTTGCTGTTGTTGATTACTATTGGCCTGTAGAAATCTCAGAATGTACACTGCAAGATTCTCTATCCTCTTTGCTTCTCAGACATCTCTAAATAGCTGCCTCTTCTCCCTCACCCAAAATTCCCTGGCTCTACTAAATAATTTGTATTTGTCCAAATTTACCATACCATTTTGCATGTCTTTGGTTTTGACTATGCTATCCTCCCCCAAACCCTTTTTGCCTTTATCTGTGAACTCATACCAGTTAGCAAATATGCCAAAGACTAAGGTCATCTTAAAAGGAATTGAGTCAGCTTGAAAAGGCTTCCAGTTCAAAGAAAGAACAATTTAAGCATCAATAAGACTACTGAATGTGGTGGACTGACATACATCAAATATGTTTAAATCCATGTGTTCATACTGATATTAAATAAGAACAACAATAATTCATTGATCACAATTAGATGATGCTAAAGAACCAATTAGTTACTTTGAAAGCTAGGAAATAAAGAATCAGCATTTATTTTTTTCCTTACTTTATGATCTGTATCTTAGGATAACAAAATAATAGATGAGAAGTTTCATTTCATAGGAATATCCCAACTAATACTTGAATAAGGTATGAAAAAATTGGAATGCCACTGTTGTAAACTTTGATAGATTAATTGATCTAGACAACGGTTTTCAGTGTCTACTACCATTACAAACAGAGACACAATAGATAATATATGCCCCTTGATGGAAGTACATAGTACCACTTATGAAGTGTTCCTCCCTCCAAAAATGTAACTGGAATTTAATCAAGTTTTCATTCTGACTAATAATTTACTGGAAATATAGGAGATAGAGGAACATGGTAAATGACACAAAAACCATGTAGTCATCAAAATCCTAACTGACAATCAATATACATTAAATAAATTACAATAAAAGAAAAAAGAGAAAGTTATAGGAAGAACATGGAGATTAATAAAAGAAATTTAAGAAGTATAGAAACCAATTATAATGTATTGAACTGATTTTGATTCTGTTTCAAACAAATTATAAGAGGAGAGAGAGGTGATTGTAGAAATTTGAATACTGACTAAATGTTTTACTATATTAAGGTATTATTTCGGTTCATTTTAGGGGCGATATTATAGTTACATTAAAAGAATTTTTGTCTTTTAGAGGTACATACCTAAGTATTTAAGAATGAAATGATAGGATGCCTGGGAGTTGCTTCAAAGTAATCTAGGGTAGGAATAAAAGTGGGTTGGGGATGCAGATCAAACAAGATTGGTAATTGTTGATAATTGTTGAAGCTGGGTGAAGGGTAGAAGGGGGTTCATCATCGGTATATGATTGAAATTTTCTAGTGATTATACAACTCATGTTTTTATTGAAAGACACAGGAAAGGAGGAACTGTACAGCTGGTGGGAAAGAAAAGAAGGGAGTAATTAAGAGGTAGATGGTAGAATGCAGCCTGAGTTTTAGAGGGTGGTGGCATGAAAGGTGTGGGGGATAGTGGAACAGAGGTCTCGTGGACATTTTGGTGTTCTGCTTAAGAAAAGGTTAATAGTTTAAGTATCAGAATATTCTACTTGACAATTTTGTTAGAAATATTTTTAAAACGATTTTGTGTACGTTTTATTAACCAGAATAGGCAGAGCATCAATAGGCTGGTTATAGTGCCACACATCAGATAGTTGGCACACTAGGTTTACTCCGAACTCATCCTAAAATCATACGTGCAACTTAACTTTCTTCAAAATAATTCTTGAAGGCCATTTGCTGTCATTTTTCTTATTAATAAGAGTGCAGCTTAGAAGATGCATCAGCATCACTCCAATGCAGTATAAACTGGCTCTTTTTGTAAAATGAGTTCTTTCATCAGAGACTGAAATGGCCTTCTAAGGTCGTTTTTTTAAACTTGAACACAGTTGCCACTTGCAGTGGCTTCATCAGTAACTTCTGGTCTTTAGCACCAATCACAGCACTCTTATTTCATCACCTGGAAACTACTCAATTAACAACTCAGGAAAAAAACAGATGTTGGTGAGAATGGGGACAAAGGGGAACCCTGTTACACTGTTGGTAGGAATGCAAACTAGTGCAGCCACTTTGGAAAACAGTATAGAGGTTCCTCAAAAAAGTTAGATATTGAACTACCCTATGACCTGGCAATTGCACTACTAGGTATTTATCCAAAGGATACAAGCATAGTGATTTGAAGGGGCACATGCACCCCAATGTTTATAACAGCAATGTCCACAGTAGCCAAAATATGGAAAGACCCCAGATGTCCATCAACAAATGAATGGATAAAAACATGTGAGATACATATATGTGTACACACACACACACACCTACATACACACAATGGAATATTACTCAGCCATCAAAAAGAATGACATCTTGCCATTAGCAATGACGTGCATGGAAGTAGAGGGTATTATGCTAAGTGAAATAAGTCAGTCAGAGAAAGACAAGTATCATATGATTTCATTCATATGAGGAATTTGAGAAACAAAACAGATGAACATAAGGGAAGGGAAGGGAAAAAATAAGATGAAAATAGGGAGGCAAACCATAAGATGCTGAACTCAAGGAAACAAACTGAGGGTTGCTGAAGGGGAGGTGGGTGAGGTGAAAGGGTGATTGGGTGATGGGCATTAAGGAGGGCAGGGCAGTTGATGTAATGAGCCCTGGATGTTATGCGCAACTGATGAATCACTAAATTCTACCCCTGAAACTATTAATACAGTGTATGTTAACTAAATTGAATTGAAATTAAGAATTTAAAAAATATATTTTAATTTAAAAAACAACAACAACAAACCCCTCAATTTCTTCCTGGTCCACACCAATCCAATTATTAGTTAATTTTATTTGGTAGCCATCTTGTGAATTTTTGGGTATTTTCCCTATAGGCCTTTAAAATTTGGTTGCATTTTAGTAAATCTAGACAAAAATTAGATAGTTTTTGTTAACTTTTATTAACTTCCAGATAGTAATTGTAGGAGCTGAGTGTGGGTTCATTGGGGATCACTATACTGTACTATTTTTGTATGACTGAAATATTTTATAATAAAAACAGAAAGAAAGGAGACCTAGAATTTAGGTCTCAATGATTTTAAAACTAGTGCCTTTCTTTAACCATATAATCAAGATGTTCGTTTTATGCTAACCAAAATACAACTTCCCAGTTTCTAACAATTATTTGTTCTAAAAGATTATAATTTTACTTTCTCAATAGTTAAATGATAGCCTATCTGGTAGAAGTTAATATGATTAATCTGAAGAGTACAATAATGTATCAATTCTAGGATACATAGATTAAAAACCTCTCCTGAAATTACTCATTGTACAAAGGCTCTAGGCCAGTGGTTAGTCTTAACTTTTTTGGAGATACGGACTTCTTTGAGAGTTTTGTGAAAATTACGGATATTCTTTTCCCCCCAAAATGCACGTGTGTACACAAACACCTTTTGTATAAGTTTTAGAGAGTTTATAGACTCCTCCTGCGAGTTCTTACCCTATGTCATTTTGGATGTAGAATAAGAACTCCTTTTCTAGACCTCATCCTAAGGGATAGCTTAGAAAAAGACAACTAATACGAAGTAACTATTATATGTTAGATAGCTACTGTATGTTACATACTGATCAATCTTAGTGATTTTCATACATGGTATCTCATTTAAATAATAAATATGATAAAGACACTGAATAATTTATTCACAATCACCTTAGCTGCTATGCAATAGTAACGGTCATTACTGATCAGACTAACCCCATGTAATAGACCATATATCTGTAAGGCCAAATGAACAGATCAAATTATTCGTTTCAATAAATCAAGGAAAATTTTATAGAGAAAAGAATTAGTCAAGTCAATTGCCTGGTATTCTGGATAGAATACCAGTGGCCAACTTACTGAACTTTTAAACTCTGTTTGCATTCTACAGGCATAGTTAACCTGGGAGCTCCCCAAATGTATTGCCTTTTTCTTTCCATCAGCAGTTTCAAAACAATATTAAATGTGAATGAATTAATCAAAACTGTACTTTACATTGTGTGCATGCACGGTTGCCAAAAGAAAACAATTCAGAGATAATCAAACCTGTAGCACCAGAGTCATGGGGATTGATGTTTTAATGAATGAAAAATACATTTTCTGGATACTTTTCAATGGGCTTCTTTAGTATAACAAGAAAAATTATTGGCATGCAATTCATCATGAAGTACGTGCTTTTCTGTAGAAATGATTCTGCTCATAATATTCATTCAGTTCCATCTAAGCAGGGATATTTTAATTTTCTGCCTTTCGGTAATGTGTAGAAAAATGGAAACTGTATGTGCATATAGAGAAATCTGTAGTGAAATTTAAGAATTACATCTTCAAAAGTATCATCTAAATGTTGGCTTTGAATTGAGGTAGCTCTACATACTTATAGGGAGTACTTGAAGCAATATGAGAAAGGTAAAAAAGTCAAGAACTTGGAATCTGAAGTCACTTTTATATTTCAGTTCTGCCATGTACTACTGGAGTATCCTTAAATGAAAACTTCCCTCTCAGAGCTTTTGTTTTCTCATCTGTAAATTGATTGAGAATGATAATAACTCTGGCTGTATTTGAGTTTTAGCTTTGTGTGGACCAAAGCAAATTAGAGAGTCTATATAAAAGTACTTTAGGGGTGCCTGGGTGGCTCAATGGGTTAAAGCCTCTGCCTTCGGCTCAGGTCATGATCTCAGGGTCCTGGGATCGAGCCCTGCCACGGGCTCTCTGCTCAGCAGGGAGCCTGCTTCCCCCTCTCTCTCTGCCTGCTTGTGATCTCTCTCTCTCTGTCAAATAAACAAATAAAATTAAAAATAAATAAAAGTACTTTAAAATTTTATAATGGAAATTTTCATGCATAGACTAGAGTAGTATAGTATAGAATAGTATACTAGAATATAGTATACCAAAATATACTAAAAATAGAAATAGTATAATGAAAAATAAAATAGTATAATGAATTCTAATATACTTTTCATCCAAATTCAACTATTATCAAGGTTTTGCAATCTTTACAAACCCCAGACATGATACCATACCACCTTAAGCTTAAGTGTATACCTCTAAAAAATTTGAACATTGTCTTACATAATCATTATACCATTATGACACCTAACAAAATTAAAAATAATCCTTTGGCCATCAATCAAGTATCCTGTTCTTATTCAAATTTCCTAGATTCTTTAAAAAATTCTTCTTATGGTTGGTTGATGTGAATCAGGATTCAAGCAAGGTCGTTATATGATATTTAGTTGTAGATTCTAGAATTGTCCTTACAGAATGCCTCCTGTTTGGATTTGTCTGTTTACTTTCTATGGCATTTTAAAATTTGTTTGTCTAGCCCCCATAATTCCTGTAAAAGTAATTTAACACTAGAGTTGTAATTAGACTTATGATCAACATTTTTTGATAAGAATCTTCATGGGTTTATGATATATTTCATATGGATCACTTATGCAAGAATACAATGTCTGGATTTTCCATTTTTAGTGATAATGGATATCAGTGGGCATTATTAGAACCTAACCTCACATTTAACAAATCTCCCAATGACCTTTCATCTAGTGTCACTCTTCTGTGATATTTGCTTGAATCAATTATTTCATTAGGAGTTTCAAAAGGGTCAGTTTTGTCTAATTCTATCATTTCTCCCAACATTTATTAGTTAAACTCTTAATGTAAGGAAGAACTTCAATGAGGTTCATCCTCTTCAACTAGGTATTTGACTACCCAAAAATATGGTTTGTAAGGGATGGTAGGATTAATGTTAATTCTTTCTATCCACTCATTTAACTACTGTGGCACAATAAACCACCTGAAAACTTAGTGGTTTAAACCAAGAACTATTTTTTTTATTCTGTGGGCCGAAAATTTGAGCTGGGCTCAGTGGGGCCGCTCTGCTGATCTTGCCCAGGGTCAGTAATGTGACCCTAATGTGTGGTCATTTGGTGGTATGTCAGTAGTTTGGTGGTTCTGTGGGGACTGGATAGTTAAAGATGGTCTCCCTTACATGTCTGGAGATTGCTGGCTATTAGCTGGGGGTCTAGGTTCTCCTCAAGGCTTCTTAAGTAGGCTAGCTCAAGTTTGTTCACATTGTGGTCTCAGAGTTCCCATTGCAGCCAAAAGAACAATCTCCAGTGTGCAAGCACATCTTGCATATCTGCTTGTCTCACATTTATTAATGTTACTTTGGCCAAAGCAAGTCACATGGCCTTGCTCAGATTCAAGGAAAGGACAAAAGGAGAAAGATTTCTTGATTGGAGGAGCAGCAAAGTCACATTTCAGAAGGACATGCAAACCAGGATGGCGTGGTTTTCTCGTGGCCATCTCTGCAAATAATTGGCCACACTTTCTAATGGCCAGTTTTCCGAGTTATAAATTGGTGCCAGTTTACTTACAAGTATTTTTAGCATCATTATGAGCTCATGGGATTTTATATTTTTAAGCATATTCAAAGTGTTTGGTTATCGTTCTTTTTGCTATTCCCAAATTGTCCCACTTTGGGCCAGTGGAGGATCCTTCATGTTGTTGGTTCTTGTGTCTTTTTAAAATGATTCCTTTACTCTTGGGTGGCTTCTTTTCTTTCCAGGCACCACAAGACATCACTTACTCACCTTATATATTTCTTGCCCAAAGCTGGAACTGGCATAAGAAACCCCGGTCCTTGACATAAGTTATACTAATTGATGTTGAATTGTCATTGCCTCTAGCCTTTTTCAGTCAACAAAATTTGGAAGTACGTTTTTTAAAAAAATATAATTAGTCAGGAGCAAAATAATGCATTCATGTTGAGATTTCAAGTTTAGCATTTGGGGATTAATAAAGTGCTCTGTTTGTATTGTAAATATTCTACAAAAATGCTGTCATCATTTAGATGTGCCTACATAAAACCATCTTTGGTCCTTTTTTTAGGGATACTATTATCTCTCACCCACTGGAAAGAAAAAAACAATGCTCTGCTTAGCATGTGGACGATCCATGAGAGTAGAGAAGGGGCTCAAACAGTTGCTTCCAGGGCTGCCATTCCTCTGTGCCTCGGGTTCCAAGACCCAGAAGCGGTTCTCACGAGGCCCTTTCAAGGTCATCGTTGTGGCAGAGGTGTGTAATGACCTGAGCTTTGCTAATACGTGTGTGGCATTGCTTTGGAAACTTTGATGCGATCATTATCTGCCTTGCACTCAAGTTCATCTGCACTCATCCAATTCATCTTCCTCTGATGCCCCTTTACCATTCCACCTGCATTGATTTCCTCTTCCCCATTGTAATTTAAAATACCTTGTCTATTAATAGTTCGATACACTCTTTGAAGTTAATTGGGCACTTCTGCAGCTTTAATCATCTACTAACACCTTCCACTGCTCTCTGTGTTGCTTTTAGATGAGGAAGTAACTGCAAATCTTTGCTTAGTGGAGCAGCTTTTTTGCCTATACTCACAGGGCAAACTTCTTTTTACTAGTATGGAACATTTCAGGGGGAATTTGACGTGTTGTTAATGGCTGTTCAGGTGGGTGTCTGAATTCATGCATCCATGTCTAATACTATTTATAGCTCATGGAGGAAAAAAAAAAAATCCCCGCCACTTTCCTGTAATCTTAATTTAAAATGACACCATTTAAAAAGTCATCTCCTTCAAGTTTTGAGTAGGATGTGCTAAGGGAACTTACACACCTATATAAAAAGGAGCAGTTCCTAAGAGGAACCTTCCAACTTGATGTGCTCTCCAGGGCTTGCTGTCTCCATTTCCAGATCTTTCTTCTCGGTCCCCTAAACTGGATACACAGTGCAGGGTGGGAGGGGTCTGGAGGGGACAAAAACAGTTGCAATAAATATTAAGTGCAACAGTCACTCTGAAGGTGAAAAAAATCAGTCCTCCGGGGAAGTCTGAAGGCATTTGTCTTGGCTTTAGTGATGGTGGGGTTAAGGAGGTGCTGGTGAGCTGATTGGAAAGAATCCCCAGTGTTAAAGCATCTCAGACAGAGTTTTTCCTTCAAAGCAGCATCCTGAGTAGGGATGGAAAGGGAAAGGTGAAGTGTGGTGTCCACCACCCTCATTACCATGTAGATTAGGACTGCACTCATTCCCCTCCCTATTTCTCAGTATCTGCCACCACAGGATGGCATCATCCTCAGATTAAAGAGGAAGAGATTATCTGTAGTGCCAGCATCCCATTACTTCAAGGCCAGGCTTTCTCTGGCCCTGGCTTCCTTCTCCCCCAACTCCTGCCACAGGAGAAGGCAAGTAGAAAACAGGAGAAGGCCAGAAACACAAGCCAGAGGCCTAAAGTCACCTAGAGACTCAGTGACAGGGCTGGGAAGAGAACTGAGTTCTGACCCAACGTTCTTCCCGCTGCGGTATCCAATACCTACAGCATACGGAGTGAGCGTCTCAAAATTTAGATACCACACCCTGGTACATGCCAATATTTATTAAATTAAGAGACCGAAATATACCAAAATAACAAAAACTAAAAAAAAAACCTTGAGTGGACCTCTGGGTTTTTTCATTTTTGTTTTTGTTTTTAATCAGGCTGATTTATCTTCTTACGAGGCTGAGAAAACACTAAGTTATTATGAAGAACGCCTGTTATCTTTACGGTTGAAGACCTGCACGCAGGTTGTACCTCGTAGCGGTACGGCAGCTACGCACCAGAAGGCAGTGAAAATAATTGCATACAAAAACGGAGATGGGTATCGAAATGGGAGGTTAATTGTGGCTGGAACATTCCCCACAGTAAGTGGCTATCACTTAAACATTTCTTGCATCCTCCAAGGTAATGATCATAGTGATTCTTCCAACAAGAAAAAAAGCAATGGGATTGAATGATAAATGTCCCTGGCCAGTTTCACCAATTTAGGCTGATGAGATCCAGATCTCTGTTTTCTTAAAGATATTCTTTTGTATTATATTTCTTTGGAACAGACTTAGAAAATGAGAAACCAGAATATGGTTTTTAGGTTGACTTGGTTTTATGGGCGCTAGAGGAGTCTTTTATCCAGAGAAACACCGAGAAACAAAAGAAAGAGGCAGTTCCTGTTCAAACAAAGAAGACAACTATTAAAAATATGACAGGTTGGTTACATTCTATAGGATTTAGCTGATTCTACTTACTTTTCATCATAAAAAAGTTAAATGTGATTCTGTGACCCAGTCACCCCTTCTAGAATTACAAAATCACAGGAAACTGCTCTCCTGTGAGATTCTCATATTGCTTTTTACCTTGCAGAATAAGAAAAAGTTAACAAATAATGTAAATTTAGTTTCAGCACCAAAACAATAAATAAATTGCCTCAAATTTATAAAATATGCTTGACAACTTAACTACTTTATGTAACACGAGCAGCTTTTTTTTTTTTTTAATTTAAAACCAAAACCAACCCAAGAGCACTTAAGAAGGTGGGGCTGGATCAGTAAAATCTCTATTATTTGAAGAGAAGGTGTCCTCCCTGTACCTCCTGCCTGCTAGCTGCCCTTACTTGCCCCTGCCCATCTCCACCTCTCCTCTAAACTCCCAGAAGGACCAGCAAAGGCACCTGTATTGCAGCTCCTAGCACACTGTGTTATAATGATCCATTTACATCTTTGTGTGTCTCATTAAACTGTATACAGCTCGAGGGCAGAAACTGCGTCCCCAGCAACAGTTTGCTTATTACAAATGAGTCTTACTCACAGTGAGTCAGCGAGTGATCTCAGCTTTCCACTGTTGTACAGAGAGTCATGATTTGAAGATTAAGAATTTGGGTTTTGGAGCCAGAATTCCAGGGTTTGGATCCTACCTCTGTTCCTTTCTAGCTGAATGATCTTGGGCAAAGTTGTTTAACCTCTTGTATCTCAGTTTCCTCATTTTACGAATTGCACACAGATAGTCATGTAAATGTATACTCATTTAGTCCTCATAAATATGAACATGTGTTCATAAAAACATATGAATAGGAGTTTATATATAAATGTATATGTCACTGAGAATAGTGCCTGGTTGATGTTTACTAAACATTTAATGAGTATTAGCGATCATTATTGTGTGTACAATCAAGTAGAAAAAACCCACTCTTCTTCCTGTGTATCTCTTTTTTACTCTCACACTCTTATCACAGTCACAACACTTCTGACACCCGATGTGTGTTTTTTTCCCCCACACCAAGCAATTCTGCGACACCAGCTGGGTGTCCTACAATTTAAATCAATTTTTCCACTCTCTACCTGGTTATAGCATCAGATCCCAAGGGTTAAGAGCTCAGTCCCACAAGACTGCTCCCTACTCCATCCCCCACTTCAGATATCCAGACCAATTGGTTTAAATTGGAAATTCTCACGATTCCTTCTTTCAGTTTGATTAATTTGTTAGAGCAGCTCATAGAACTCAAGGAAATGGTCTATGTACTGTCTACTGGTTTATTATAAAAAGATATGATAAAGAATACAGATGAACATCCAGGTGTAAGAGATGAGTAGGGCAAGGTGTATGGGAAGGGGCACAGAACTTCTCTGCTCTCTCCAAGCCCACCACTCTCCTACCATCTCCATGTGTTCACCAACTCAGAGGGTCTCCAAACCCTGTACTTTTGGGATTTTTGTGGAGATTTCATCATGTAGCCATGATTGTTCACTAATTCCATTTCCAGTCTCTCTCCCTACTCTGGAGAGTAAAGGGTAGGTTGGAAAATTCCAAGGTTCTAATCATGGCTTGGTCTTTTTGGTGACCAGTCTTCATCCAAGAGTCTGCCAAAAGTCATCTCATTAGAAGACAAGATACTACTATCATCCAGGAAATTCCAAAGGATTTAGGAGTTCTGTGTCAGGAGCCAGGATCAAAGACAAAATATTACAATAAGAGATGCTCCTAGTGCTCTTATCACTTAGAAAATGACCAGAATTTTAGAAGCTCTCGGCCAGGAACATAGGGCAGACACCAATATATATATTTTCTATTATTTCACAGTGATATTATTTGTCCTGTTTTCTGATGAGTTTTTTAAAATAATTACATCAACATTTAATGCCTAGCTAATCATTAAAGGATATAGTTTAGCCTTTACTTGGCATATAGAATATCTGATCTCCAGGTTCTGGAAGATTATAATCTCAAAGGCTCTTCTTTCAAACTGTTCTTTAAAACTTGACTGGAAGTAATATTATGTTATTCATGCTGGGTACTAAAAGGGTATGGCCATCCCTTCCCCTCTATATTCTAGAGGTTATCCTGGAATCAGGCTGGTCCATTAGTGGGTTGGCCCTTTTTACTGAATCTTGGCTTGTTTTATGCCACCAGTTTGCATTGAGGAACTTTAAAAAAAAAACAGGCATCAGTTAGCAACGGAGTATCATGTTTGCTATGGAGATAGTGGTAAAGGGCATAGGCTTTGGAGGCATATAGCCTGGTTTCTAATCCTGACTCTGCCACTACCTAGCTATGTGATTAAATCTCAGTTACTCTGTAAAAGAAGAATGGACCTGCCTCAGAGTATCATTTTGAGACTTACTTGAGATAATGCAGAGGTCTTAGTGAAATGCTCAGCATGTTGTTAAGTTCCCAATATTGTTCGTTTCTGTTATAGGAGACTGTTTGCTACCTCACAAATAACCCCCTTATGAAGACCGTGAAATAAATTTCTCTCAGATCTCAGGACTAGGAAATTTATCTCTCTGTGTGGGCCATGTGAATCTTGAAATTATGTTTTCTTCTTTGCTTGGGCCCCTAGAATGCTCAGAACCCAAACTGTGCTTTAACTCTAGCAAACGAAAAGAGTGACTTTCATGTCCATTCAATAACAAAAATATTATCTAGCATTTTTTGGATGCTTGTCCAATTAAATAGACCAAACACCAGTTATTCTAAGCACTTTCTTTTTTTTTCTTTTAATCTTCCCAACAGCAGAATGAGATAGATACTATTATTCATTTAAAAGATGAGGACACTAAAGCATTTTGTCTTCAGCTTTAGTCTATTGCTATACTTCTTTCCTCCTTTCCTTGGCTTTCTTATCTCTTTATTTTATTCCTCTTCAGAGTAGATATTTTAGTAAGCCACCTCAGATTTCTTTCATAACTAGTAAAGCATAAGAAAATAATTTAAAAGTATATTTACAATCAGATTACTTTAAATTATTTGGTTGCATATGAAGTTTCTGATCATATTTATGTATTTGCATCTGGTTTAGCTATTACCTGTTTAAATCAATTCATTAACGAGAAAGGAAATATTTTGAATAAACAAATTCAGGAGGCAAATTTATTCATTATTCATTGTGCATTGGTTAATGTGCCATTTGTTTCCTAGAAAACCCGAGGATGAAAGGGAAAAACAAATTGTTTCCAAAGTCTGTGACATCCGATAGTTTGGATAGTATAGATAAGTCTTTGCTCACCCTCGTCCTCAGAAATCCCATTGCCATCTGGGTATCTTGTGGTGAACCATTTCTGTCTCCGAAGGGTAAGTTTTTTTGTTTTTACTTGCTTTCACACAAGTGTATAAAAGAGAGAGAAATAAATTTTATGTCACCATGAGAAAAGAATTAAACGTGTATAATGCCAACATAATAACATCACATTTATGCAAAGAACAGGAGGTCCATCAATTAACATGTGCACAAGGATAGCTGTACTCCTATATTTGCACAGTTGCCTGTTTTTTCTTACTGGAATGGAGTATTCTGCATGGAAAAATGTCTAATTTAGTTGATAAAGAGATCCTTGGTCTATAAGACTGAGAATAATGGTATACATTAGAAAATAACAAATGAGTTTAATTCACACTGAAGACGACCTGTCTGCACATTTTCATTTTTAAGAATTGCACCCTTTAGGCAGTAGGTAGATGTTTAAAAAATGAATGGTTCCAAGCCAGGCTTTCATCACCTCCAAATAGTTTGTGGAAGTGGAAAATGAAATATGGCTATTGCATATGGTAAATCTATATAATAAAATAGCACTGTTCTTCTTCCCCCCCCTTCTCCATTCCATAAAGAAATGCCTTAAGCCCTGTCATCTTTCAAATGAGGTTTCTTTTAATGACCCTTACCTTTTAATTACTTATTTCTAATTGAATCTATTTCTTGGAGCAGAAAGTTCTTTATAAATTATTGGCTTGCATGATAAATTACTGTTGATAACACAATGCAAGATAAAAACCATGTATTTTTTCTAGCTTTGCAGGAAGCAGAAAAATTAGAAAAACAGAACTGGTTAAAAAAGGACAAAATTTTGGCTGATCTAGACACCATGAAACACAAAATGAGACTGTTAAAAGGTCAGTATGAACTAAATCAAGTATCACCATGTTTAATTCTAAATATAACCCCAATTTGCTGGAAGTTTTCTCCTACTATTAGATACCAGCTGTTTAACTAAGTACTATAAATATTGTGTCACAAAAGTCACTTGAGCAAGTCTCAAACCTAATAATATATCTTTCGGTACTGATTTTATATTCGTAATTTTTATATTAAAATGAATACCACATGAATTATATGTAAATTTTTAAAAGTATGAGAGTGTCTGGGTCATCTAACCCCTATGTTAGGATTGAAACAGTTGCTGAAGTAACATTTTGTGGACTTTGGAATTAGTCCTTAAACAAAACTTTCAGTCTATTCCTTAGGTATTGCCGGGGAAGAAGTTTGGGGGTTGTTTTTGTTTGCTTGGTTGTTTGGTTTTATTTATTTATTTATTTTTAAGATTTATTTATTTCTTAGAGAGAGTCTGAGCACCCTGAAAAGGGTAGAGGAAAAGGGAGAGAGTCTTTTTGTTGTTGTTTATTTAAGAGAGAGAGAAAGAGAGAGAGATAGAGAAAGCAAGCATGAGCTGGGGAGAGGCAAAGGGAGAGGGAGAAGCAGACTCCCTGCTGAGCAGGGAACCTGATGCTTCATCTTAGGACCCTAGGATCATGACCTGAGCTGAAGGCAGAGGATTAACCGTCTGAGTCACTCAGGCGCCCCTATTTGTTTATTTTATAACCTGAGTGAGGACGTACTGAATTTTTCAAAGGTCAATATCAATATCTCAGAAGGGCTTCTTCATGTTAGGCAGCATAAGATATGCTATTCATAGTCAAAGTGATCAACTGGCAGTATTTGTTCTTCTCTTTCATTCTCTTTGTCATAGAATCTTAGGTTCCAGATCTTATACTATTCCAAGCACTTGAGATACCATATGATTCTTTGGCGAGAAACAGTGTATTATGGACTTTAGTCTAGAAAGGAATACATTTCAGGCTCTGTAATTGCTATGACAGGATTTCAACTCCTAAGTAGGCACACTATCTGTTGTCAGAAGCATGTGAATTTTACTTCAATAAGCAACACAGCTAGTTGTAAGTGCACTAAATGGAAATCTGGGTTGAAATGACTATTACTCAGTTCTTTCCAAAAGAATTACTGGGTCTACATGAAAATCATCTATCATAACTGGTAATCTCTGCTATTCTAACTACTACACATTCTCACTAGAATGTCCCTTGGGCATGTACAAAACTAAAGTTTTCATATCACCACTCCAGTATCTCCTTCATTTCTTCTAGCAGTGGGCCCTACCACCATCCACCCAGGTGTTCCATCTTAGAAACCTGGGAGTTATCCTTGGCATCTCCCTCTCTCTCACTTTCTCCAAGCAAATATCAGTAATTCTTGTTGCTTCCGACCTATCTTCTCAAATGAATTCGGTTTCCATCCCCAACTGTATTACCTAAATTCTAACTATTGTCATCTATTCCTTGGATCACTAGTACAGCTTTGTGACTTGACTCCCTGCTTCCAGTTTTGATAGTAGCTTCTATTCTATGCATAATGGTGACATTCTAAAGCTGGAGTGATCAGGCAAAAATACAAAGGTGCTATGGTACGTACTCCAGGTATAAAAGCTTTCAAAGTTCCCTATGATCTTTAGCACAAAGATGAAACTCTTCAACGTGGTCTTTTATGATCTGGTTCTGTGTAAGCTGCTCTCTTTCCTTGTCTTCTCCACTCCACCAGTTGGACTGTTTTTCAGTCCCCAAGACATATCAGGAACTTTCTTAACTCTGAGATTTTGGCACAATTCAGTTTCCTCTGCCTCAAACTTTTCTCTCCCTTGTCCTTTTGGATTGCTTCTACTGATTAAATAGTTTTCAGCTTACTTGTTATTTCTTCCTAAAAGCCTTCCCTTTTCCATGTTAGGAATAATATGGTTTATCATACCTTGAATTTCCCCTCTGATAATCATTATTACGTTACTATAATGACCTGGTCATATGACTATCTTCCCTATGTTACATAATAAATTCTACTACCTTCTTATTTGTGCCATGAATACTTGTAGAATGACTGAATTAAAGAATGAATGGAATTTCAACCATTCATTCCACTGAGTTTTCTAAGGTATATTCCTGTATCAAATTAAATCAATAAAAAGGAACATACTGAAAATAACACCAGGCAGAGCTGTCTCTACCATATTCTGATTTTATATCATGTCTTCAGCTTTTATTATAATTAAGTATTAAAAAGGCATTTATAAAAAAAAGCATTTAAAGTTCAGTTGGTATCATCTGCAGTATCACTGTTGATAGATGTCGAATAGTGTCCATTATGGAGGAATCCATTAATGAAATTTCTCTTAGAATTTAGTGCTAAGATAAATCTTGTCTCTACGACAAACTGTTATATTTTCTGCTATTAAGTGTAAATTCAATACATGCATATAAAATACCTACTCTGGGGAAGAACTTTTCTAGCTGTTGGGATTATGAAGAAAAATAAGAACAAGTCAATGTCCAGTTAACTGCAGTCCTTGTTGGATGATGAGCTTCTTGGGGATTGGATAAAAGAGGAGGTATAGGAGGTATAAATAGTGGCTAAGTAGATTATTTTTCCATTATTATAGCCATTGGTGAATGCAACAAGTATTTATTAAGCATATATAAAGTACTGTACTATGCTGATTTTACATTTCATTTGTAAGTATGTTCATTGCTAATATTAATCACAATACTAGTAATAATAACTTTGTAGGGTTTTATGATGAAGTAACAAATGTCAAGTATTTACTGCATGTGCAGTACATAATAAATACTCAATGAATATTAGAATAAGGGTTACTAAGAAGGCAGCCCATTTTCTGACTTGGGGGTCTTAAAAACTGATCAGTGAAATGAAGAAATGGCAGATTAGGCCAAAGTATCACATTTGTTACATATAAAGGTGATGCTGGGGCATTTTATATAGTGTGAGAGCTAAATGGATGTGCCAACTAAAACCTCAAATGAGGTGGACTTACCCTCCCAGGCATAGACAATGCTGAAACGGGGTGGGCCTCTGATCAAGGGAGGAGGGGAGCGGAGCTGTCTGAGTGAGATTTATAGTTTGAAAGAACAGGAAAGCACTCACATTCTCTAGGTTTCCCCATTAATTGTTAGCTATTATTGTTACTTTCCCTGGATCATATATGAACTGAAATAAGATGTTTGGAGAACGTAATAAGAAAATAAAAATAATTTTATCAACACATTTTTGCTTGGATTCAATTTGTATTCTTGCCTACATAAATTGTAGTTTGTTATGAACATCTTTCCCTAAACCAAAACCTTTCATGATGAATTTATGTCTCTTTATGAAAATTATAGTGGAAGTGCATTCATTTTTTTTTTAAGACCATTAGAAGCAAGTTGAGAAAAAACAAATAAAGCATAATGTTTTTGCTCTTTCCTACATTCAAATCTTGGCTCTTAAGAGTGCAAATGATAAACTATTGCTGAGCTCTCTTTGGTTGAGCAAAGTTTTAGTGTTCAAAAGGCACTATAAATAAAATATTTATGTGTCATAAATTAGTGCTGTCTACTCTTTATGAATAGAGTAGGCTAAAAACTATATTTGCGTAAATTTGTGTTATGTATTTTTCTCGTACCACTGTGGTCTTCTCCAAAGCACATAACCTAATGGCATTGCCACTGTAACTCATTGGCTGACTGATTCAATTATGTTTTCTCCACATCCATAAATTGCACAGAATGCTTATTAGGTACGTAGAATTCTGGTTTCCCTGAAAAGTCATTGCTGCCATTTATTTTTATTGCTGGATCTATTTCCACAAACTTGAGCTTACAAGAGCGCAGATGCTTTATTCTCTGCAAATACTAAATTGTTTTCAAAGAGTTCTGTTTGTAGTCATGGTCTGAAAATCTGCATAATAAGACTCCCTTGGCAACAAAATGAGGACTCAACTTGATGTTAGTATTTCTATTATTTTATCCACCTCAGCATTACTTTCTCAAAGAAGCCTTCTCTGGCACTTCAGACTAGGGCCGTGGCCCCTGTGAGATGCTTTTATAGAGATCCTGTTCTTCTCTGGTGCAGCACAATTGCAATCAATTATTGATGTAATCATTTCCTTGACATCTGTCTTCCCCACCAAACTTGAGACAAGGACTAAATCTTGAGCATGTTTGGATTGACCTCATCTAGCCCAATGCCTGACTGACAGCTGGTGTGCAACAATAAGTTTCTAGAAGCAACATGCAAAAGAAAGCGTTATTGTTACTTAAGAAGTTTAGAGATCAGTATGAAACTCAGTGTGAGTTTATCTTCAACACAGAAAAAGAAAACAATTTCATAAGTATGATTTTTAAATCTCTTTTACGATTTTAAGTGGACTAGTTGAAAGAATGCATACATTCAAATCAACACACTTATTAAACTATGCCTGTTATTCTTTGGAGTACAGTATTGCAATAAATATTTTCTCTTGCCACAGCTTTTTAACAACCTAAAGGGCACAACAGAGGTGTCAGAAACTAATCGTGCTTGCGGGTATTATTAGATAGAAAAAAAGGCCTCCTGTCTCTTGGGTTAATATTATTTTAGAAGTACTTAATCCCCAGGCTGCTAAGCTAATTGTTGGGGAAAGGCTTATTATTAGTGAAGAGAACAAAACATATGTTCCATGACTGGAAGAGATGATGGGCTATATAGGTCATGGATTCTATTTGACTAAATTACCACTGAACCATATCGTGCAGGAGAGGCCGGGGCCACTGTGGAAGTCAGCATGTTATCTTTCTTTTCCATCCGTACAGTGAATATGCATATCCTGGCTATTTGAAGCCTCAAGCTCCCATATGAAGAGGCATTGTTAGATATTATTACCTTAGGCATCTTTGCTTTTATGATATATTTAGTATTTTAGCCTGTGCTCCCAAGTGGAATGATTTATGCATAGAACACCAAACCAATTTATTTGAAATCTGAAAGCCCATCTTCAGAAACAACATTACCAGGGACTTCTTTCCCCAGGGCGGCGAGTAGCAGCATGTCAGCCAGCCACCATGGTTCCCAACAAAAGCCCTGTGCAGCCGGTGGTGGTGGAGGGAGGCTGGACTGAGCAGACTCAAGAGGAAATTAAACTCATGGAACTCATAAGGTATACAGAGGTATGTTCTTCAGGACTCCAGACATTAAAGACTCTGCCTCTTTAATAAGGTTTTAAAAGTATAGTATTGAATTTTAAAATTATGCTATTAATATATCCTCAGCATCTGGTCAGTTATGACCACATAAGCATATGCCAAGCATTGAGTTGGCATTTGGAGAGTAGTTATCTAAAAGACAGCCAGCTCGTATGAAAGTCTGTTTTGTTTGAATGGAGACCAGAAATTATGACCTTAGCAAAGAAGAGAAATAGGCCCAGTGGATATGTACAAAGGTAATTATAATAAGTGTAGTCAAGTTGAGCCTTATGGCTTCATTGCTCATCACTCCTAAGGGTATGTCTCAATATGTAGAAAGAGCAAGGAGCAAAATACTAATTGCAATGGAGACATTCAGGAGTGAGGAATTCAAAAAGCAGTTTCAGTCCAATTGGTTAATCAGTCAGGATTGCCAGACATAAAAAAGTCTAGAAGAGAAAGGTCAGCTGTTGAGAGAGGATTGGGGATAGAGACCTGGGAAAACTTTTTGCTTTGTGAAGTTTTTCATCAAAATGATATGTTCTTATTTAATAGGGTTTCTCAAATCGTGAAATGTGTTCAATCTAAATCTTAGGCGTGTGCCCAAGTCAAGGTTACTAGAAAAAAGAAATTGACATTGCTAGAAATATGACTTCTTGCCAAGCTGAGAAGGATAAATCACTGACCAGGGAATGAATGCAAAGCATTGAACTAGGACATGCTTGAAGTAGGATGAAAAGCTGCCTGGCAGGGATCTGGCAAAGTATAAGGGTGGCTGCTGTATTTTAAAAGATAGAGAGTGAAGACTCAAACAACAGTCATGCACATTCCCTTAAGCATTTCTTGGTTAAAGAAAATGATGTTGTGATTCTAATCAAAAACTCATTTGTTAGATGCAGAGAAATTGCTCAGTAGGAGAAACACCACACAGAAATCCAAAACACATCTCCATTCATTTCTCCAAATTATAAATGAAAGTTAAGTGTTTTGCCAAAATAAGTACCTTATTATTATTACTCCAATGGTTATTATTGCCTTTGATGACTCATGGAAGCAAGGGGAATTCATAGAAGAGTCAGTGACAGGAGAGGGTAATACACTTCCTAAAATTTTAAAAATATAATTTGTAATTATAAGTATTTCTGTTTTCATCACATTCTTCATACACACACTAGCCAGGCAGTTCTCTAACCCTGGTATTCTCTGGGCTTTTCTTACCAGGAGCACCTTTCTGCAGTTCAAGAACTGCAAGCCAAGAGAAATTCTCCAGTTGAAACTCCACGTATCGCACTCGGGCAGAGCAGCCTGTATCAGCAACCAAATGCAAAACGCGTGTGGATTTATCTAAATGGAGGCAGACCTGAAGATGGCACTTATGCCTGGGGCAAAACTATTTCAGAGGTAAATCTGGTGTGAAAGGAGATTGCTTCATATGCCTGGATTTAAATCCCAGCTCTGGCATTTCTAGACTGTAAGGTTTGGCAAATTATTTTCTCTCTAAACCTCATTTTTTCTTTTCTTTACTTTTTTTTTTTAAGATTTTATTTATTTATTTGACAGAGAGAGAGAGATCACAAGTAGGCAGAGAGGCGGGGGGGGGTGGGGGTGGGGGTGGAGGGTGGGAAGCAGGCTTCCTGCTGAGCAGAGAGCCCAATGCAGGGCTCGATCCCAGGACCCTGAGATCATGACCCGAGCGGAAGGCAGAGGCTTTAACCCACTAAGCCACCCAGGCGCCCTAAACCTCATTTTTTCATCTGTAAAATGGGAATATTACTTTCCTCACAGGGTGGATATAATGATTAAATAAATGAGTTCAATGCTGTCTGACCTGTGTGAATCAGAATATGACACTTGGCCAGGAGGGACCAATGATAATTAAATCCACAGTAGCCAAAGAGGAAAATCTAAACTTTAAAAGACTAAATAGTTTTCCTGTTGTGTTTAAAACCCAATTCACAAAAGCGTGATTTATTTCCCCATCAGGGATTATTCACTAGATATGTTTTCTGTAGGGAAAACAGCAGTATTCTTAGAGAAAGCCTAATCATGTTCTTACGACCCAGAGTCCTGGAACTGTGGCAAACTTTTTCACTTCCCAAAGTTAAAGCATTGACTAAGGAAATGATGAGTAGCAGTTCATTTATTTTTGTAATATTGAGGATGTAGTCAGAGCACCTGGGTGGTTTAGTCGGTTAAGCCTCTGACTCTTGATTTCGGCTCAGGTCGTGATCTCAGAGTCGTGAGACGGAGCTTCATGTCTGCTTGTCCCTCTCCCTCTACTCCTCTCCGCGCTTGCACCCCCTCTTTTTATCTTTCTTTCTTTCTTTCTTTCTTTCTTTCTTTCTTTCTTTCTTTCTCTCTCTCTCTCTCTCTCAAATAAAGGAATAAATAAATAAGGCTATCTTTCTAAAATTTGACATTTTGCCTTAGTCTTTACATAAAAACTTTAGGCAACTAATAAATGGATTTTGGTAGACTTTTTAAAAGTCTTGTGGTGAAATCTCAAATAGTTGGCTTTTTTTTATTTTGTGAAATGTTTTCATATAATTTTTCTGGGCCAAGAGGAAGTCATATAAAAAATCAGATGTTGTTTGGAGGGAAGGGCAAGACAGGGCATTAGACTGACCTGGAGGAGTTCATGGAGGCTCATAAGGGTGGATAGAGTAGGAGGTGTACCTCAGAAGAGTTCTAGAACTTTTATCCCAGGGATTTTTAATGAATTTATACAAAGATTGTTTGGTAAGAATATTTATCACAGAGTATTTATAACACAGATATATTAGAAATAATTTAAACAGTCATCATTGAGGATTTGGTAAATTATAATACATAGGGTAGAATATTATGACTCAATTAAAATCAACTTTGGAAAGAATAATGACTATTGTCGATGTTCCAGACTAAGTGAAAGAAGCATAACATAAAGCATGTGGAGTTGGGTTCTGTATATACACATGCATACACTTAGAACAAAAGATGAAGCGTTTTATTTTTTGCAAGTATTTATTGGATGGTCTGATTGCTGGTGAGCTAATAAAGGTGGTATTTCTTTCTGGTGTATTTTTCTCTGTGTTCCATATTTTGTAATAATGAATACAGATTGTAAGAAAAATGTATGAGCTAGGGGATCTGACATTCCTCTCAGAGAAGTACTAACAGCACGTGATAAAGGTCAAATTAGCAGTGCAGGCAGGAAGTTCAGTAGGAGTTCAGAGGAGGGGAACACTGCCCACCTGGGGTGAAGGAGAAAGGCTCCGCAGAGGAATCAGTCAGGACCTCTGATGAAACTTGAGAAATGGGTAAGACTCAATATCTTAATGCTTCAGAAAAAGCATTAATAAGGATGAGTGACACTGAACACAAAGGTATGGTCGTTAGGATTCATAAATCATATCATGTAGAAAGTGCTTGGACTCAGAAATAGGGAGAGATACATACTACTGGAGAGAGAGTTTAGAAGCATATGGTGGACCCTGCAGGCTATCTGTGAGTCTACTTGGGCTACCATAACAAAATATGACAGGCTGGGTGGCTCAAACAACAGAAATTTACTTTTTACCAGCCCAGAGGCTAGAAAGTCCAAGATCAAGGTGCCAGCACGGTTGGTTTTGGAAAAGGACTCTCCAGCCTGCGGATGGCCACACCTCACCACTTTGTGTCCTCACATAGCCTTTCCTCTGTGCATATGTGGAGAGAGAGATCTCTAGTGCCTCAACCTCTTCTAATAAGGCTGCAGTCCTGTCATATTAGCGCCCAACCCTTATGACCTCATCTAATTACCTCCTTAAAGGACCTTTTTCCAAATACAAGCACATCAGGGGGTTAGGGCTGCAGCCTGTGAGTTTTGGGGAGGACACAGTGCAGTCCACTGCACTATCCCAGATTAAAGTGCTTGAGCCACTAGCTTTCTCTGAATAAGGTACTGGCATGGTACAAGCACTGTGTTATGGAGCTTGATGTGGTCTCAATATGTAGAAAGATACTTAGGAAATGTCTAGAAAGTTTCTGTGTATTGTTCCTTCCTTTGATTTATTTTTTTTCAGAAAGAAAGTTCTTTCTGATACCTATCCTTTTCTTTCCCATGCTGTCTGTTTTTGTATTTGGAGACTTGCATGAGATCCTTTGTGATCAGTTAGAAATGTTTCCATTCAGGCTATCAGGCTATAAAGAATACGTCTGGAGAGTGGACTGTGTGTGAAACAAATAGACAACGGGAAGAGTAGGACTCAGATTTCACTGGGGAGCCTGGCTAACACCACCAGCTCCAAAGAAACTCCATTTCAATGATTGGTACTTTTACCAGAGAAATGAGGAACAGGACACATTTCAAAGTGCTTCACTCGATTTTCTGTAATAAAACCCCTAGATGGTATTTGAATCCCCTCTAATGCGGACTTTCTCTCTGCTTCTTTCACTGCTGTGGCTATTCTGGATGATTTAACCACATTCTTCTTACCCACTCTTTGAGCATTTTTAGAGCAGCTCTCGTCTCCAACCGGTGCAGGCTCATCTGTCATCGGTGTACTAAGGTGGCTCCCTCTCCAGGATTAGTGGCTCGTTCCTTGCGGCCAGCATCTTTCTCTGATTTATGGTTGCCCAGCCCCTCTTCTGTGGTCCTGAAGCGTTCGTCTTCTCCCATCCCTGCAACATCTCTTTGATTCTACAGCATCTCAAAGCCAGTGTTTTCTCCCTCTCCACCGCACGCAGCTCTCCATGCATAAGCGGAAGCCGAAGGCATGGGAAATGGGTCCTTCTGATCTGTGGAGACAAGTACCTCAGGCCGGCAGGGAGTCTGCAGTAGTCCTGTGATGCCCGTGTGCCCTATCCTGAGAAGACTTGTCTCTGAAAACTAACCCCCAAAATAGATTGTGGGCGAGGAACTGTGCACAGAACGTCGTTCCTTTATTACAAGCTTTTGTTATTGCAGAAATCATAAACATACAATTTAGATGACCCACTGTAAAAAGATATCTGGTAAGTTTAGATACATGTGAAAAACTAAGAATTAAGAATGTCATTGAAGGTCATAAGCTGACTAGATATTGTAGAGCCTTTTTGTACTGAAAATGCCTTATTTCAGATTTATTTTTAAAAGAATTTTGTGAACTCATTAACTTTGTCTCATGTAAATAGATCTTTGTGAAAACCAAGTGAAATAGTTATGTATTTAATTCACAATTTGCATTTAGTATATGTTTTTTATTAAATAACATTCATTTTTCTAATTATAAATAGCACACACAATCTTTAAATAAAATAGTGACATTTTATTGGTAGAGTCGGGAAAAACGTAAGAATTACCTTTATGTAGGATCTTTTCAAGCTGCGGGACTTTTTCCCAGAGACCTGTCCATACATATTTTAGGACAGTTCCCCATTGTTCCCACCCCAGATAGAAACCCAGTTGTTAACTTGTTGGTTGTCTTAAAGCATAAAAGCAAAATAACTGCCATGGACTGAATTGTTCCTCCCATCCCCAAATTTTTATGCTGAAGCCTGAACCCCTATGTGACTGTTATAGAGATACGGCTTTTAGGAGGCATTTAAGGTTAAATGCGGTCATAATGGTGGAGTCCTAACCTGATAGGATTTGTGGCCTTTGTAAGAAGAGGAAATGAGAGCCCTCTCTTTTCCCACCATGTGAGGACACAACAAAGAACCAGGAAGAGAGCTGTCACCAGCAACTGAATCGGGGCCGCCACCTTATTCTTGGATTTCCCAGCTTCCAGAACTGTTAGAAATAAATTTCTGTTGTTCAGGCTGCCCAGTATATGATATTTATTTTGGCAGCTTGAGCAGACTAAGACAGTGACTATTGTTATGGAAAATTTAGAGAAATCATGAAGAAAAACCATGTGACTCAATTGTAATCTCTATGAATTTTTTGATTATTTGAATAACATTTGTTCTGTTTTCAAATTATATAAAAACATGTAGTCACTGAATTAAAATTAGAAAAAGAAAAAGCACCAAGAGGGAAATGAAAATTCTATCACCCACAAATCACTAGTTATAATTTTAGTGGCTGTATTTCTATGGTTGCTATATAGTTATTAATTTTTTTGCCATTGTGGTCGTAGCAGATCACATGGTATATATAATTTTGCAACCCGCATTATTCACCTAACAAACTATTGTAACGTTCCCCCATATATTTAACATTCTTTAACAAAAGAATTATTTTTAATGGCATAGTAATCTCCTATCAAATGGACAGATTATTATTTATTCATTCAGTATTCTATTATTTTCCATTTTGGTTGTTTCTAATTTTTTGCTGTCATAAAACATGTTCCAATGGATATATATAAAATTATATGATATATAATATAATATATATAATCAAATATATAATATATATATAAAATATAATATAATTATCCACACATATATATTTAATTTTCTGATTATTTGCCCCAAATAAATTCTTAGAAGGATTGCTAGGTCAAATTATGTAAACATGCTGGAGAATTTTGGTAGCTATTGCCAATAGTGAATGAGAGTTGCTACCTACCTGTTGTATACGTGAGGTGTTAACAATGCTAAATGTAGTCATTTAGAAAAATGTATTTGCAGGTTTGACAGGAGGGAATGTTATATCCATGCTTTAGTTTACATGTCTTTAATTGCTTTTATTTGACTTGATTTATCATTTATTAGTTATCTGTGAATTTCCTGTTAAATCCTTTGCTATTTTTCTATTGGACAGATTTTTCACACTGATAGGAATTTTCTTTTTTAAAGCAATAAGCCTTGTTCATGTAATTTTATTAGATTTATTGTAACAAATTCCAAATTTGTAACAAATTTGCAATTTTGTCTATGGGTTTTTTAATGTATTTTGAAATTAATATATTTTAAAAGTTTGTTCTTTGCTTTTAAATGTTCTGATAGTCTTTTACTATCCTGAGGTCATATAGTCATCAGATTTTCTTCAAATTTTTTATAATTCTGTTTTTTTCTTTTACTTTTTAAACTGTGTGAAACTCTCTTCTAGTGTAAAATTTGAGTGAAGCTCCTTCTCTGCTTTATTTGTTGGCTTAAAATTATTATTATTTTGTTGTTGTTGGCTTAAAATTATTATCTCAGCCCTACTTACTGACTAATCCCAGCTGAGTTGGAATATAAACATTATAATATGCTAAATTCTTAATTAGCTTCTGCTCTTAATCTAATGTATCTGATACTTCTTGAATTATTATAGCTTTATATTTTACTATCTGATAGAAATTGCCTATTGTACTTTGTTTTCAAATTTTACTTGAATATCCTTGCATGTTGATGCTTATAGATGAATTTTGGAATTACATTTCAACACCTAAAAATTATCCTGCAGGTGTTTTGACTGTAATTGTATTAGGCTATTAATTAATTTCATAAAAATCAACACCTTTCATGATATTCAATCTTTGCAGCCATACTGAATTCTGTGGCATTGTTTTTATGTGTTTGTGTGTATATATATGTATGTGTGTGTGTGTGTGTGTGTGTGTGTATATATATATATATGCCTTTTTTGTCCTTCAGTTAACTTTTGTAATTAAAAAATATATATATTTATTTACTTTAGAGGGCGAGAAAGACAGAGAGAGTGCGTGGGGGCTGAGTAAGGCAGGGGGAGAGGGAGAGGGAGAGAGAGGATCTCAAGCAGACTCCACACTTGAGTGGGGGAGCTCCACATGGGGCTTGATCTCAAGATCCTGAGATCATGACCTGACCTGAAATCAAGAGTTGGACCCTTAACCAACTGAGTCACCCAGGAGCCCCGCATCACACATTTTAAAATAATTGTCATTCCTAATTAGTTTTGCTGTTAGGATGGATTTCCCCTGACTCTATTTTCTAAATGCTTATTGTTGTGAACAAAAAAACTATCAATGTTTTATTACTTATTTTGTGCTTGGCCACTTTATTAAACATTTTTCTCTTGTTATTAATATTTTACTTGATTCACATAAGTTTTCTAAGAATAAAATCATATTAAGTTCACATGATGATTTCGTTTATTCCTATAGATGAACTATTTCTCTTATTCTGATTTTAGGTTTTGTTGCATTGGTTATAAATATAAAAATAAATGTTCTTAACAAGGGAAAACTAAAAAAACAGCATCTTTTGACCTCATGAATAACTAGAAAGTTGGAATGCTTTGGTTTTCTTTTCCTTGCCCATATCCCTTTTTGATGATGCTTTGCATTTTTACTTTATTTTTTTCTCTGTGAAAACTTTAAAATTGTTAATTCATTTATTTTATGACCACTTTTTTGTAGCAGTTATATCATGTTCTAGTGGTCTCACTGCTTACTATTAGTCATTTCATATTATGACTTTCCCATAGTGAAGGAATTTCATTCATTCCTTAATAATCTGAAATGTATGTGGGTGATATGTTTTCTGAGCTTTTGTATACATGAGGATATCTTTTGTTCCATGTAACTAAAAGTAAAAATTTAGCTGGATACAGAATTCTTACATTAAAAACTTTTCTCCTAAAAACTTCATATTTTATTCCATTTTCTTTGGCATTCATTTTTGCAGAAAAGGTCTAAATGTACCTGAATTTTCCCGCATGTCTGAAATTCATACTTTCAACTCAATTATATTTAAGTGTTAGCCATTTTTTCATTAACTTTGCCTTGTCCTAAGTTAGCCTATTTGATCTGAAAACATGGGTCTTTGTTGGGACAGAAAAATTTCCTTCAATTTTTTTTTTTTTTTGATAGTTGCTTAAGTTTAATTTATTCTGAATTCCTGTCTAGTAACACCAATAATGTATAGGTTTAATATCTGATGTCTTGACATTCCAGATGTTTAACCTTTCTCTCATAAAATTTATGTCTTATGCTTTCTCTATATCCTATGAGATTTTCTCAACTTAGTCCTCCCTAATACTGATTTGATTTTCTACAATATTCAGTCTACTCGTTTTCTGCTTTCAAGAGAGATTTTAATTCTACTGTTGAGTCTTTTATTTCCTTACCTTCTCTCCTCTTTTTGTTTAGCTCTCTATTCATCCCAGTTTGAAATCCTGTTCCTTCTCTTATTAGCTGTGTGACCTGGGTTAAGATATTTAATCTCTGTTCTCCAATTTCATCATCAATAAAATGGAGATAATAATTCTTTCCAGAGAATGAAATCAGATTGTCCTTAGAAACTTTTACAGAAGTTTCTATCCCATAGAAATGTGTCAATAAATGTTAATTGCTGTTATTGTTACCATCATCATCATCACCACCACGATCATTGTCATCATGTCTGCCATATCTCAGTGATACTTCTTTCCTTTAAACTGCTGTCATCTCACTATCGTGCATGCACGCATGTGTGTTTACAGAACTCATATTTTATTGGATTTGGGGAAAACCCAGCACAGATATTCTCTAAAATGTAATCCTGCTGTAAATATATTACTGACTCTTCACCTTGAGTACAGTGTAAAACATACAGCTTTTTATGTTGTAGAATACTTTCACAAGCCTCATACTGTTCCTGTTGTTAATTTTTTATCTATACCTCCTTATACAAGGAGAGATTTTTTGACAAAAGACAGACAGGATAGGTCAGTTCTCCTTGGTTGCCCTAAATTTTGACTTGGGAGCTGTCAGGATCCTCTACTGGATCTTAAGTCCCCAGGTTGGTTCATATGCACGGTATGGGGTCAGACCGCTGCTGACTGGCCATTACCCAGCAGGAGGGCTGGGGCTGCATCTGAGACCACTCTCCCCCTGTTCTCTGACGATCTGCGATCTGCGGAAGGGAATGTATTCTTGGGTAATTTCAATTCTTATTCAATTCAATTCACTCATCCCTTGCCCAAAGTAGTGGGTGAAATCTGCACTCTCTGATTGTAGCGTCTCATCGCTGTCTTGTCTTGCTTCACATTATTGATTCATTTTCCATATGCAATGTGTCATTATGTGCCCAGTTGTGCCCCCTGCCAAGCCACATTGTCGTGAGTTGTAGCCCTTAAATAGATCTATCTTTGTGGTTCCTGTGGACCTGGTTCCTGCATTTTGGAGGAACAGGCATTTGGCATATATGGGAGGAAAAAGTCATACAGGCAAGTGTGTAGAAACCTCTAATTTTCTTCCTCCTGGCTTTTATTATTCTGTCTTAAAGTCTTATTCACACGTTCATGGAACTGCCCTTCGGGGTCTGGCAACATGTTGACTAATCTTTCTAGTACCTTTGATACTTTGTATCTGTATATGTATTTTTATGAATATTTCTAGGAAAATTGAGAGAAACTGATTAAGGCTCTTATGGGTAGTTTTTAAATTTTCTGAATTAAAAAGGAAAAAAAAAGACTTCTAATCATAGAATCAAAGAGGTCTTAGATTGGGCGCCTGGGCGGCTAGGTAGTTAAGCCTCTACCTTTGGTTCAGGTCATGATCCCAGAGTCCTGGGATCGAGACCCACATTGGGCTCTCTGCTTAGCGGGGAGCCTGCTCCCCGCCCCCCCCACCTCTCTGCCTGCTTGTGATCTCTGTCTGTCAAATAAATAAAATCTTTAAAAAAAAACAAAACAAAGAGGTCTTAGATCAAAACTTTGATTTTATAGTTGAAGAGACAGTTCTCACAGAGAAGTTGCCTGATTAGTCTGAGGTCATGCGGAGCCCGGAGGCCCAGGTCACCCCACCTCTAGGTCAGCGCTTTTGTCCTTCAGGTTCCTTGCTTTTAGAAAAAAAAAGTTACTTTCTGCTATTCTGACAAATCTAGATTCTCAAGCCAGGGTCTTTCATATTTAGGCATTTTTTTTTAAACAGCAAGATGCCTTCTTCCACATGGAAATAGAACTACAAGGAAAAATCCACTAAGAGCACTGAAGTTCTTCATTGTTAAAGCACTTTGGGGAAATTTTATATGCTCTTCTCCCCACCTCCTTCTATACTTCTTTCTAAAAATCACAAGTAAAATAAATATTCAACCTGGAATAATAGTTCTCTTAAAGGAGTTGATTCTTTAAGACTTAATTATTGTTGTGACATTTCACATTCCAATACGTCAGTCTCTTTGTGTTTCAGCTGCTGGATGACTGCTCCTCTCGTCTTAAAATGACCCGCCCAGCCAGAACACTGTACACACCCGATGGAGAACCAATTCACTCTTGGGACGACATAGAACGAGACATGGTCATCTGTGTGTCCACGGGACATGGCTTTATAACCCAAAAAGGTATGGGGGACAGTTTCTTTTCCATTGAGTTTTTGAAGAATTAAAATATTCAGTCTTCTCTTCAAAACGCTTGCTTTCTGAATTTTATATCCTGTCGTGATGCTTTTTAATAATTACTTTCTTCCATACTTTTCTACTTGATGTTACTAAAGTTAAATTTATATACTTCTGTGCTGGAAACTCACTGTTGACATTGTTTGCGCTCAAGAATTCAATCAAAGTTCTGTTAGCCTTGAGCCTTATCCAAGGGGCTTCTGTTCAGAAATTCTAAATGGCCTCATTTGAAGGTATTCCCTTAGCATGAATGCTGAGGAAAGGAGGCGCTGTTGACTTCCTACTTTCGAGTTATTTAAAACTTAATGGTTTATTAATAGCAACTATACAGTTTGCAGGCTTTTTTTTTTTTTAAGATTTTATTTATTTATTTATTTATTTGAGAGAGAGAGAGCATGAGCAGAGGGAGGAAGGGCAGAGGGAGAGGGAGAGGGACAAGCAGAGTCCAAACTAAGCAGGGAGCAGGAAGGGGGGCTTGATCCCAGGACTCTGAAATCGTGACTTTAGCCAAAGTCAGATGCTTAACTGACCGAGCCACCCAGGTGCTCCTGCAGATTTCTTTTTTAAATAATAAGAATGTATATGCTCATTTTATTATGTTATCTATTCTTTGTTAATATTCTTTTAGGAGTTATAGAAATGGAAAAGAACATATATTTATTATTAAACCAATTTCTTGTCCTTTATCCTGTTTGCCTGAGGAATTTAAAGCCCCTTCTGGGGGTAGGTATGCATTAACGAAGTCATAATTTCCAGGAATTCTGAAGAACATGGTATCACTTTAAAGGAAATCAAAAGATTAAGAAGTGAATCACCTGGGATCCGTAAAAGAATGAATGCTAGATTATTTCTTTTTAAAAGTCAACATAAAATTGTTATTACTGTGTTATATATAAGGTACAGAAACCAGAACCTTTTAAAACAGCTGCAATCATATGTTTACATTTAGGCCAGAACAAAAGTATAGGAATAAAGACTGAAATGTAGGAAGACAAGGATTTATTGGGATGTCTAGCACTGCTGTGAGGGATGCTACAACTATTCCTCCAGCTCCATCCTACATCAAGGAAGAGGCTCTAATCTTTTTATTCTTTGTAGGCTGTTGTGCCGATCACTCACCAGTACCCCTCACCCCAGCTCTTGGTGACCCTCATTATACTTAGAGGAACACACTGATTTGGGGGTTCTTATCATTAGTGAGTATTAGTTGACAGTCTTCTGTGTTCCCAAACTACATAGCCCTATAAGAGAAATATAAGCCAAGGTTCCTTCCCCAAAAGAGTTTTCAATCTAATTAGGTATATGAACACACTTGAACTATTACAGTACAATTGAATAGTAAACAAATAAATGGTGCAGTAGGAGGTACTTTCCCAGTTTCTTCATTGTTTATGCTTAATCTTTTATACTCTTTGGGTTGGTCTTCTGTTGTCTGGCCCTTACCCTCCTGGCCTCATTGTGTTCATTGGGCCTTTCTGATAAATAAAGATAAGTATGCCTCAGGCAACTACCCAAAAGGATATCCAAAACACAGAGAGAAAGGTAGGCCCCCTTGCCAGAAGCAAGCTTGTTACCAAGAAAAATTGAAAGAGAGGGAGAAAATAAGAAATGCAGATGTTACTTTCCCTACCATTTTCCTTCATGTTAGCTTTGTGGTCAAAGGACAAGGCGGTGTAGACAAACATTTATTTTTACATCTTCAGTTCTGTGACCACATCGATTACTATGATGTGAAAGTCCATTCTTTTCTTCTGGAAGTAGGTTCCCATGTTACCTTCATGATGAAAAGGTTAGTGGTTTTCCCCAATTGTCTTAAGTTCTTTTCCATGGGTGATATGTATTCTAGGAAATCTGACTGATAGAAGAGTTTAATTAAGTTGTTCTTTAGAAATTTATTTCACTATATGAGTTGCCATGTATTGTTTTTCCTGGAATAATTAAGTTAGAAATAATTATTAACTAGAAATCTAAATATTCTGGATGTTTTAAAAAAAAGAAGAGAGTAAAGCTACTAGCACACACACACACATATTTATGTATTTATTTACGAAGGGACACTTAAGTAATCATTCCACTCAAAATTTTGCTGTGACCTATTATGTGGTAGGAAATAAGGCACTCTGAGAGTTTCAAAACTAACCACTCTATAATAACTTATTTTATGTACCATAGTGTAAAAACATTTAGCATGTGAAAGTTAATCATCAAAGGATCACACTGGGTTTTTGAAAAATGGATTTGTTTTGGCAAAACAAATCAGATGCTGTTAGAATGGTTTCTTTCACACAAATCCCCAACAAAATTAAAAGAGTGCTTTATGCCATTTGTCATCGAATTAGAACACTGTTCACACTACTGTGTTTACCGTCTTTTCACTGAGTTCAATTTCTAGACCACTCCCAGGTTAGCCTCCAATTCAGGCTTTGTACAAAGCCTGGAAGGAAGCCCTCTCCAGAACTACCATTCTGTAGAAATCCAAAGAATGTTAACACGTATCTGATGTGATAAGCAAGCCAAGTGTGTAATGAGAGAGTCCAGTGTGGGAGTCAAGGATTTCTGAGGGATCTTTGAGTTTTCATCGTCTTGGACTTTTAATTACTTTCTATAAATACATTGACATGTCTCTCAAAATAATCTTTTTAACAGAGTTAAAGCAACTGATGGAGGTCAGAGCAAATTATGCCAGAATCCGAAGGCAGCAGGGCCCTGAAGCCACAAACATCGTGGTGTCATCTGACAAGCTGCAATTTCCGGTACATCTACACAGTTAATTTCTATGAGAACCGTCGCATTTTGTGCTGTATTTTGCTGGGGTAAACTATGTGTATACAGACACATGCTTGCAGGGATATGACAATTATTCATCCTTTTTAATTTTGTATAGCATCTTTTAAAAAAAAGTTACTACCCTCCACATAGAATGGCATTTGATGCCTCAGATATGTTCTTGGAAAGGCAACAAAACTAGACAAAATAATGTCAGTAAAATAACTATCTTAGATGTATTTTCTTCCAGACAAAACCAGGAAACTACTATTATTATTGAAAAATAATTTAGTGGCATCAAGTAAGATTATATATACATATTTACATATATATATATACACACACACCCACATACACAGACATGTAATTTATATTTATTTATTATAAATACATAGTATGTATTTATATATGTAATTTAAGTGGAGTCAAGTAGTGTGTGTGTGTGTGTGTGGTGTGTATGTACATATATGTATATATATATATATATATATATATATATATATATGCAATTTGATAATAAAATAGACCACCTAACACTAAATTTGGCCCAAACTGACATTTTCCTGGTTCAGCCACTATATTTTCCAAACCTTCATGTTAAAATCCTTTATTTACTGAATAAAAATGAAACGGCCGGTGACCACTGAATACCACAAGAATCAATCTTTCCTCCTCCAGTTTCCCTTCAGTTTGGCCCGTAGTACCAATGCAGGACTCTACAGAACATGTTGTTCCCAAAAGCGAAGCTGGGTAATTCCAGACTAAGCTCAGCAAGCAAGAGTCAGACTGTGTCCTCAACACAGAATTTGGAGAAAGGATCTACGCACTGTTAAAAAGAAAAGTCACATAAGGAGTCAAGGGAACTCCTTAGCAATCTTAGAAAGCAACACTATAGGCAGAGAAGAGAAAAACTTATCTGTTAATTTCTTCCTGCAATGAAGAAAGAATCTTTTGTTGTTGTTGTTTTAAATAGCAGCGACAAAGCAGAGTTTGGTTTCTGATCCTGGTAGAAAATTTCGAGAGAACTGTTCTCTCTCTTCCTCTGAAAGCCACTCACAGCTCTGCCTGAATATAAATTGCAACCTGGCTAGGTGAGTACAGAATGGCTCAGCTGGCTCACTCCTCAATCCACCACTTTAATGTGATGCAGTAGATCATGTCTACTGAAGGGGGGCTCTTGGTAATCACTGCAAAAGGCCTAGTATTTACTCCCAGTCTGCAAATCAGTAGGACTACATGAGTAAATTCCTGCTGCTTCCAACACCACTAAAAGGAGAGCACATTGAGGTGAAATTTCACATGTTACATCCGCAGCAATTTGCCCTTTTGCAGACACTGTTGTACAATGTTAGAGATGTGAAGGCATCCCAGAATGGCCTGTGACACATAGGAGAGAAAGATTGCATGTGACCCCTGTTTTTCTTTTTTTCTTTTTTTTTTAAGAAGAAAGTCAAAATAAGAAAGGTTAAGGAACGTGCTCCGGGTCAGAAAGCAGAACAACAGGATTCTTACCTGCGGGGCCTCTGCTGAGAATGACCAGATCGCAATCCCCTTAGACAAAGAACTTTGTATTTTTTTTTATTTTTTCAAATTCCTTGAAAACAAAGGCATTTCTCTGGGTGCAAAAGTACCTATCATTTTGCTGCCAAAGAAAAGTTGATTTGCTATGAAAATGGCATAATTTCACCCTGGATCAAATGTGCAAATTCTTGTGAAGTCTTCACCGTTGCATGTGAATACGCCTGAAGCGAAAATTGGCAATATCACACAACGCTCTATCAAGCACCAGGAGACATAAGGCAAAACTCTTAAGTGAACTTTTCTATTACTAGTAAATGGGATTTTAGATGTAATATAACAGTCATCAACACATCACATTTTACCAGCAAGGCAGCTACACTTACTTCGGGGACAACGGCTTGCACGGGGTTATCTCGGCAGTTCATAGCCGCTTTTAACTCAGACCAAGGACAGCCCTGCTCTTTCCTTATTATTGACCTTCCTCCTTGGTTGGTTGCAAGGTGGACTGGGGAGCGGTTACTCCACTTCAGCAAGGACTATAGGATAAGACTACCCTAATTCCGTTCAGCCTCCCTGGGCTTTTAATAAACCCAGTAATTTCCTTTGGGGACATGTTTATCAAATTTGAATCAGCTTCGTATATATAAGTCACATTTCAATATTTTCCTATCAACTGGAAACCATTTCTTATTAAATACTAAAACAACCATCCTCAAGTCTGTGGCCTTGTCCAGAAATTTATTTCCTGCTGGTTCACAAACACTCTTAAGGTGATCCAGATGTTAATCAACAGAGTGCCAGCATCTGCGATTGTCCTCAGGAGGACTTTTCTGAATGTTTCTGCCCCATCTCTAGCTTTGGTTGCCTGATGAAGCGTTGGGGTGAAGCTACATGTTTCTAAGCCAGCTGACTGAAAGTAACATGCCCGAAAGTTTGACAGATATTGTGAGACTTACTAAGAGTATTTTATAAACAAGAAACATTTATCTAGGTACTTAACGTCAGTTTTGCAAAACAGGACACATCAGTAACAATTCAAAATGCAAAGGTAGTTTTCTAGAGCAATAACCCCGAATTTCCACTTCTGTCTTGATTGTTCACAATAATTAATTTTTTTGTGCATTAAGGAAGCAAAGCAAAAAACAACAGAAAGGGAAAGATAAATTTGTTCTTTTTACAAGAGAATCACTTAGAAATTGTGGCTAGTGGCTATTGCTCTGTTTAACAGCTAATCTTTAATAATAGCCCAGGTGTGCTGAGTGTCATTGAGATTTGTGATTCACCAAGGCAGCAGTTGTTTTTTGTTTTTGTTTTGTTTTGTTGTTTCTGGCATCATTTGGAAAAGAGCGATCAAAACCCACAGATCTGTGTTATTCTAGGTCATCACAAATCGTATGCAAATGTCCTCAATTAAATGGGATTTGGACCCATTGGTGATTCTCAGTTGTTTTTATTAAACCAATGGCTCCAGTTCCCTCTTGCTTCTGAGCACGTCTCAAAGCCTCCTAAGGCTAGGTAAGCAGAAAGAGCAGCAATTTTGTTTGTTCTCAATGCAATAAACTAAAATTCTGCATAAATGGCATGGTTCAGGGCTGCTTGGCCATAAGCAACTGCAAAGAAGATCAACAAAGACCTCTACTCAGGTAAGTGCTGATGAAAGTAAATGGTTGGACTGTGTAACGAGGTTGTATGGTGGGTGCCTGCTGTCAGCTACAGTATTTTCTCATTCTGTGAGTCTGTAATATGAAACTACTATCAGTAGGCTGTCACCCTGTACCGTACGTGCAAATAGAAATATACGAGGGGAGAGGAAGTGCTTACGCCCATGGTGTGACTGGGTCGGGGGAGGGAGGAAGAAAGAAGTCAAGGAATTATATTTATATGGCAAGTAAAATGGTGATTCTGAATTGGATATGCTATCGCTCCTTGTCTGCTATAGTCCTATGCTGGTTTAAGGGTGGATACAAGGTTCAGTCAACCACTGGATCCATTAGGTCCTGGCTTTTCAGTCCTAGAAGTTTCGAACCTGGGAAAGAATACTGGGAGTTTGGCCATGGTGTGGATTCTCAAGGTGTCACCTCTGTCTGACCAACCGAGGCAGCTGGGCAGTCAGACCCTACCTGCCACCCCCAGCAGCTGTATTTTAGAGGAAATTTCTCAAAGGCATCCTTCTCCATTAGTAACCCAGCAGACTGGGTTGGACTGGAGTGGAGGAGAGGAGGAAATCTTCCAGAACTTGTAGGGTTGGTGCCCCCAAAGTACGAGATCAGATTATATCACTCTCTTCATTTCTACCTCTTTCCCCTCTTCCTTCCTTTCTGCTCTCTCCTTGCCTGTTGGTCTTCTCAGTCTTCCGTGCTTTTCTCTTCTAAGGGCCTTTAAATTCCATCTTTTATTTTAAAAACAATCCTTCCTGGAGCAATTTGTGGATCAGCAGGGCTGCTTCCTTAGTATGATTCTCAAAGTTTCACTGGGGAGCTTGATAAAACACAGTCCCAGGCTGATCGCAGAGGTTCTTATTCTGTGTGCCTGAGGTGGGTCGGGCAGTCTGCATTTAATAAGCTCCAGGGATGGAGAGTGGTTAGCTGACCACACTTTGAGGAACTCGGCCAGGAATTTTGTGACCATCAGCTGGGCATGGCTCAAGTGCTGAGGACCAGTTTCAAGAACACTGGGATATGAAGGCAAGAAAGTATTTGCTGCGTGTGTGACGGCTTGAGTTTCAATGTCCTCACGTTTTCTTAACACTATTTGCGGAAGAAATAATGGAAATGTTCTTGAGTCAGGACCAACCACCCAGAGACTATAACCAGGACCCAGACATTGGAGGCAAAACAAGCGAGTCTGAGGGAGTGGAGCTTCCCATGTTAATTAAGCTGCCTTCAATGCTGATAACATCTTGCTATTTTAAAGGTCACAGGAATAATGTCTGGGCTATGGTGCACATATCAAGGAGCAGTGTAATTTTGAGGGTGGGGGAAAAAAAAGCAAGCTTCATGGAGTTTTCTCGTGCATTTTTATATGTACAAAGAGAGAGCACTTTAGAACAAGGATGGGGTTCTATTGGCCGAAATGACCCTTTCCTCACTGAGGGAGCCGCTTGCTGGGGAGGGGGAGGCCAAACCTCTTTATGTTTGCTCTAAGTCTAGTTAACACGGAAGCCTGAGCCACCCACATCCCTGGCAGACTCATCTAAGAGTGTGAAATTCCACAGGATATTATTTCAGTTCAATAACAAGTGCTTTTAGAAAAATTAATTTTCAAAACAGTTCTCTTGCTCCCTAAATGAAATCCATATAGGCTGGAAGACAGAGACCTTAGAAGACAGAAAATACAAAGAAATTTAGTTCTTTGAAGAACAAATTCATGTATCTATCTATCTACCTATCTATCTCTCTATCTCCAGGCCCTCTCTGTTCTATTCTGTTTTGGGTGCTGGACATGCAAAGGTGTGTGGTTACTTGGATAGTGCAGAGGCTTAGAATGTTGTATTAATAGCCATAAGGTGAGGTGGGAGGGGTGGGCATGAAATTGTGGAGGGCCTTGTAGGTCATGCTAAGGAGTTGGATTTTTCTTTTTTAAGTGCAGTGGGAAACCGTTAAAGGGAACTAACATGAAAACTGGATTAGATATTGTGTATTAAATTAAGCTGTCTCAGGTTAGAAGTTACAGAGACATACTCCATTTACCTCTAGTGATGGACGTTTGTTGGGAGGATTAACAAGGAAGTAAGAATGCACAGGGAAGCCCAGCACACAAGCCTCATGGTGGTCTCTGTTCAAGATGCATGGCCTGTCTTTGTCCAGATGGCCACCCAGCAGTCTACCAGTCCTGCTCTTGACTCGGTTGTTTCTTGGTGCTTCTTGCTTCTGCTGTGAATTTTCTACTTCTCCGCAGGCTCTTCTGCTCTACACTAAGACGCTCACTTGTCCGCTCTGCTCTTAGCCTCTGCTGCTTTGTGGCTTCTGTTTCCCGCCTACTCTTTGTATTTCTTTTGGCTCCAGGGCCACTCTTCCATCTGAATTACTTTCTTTGTGTCTTCTAATGGAAGACTGAATGGCCGGAGGCCAGCCTTTTACTCATTCCTTTAGATTAGGATATCAGGGATCACATGATACAAAGCACAGCTTGCCTGTTGAAGCAACAGTGTGGGTTGGTTTCCTCAGGAAGCTGTGGATGTGGCTGCCATTCGGGGCTCCAAGGCATTTTCAGTATAGACCATTGTTCTGCCATTGTTTTGGTCCTTTTCTCTCTTCACCATTGAGGGATGAAATTAACAATGGAATGATCTAGGCTGTCACTATTTCTCTTTAGTCACTGAGAGGCTTGCCCTTGGGTACATCCTCAAAATTGGCCTTGATGGGGAGATCTTTGCTATATAGGCAACACAAACTTGAGGTTGGAATCTGTGACTTTGGCTACAACATCAGGAAAGATACCAGATGGACTCACAAGTTATACTTCTTAATACAACCAACTCTGTCTAAGGAAGTGGATCTTGCAGAGATATCCTGGCATCTAGAACTCAAGGCACTCTAGCATCCAGGCGATTTTCCCAAATCAATTCAGAATACCAATCCTTTATCAAACCTTTCCTTGACTCTTATTTCATGCAGTCATTTTGATAGGCTGAATTCCATTGTGGATTTTGATATTTTATCACCATTTCTTCCCCTCCCTCTACTCTGCAAGGCAAACCTGGCTGACAACTTTCTCAATGTTGAAATGAGAGTTCTGCTCAGTGGGCATGTCAGTGGTCTGCTGGGTTTGAGTTGTAAATTCTTGTTATGCTCCAGGACACCCATGGAGTAGTATTATCTGTTAGATAATGCCCAGTTCCCAGGCAAAAGTTGATATGGGCCACAACTAGATATGGAGCTAAAGCTGTATACTTAAGAGGCTTCTCAGGGAGGAGTTCTCACCAGCAGCGAGACAGAGGGCAGCAGCTACGTGTAAAAGTATCAGCAGCACTCTGTACTCCAGGTCCTCGCTCAGGAAATGATTCAACGACAAAGGGCAGTTTTCATTGCACCAATTTCCAACTGTTGTTAGGGACGATAAAAGGGATTCATTTGTGGGATTTTTGAGTCTTTTGAAGTTGTTTACTTACACTATCTTACAGCAGGCCACGGCATTGCTCACATGGATGATCCTGATGGTTTTTTAATCAGCCATTGTATAACCCCAGCCTTCTTCCTCTCCAATTTTTTATCCAAGTTGTAGCCAAGATCATTTTTTGAGAATGAAAATCATACCATATTACTCTTGCTTAAAATCTTTCAGCAGCGCCCCCCCCCCCACCTTTGTCATCGAAGTAAAGAGCAAACCCAACACCCTTGGGAATATTGTGTCCACGAGCCCTGCAGTCTCTGTTTTCTCACCCTTTGCACACAGAGATCTGCACCCCACTCATCCTAGACATTCCCTCCGTTCCCCCCTCCCCCAAATCGTGTGTTCTTATTTCCACACCTTTGCACATTCTTCTCCTTGGGAAATTGTCCTTGATCACTCCCCACACTCATCTCTGTTAGAAACTTCCATGTGCTCCCTCTGCCCCCTTTGCTTATCATTTATCACTGTTGGTGTCTTTTTTTTTTTCTCCCACTGGTCTCTAAGCTCCTTGAAAGTAGGCCAGGCTTGTTCACACCTGTATTCCAGGTGCCTGAATATTCCTTGCTCTACAGTAGGCCTTAATGAATATTTGTTGAATGAATGTAAGATTTAGGGTAATTGGTTAAAAACCTGCTTTTTAATATACACATTGAATCAGAGTTTGACTTTTTGTAGAATTTTCTTCTCTTCACATGCACTGTTTTGGACAAGGTGTTCCCACAGAGTTTATATGTTGAAACCCTGTGCCCGAATGTGATGGTATTAGGAGGTAATTAGGAGCAGATGATGTCATGAAACGGAGCCCTCATGAATGGAATGAGTGCCCTTATAAGCCACTAGAGAGTTTCCTTCATCTGCTCTGCTCTCTGCCCTATGAAGATACAATGAGAAGTCTGTAGTTTGCAACCCAGAAGAGGGCTTTCACCAGAACATAACCATACTGGCATTCTGATCTCAGACATCCAGGTTCCAGACTTGAGAGAAATAAATTTCTGTTGTTTATAAGCCTATGGTACTTCATTGTAGCAACCTGAGCTAAGACACACATTATCAAAACAATCTGTAAAATACCACATAAACTTCTTATAAAACAAGTCTTGTACTTGTTAAGACAGTATAGCCTGACTAAATTTCCTTCATCACAAGGCAAACCAAGACAAGGTTGATCATGATCCCTTCTTTGTCAACTCTAACTTTCAAAATGCTCCTGAGGTCTGACGGAGCATTCTCCCACCAGTGCCCAAATGAACCCTTAACTGCTCAGAGGCCTCTGCTGCAGGCAGCCTGGCTTGGAAGGGAAGACACATCACCCCCTTTCACAAGTGTGATGATTTGTGGCTGAGAAGGGAGAGCCTGCTCTCTGAACCACATGCCCCCTGGTGTGGGCAGGCTAAGGAAAGATGAATAGCATTATAAGACAGACATCTGAATGTTTCGTATTAAATTAGTCCCACAGAGCACCTAGAATTCTCATTCCATAAATCACGAAGTAAAGTAAACTCACTCCCAGGTTAGATTGCTGTGACTTTGGCCTGTGGTGTCACAAATAATCTGAGAATAGTTAAACATTTGTCTGAGATAGTAATAATTTCCAGCATATTTACTCAGTGACATAGAAGTGACCCAGACTGACAGAAACAGCATGTAAATGGGAGTCGGCCAATTTAAGAGATTTCCAAACAAGGGTCACTGCTCCTCCCCTCCTCTGCCTACTCAGAAACTGCCATGGGCTCCTTCAGGGGCTGCTAGGTGCTGGGGACCGAGATGAGCAAACTTCACTTCCTCCAGAGTACGTACTAAAAAGCACTGATGTGCTCCCATCCCTTTACTAAACGGCAGTTGCAGCACCATTTTGAAATCGACTTTCACCTTGCCTTGGTCTAAACATGATAGGGCTAGGAAGGACCTTGATTCCACTAAAGCCACATTTCTCTTCAATGTTAAAGGTTTATTCTGAGAATATTTTACATAGCTTTGGATCTGTTCTGGTTCCTCCATTCCTGGGCTAACACTGTGATTACTGGGAACACAATAGAATGGAAGAAACATTAGACTGTGGCTCATAAGACCATTCAGTTCCATGCTAACTGGCCAAGGGCCCATCTGAACAGCTGCTATCTCTTCTATAAAATAAGGAAAGCAGACTCTTGCATCTCTAAAGTTCCACCCAACTTTAAAAGTCTGATTTTGATTCAGCTGTGAGATACAATTGGGCAACAAGAGTTGTGACAGCCAGAATTCCAGCTGACCCCAGGAAGCCTACCCATCTGCTTAGTAAGGCCTTGTTACAGGTATTCACTAGGACCTGCATCCAGATCATCTTCACCCTCAGAAGCCCAGTCCAGATTTCACCAGAGCAACAGAAGGAGTCCAAGGCACAGCTTAGTGGTGGCCAAGGGCTGGAAGTGGTTCCTTCCAGGGAAGGATCTTTGGATGTGGTGTCGGAGGCCTGAATTGAATCTTGCCTCCTGAACTGTTGGGCAAGTTATTTCGTATTTGATATACAGATCCATAAGATCATAAATGTTGAAGGGGAATGGCACTAATGCTGGTAGAATATCTACACATGCCAGATACCATGTTGGACTTTTACACTGTTGTCATCTGTTTCATTCTGCACTCAAGACCACCCTTGGAAGTAGATATTTTTTCTACTTCTACTTTTGCATTTTACAAATGAGGAAGCTGAATTTCTAAGAGGTGAAATATCTTGCCCAAAGCTGGTGGGGTGATGGGTGAAATAGGTGATGGAGATTAAGGAGTTCACTCGTTGTGATGAGTACTGGGTAATGTATGGAATTGTTGAATCACTATATTGTACACCCAAAACTAATATAACAATGTTTGTTAAGTATATTGGAATTAAAAATTTTAAAAAAATAAAAAATAAATTTAAAAAAAGCCACCAGGCTATAAGTGGCAGAGCTGAGATTTGAACCTCAAAACCTGTAGAAATTTCAAGTTACTGGTATTAGTAATTCTGAAAGTGAGATTACTGGATACCTTCAAGGAGTAATGGTTTAGTCATTGCCTGTTTGGAAGATTTCCCCAAAGACAACTAAGTTATGCAAAGTGAGCTACACTTGGTTGCCCAACCCACAGTAGGAGGGGCACTGCCATATGCATGGGAGTGGCCCTCACCTACTCTTCAGGGCATAGCAAGTCATCTGGGGTCTTCTCTACCCCAGTAGCTGTATTCACCCATGTATTAGTTGCTAGGGCTGCTGTAACAAGGTACCACAAACTGGGTGGTATAAACAACAGAAATTTCTTGTCTCACAGTTCTAGAAGCTAGAAGGCCAACATCAAGTTGGCAGCAGGTTTGGTTTCCTCTCTAGGGTATAACAGAATGATCTGTTCCATGCTTCTGCTCTAGCTTCTAGTGGTTTCCAGACAATCTTTGTTGTTCCTTGGCTTGTAGAATCATCACCCCAATCTCTGCCTTCATCTTCACATGACATTCTCCCTTATGCCTATGTCCAAATCTCCCTCTTTTATAAAGATACCAGACATATTGGATTAGGGGCCCACCCTACTCCAGTATGACCTCATCTTAACTAATTACATCTGCAAAGACCCTATTTCCAAACGAGAACACATTCTGAGATACTGAGGGCTAGGACTTTGACATATGAATTTGGAGGTGGGGGGAGAGATACAATTCAAGCCATAACGTCTGAAACAAAAGTCCCACCCCTCACCCACACAAGCACTTCCTCTGAGCTCAAGTGCTCTACCATTAAAGATCACAACATTCTTTCTTGATGGCATGTCTCTCTCCCTTTTATGTCTTTCTTGTTTCTTACTAACACTGAAGTCTGATATTAATGGAAAAACCATTAAAAAAAAACTATTATCCTATGAGGTAAAGTGAATGCACTCAACTGTAAAAGGAAGACTTATCGATCAATTTCAGTTACACCTTGCTTGTCTGACACTTTGCAGCTAAGGAATGTGTTTTTATTGCCTGGCCAGATAGTTCAGATTTCCGGTCAGTCTTAGTAAAGACCCCTTTTTATAACATTGATAAAATTTTATCACAGAGCTATGAAAACAAAATTAGATTTCATAACTCACATCAGGCCTTGAAGGGAATGCCTCTATAAATTTTACAAACCTTATCAAGTTTTAATAACCTATTCTGATAAATATTTTTAAGATAGCAATTTCTACTGAACTTCATATATATGTGTGTGTGTATAAATAAGTATATGTATGTACATAAAGACATATATTTCTCTTTTTCTATCTTATAGGAAAGAAAACTTTCTTCATCTACTTGCAAACCGAAGGCTATGATAGAAAGGCCAATTATTTAGATTGGTGAAGACTCAAATTTAGGAAAATCCCCTTCTATAAAAGAAATCTGTGTGGGTCATTTAGAAATTTAGTCCTAAAGTTTATCTTTCAAAATAACTGGATTTTTCACAGACTAATTTTGAAGAATTACCATCACGGATAAATCAGCTACAAGTTATTTATAAATTAATAAGAAGACATGTCATAATCAAAGGCAGCATTAGCCATAGAGACTTTATATTCTAGTGAAATCTTATATATATTGTCTGGTTTTTCCAGTGTATAAGAGAGGCCTGTTGGAAAAAGTTGCATATATATTGAACATATGTTTTGTCTCCCCAGCTAGGTGGCAAGCGCCTGGAGGGCAGAGACCCTTGTTTTTCATTTACTTGGGCCAGTGCTCTGGCCACAAAGACTCTGTGCTAATGCCCAGCAGTCCCACTGCCAGAGCAGTGTTACGGGAAGGTGAGGTGAAGCCATCCTCCATTCTCGTGCTGGGCCACAAACTGAAATTACAACAGTACAATGGGGATAGAGGATCTGCTTTATAAAATTTCATTTCAGTCAGCTGTTCAGGAGCTACATCCTCAGAGTCAAATGAAATCGAGTTATAGTTGGATAGTCCTTTCTGCTTTTCAGAGGCAAGAAACACTTCTCAAAATTTCACAAACGAGATAAACATGATGGTGTAAACTAGCCATCTTATATTCTCAAAAAGTATCTTTGATGATTATACATTTTGGCTTAAAATGCAAGTTTTAAAAAAAATCTTTTTTTAAAAAAAAGATTTTAAGTAAGCTCTACACCCAGTGTGGGGCTTGAACTCACAACCTTGATATCAAGAATCACACGCTCTACCAACGGAGCCGGCCGGATGCCCCCCGAAAATCTTAAAATGATGTGAAATTACTTATATCTGAATTGACAACATTTAAAACCTCAACAGACTTTGTAAAGGAGTTCTCAAACTGTTTTGGTTCATGTACTACCTCTGAGAATCATTTGAAAAACCAGAAGCTTACAAAATGCACGTACAAAACAAAGCTTTTTTTTATTTCTTACCATTTCATGGAGTTCTTAGACCTACCTGAAAAACATCTGTGAACTTTCACATAAAGAACTTCTGATATAAGGGAAGATATTTCTGATTTCAACATTCTTTAAGGTTTAGGGGACTTAGGATCTATACCCAATGGAAGATTTTAAAATATACGACAGATGAAGCGGGCTCTAACTTTTCACTGTGGTAATGTTATCTTGTTATACTCAAAAACAATAAACCATGAAGATTTCTTACCATTTTTGAGTACAATTTTTGCATCTATGAATCTTAAACGGGAAAAAGGAAGGAAATATAAACTTCAGTGTTGTTAATTTGGGGCATTCCTTGGAGAAAACACTTATTACCTGGAAGAAAAAAGCTAATTAAGTCGACGTTTCTTACAATCACGAAGCCATTTTACTTGCTACTCTTATAAGCATAAGGGAATACATGCTGTTTCTCTTCTGTCTGTCAGAATAATAGGGATCACTGACAGGCCTGGCAGCCCTGAGCAGAACCTCCACAGAGGAGTGGCCTCAGATGTCTGGAGTCTGCCTGGAAATCGCGGCTACCTGGCCGCAGTGAAATAGGGTACCGTGGATTGGAACGCCCAGCCCTCCACTGCCGTACTGTGCACGTATATAGAAGATGGTGAGGTTTCCAAATGTGCAGATAACTTTCTGATCATTTCATTCTGAGTCATGTTACAAATGTACTTCAGTTTAATTTAGTCAAAACTAACTGTACCCTCAGTCAGAAATGAGGTTAAAATGCCTTTGAACTCTCTTTGAGGTGTCGTTTACAAACGTCCTTAAAATTGTTACATTTTTATATGAAAAATATATTGGGTTATGGTTTAATGTCACTGTCCTTGGCTAGAGTTCTCTGATTCGAAAAGGTCTAGATTTAGGAATCCAAGACACTCTGTAAAGCTGCTCTGTCTGTTCTCTGTTTTGTTCCCAGAGCCCAGCATGGTGCCTGGAACCCAGTAGGTGCTCATTAAATCTTTGTTCAATATCAAATGAGGAGCCGCATTTCAGCCCTGGCTGTGCTTCTTACTACCCATGGGACATAATCTGTTTTCTCAACAGTGACATGAGAATACTAATATTTCCTTCAACCCCCCAAAAGTTGTTTTTAGCATCATATGAGGTCAAGCATGGAAAAACACTTTTCCTTTTTTTTTCTGAAGAAAGCAATAGTCTTCAAAGTAAGCATATGATCTCATGCCGATATAAAAGAAGTAAGTGTACTGAAAGAAGTATCATTGGACTATTGTAGGGGAAAGAAAGAGATCACAGACTTAGAATCCAAAATCAACTATTTTATTTTATAGAATGTTAATGCTGAAATGAAGAACGGAAGTGTTTGAATGCTAGAAGTGAGAGACCACCACGCCCTAGGCCTTAATGCATCAAAATTCCAAGCTTTCTCTAATTCGTGTGTACAACCTAAGGCAATTCAGAACTCCTTGTAGCCAGTAGGGGAGGGGTTACATGACATCCTTGTAAGTTGGGGAGAAGGGCCCTTCTGATCCTCAATAGGGGAGGAGAAGGCAGATGCTTCAGTTGAAAGTTAACAAAGTTATTTTAAAGAGGTGCTGCTGAGAGTATAGTTTTATATGACTATGGTTTACTCAAGAATTTGAAAAGCAAGAAATACCCCAAATCTAGAGGAAATTGGCATCATTTATTCATGTAACATCTGTTTATGGAAGTTCTGTGATATGCTAACACTGTTTTGGGGGCTGGGCCTATAGTGCTGAATGAGAAAGCGTCTTGGTTCTCATGGACCTTACTGACTTGAAGAAGTGCACAGTCAATAAAGGGAAACAAAAAGTAGGTAGGATAACAACTAGTGATAAGCATTATGAAGGAAAGAACACGGCGTAAAGGGACAGAAAGCAGCTGAAAAAATGGATATTTAAATGCATATACTTGTCAAAACATATTTGTTGAGTGAATAAATAAGTGAATGGTGATATAAAAAATATCGCTTGCAGAGGATAATAACTGTAATTTGCTACTTTCGGAAGCACTCTTTGAAGAGTTTGGGGAAGAGAGCAGTAGACTTGGAGTTAGTAAATAAAGAATTATCTCTGTTATCCTCATCAAGCTGCGTGATCTGGGGAAATTCACCTATTCTCTCTGTGTCTTGAATATAGACTAGAAAATATTATCAAAATATCATCTCATTCAGCAGAAGACTCCCAACTTTTAGATATGCTGGCTTCTGACAGATGCAAAGGGTAAATTTTGAGATGTCTTTCGAAATGTTATTGAATTTATATTTCTCTCTCTTGAGGTCTCAAGAAATTGTCATCCCGGCCACCACCCCCACCATTACCACCAAGATTATCAGGAGAGGAAGTGTTGCCCAGTGGGTGGGAACACAGGCACCAGAAGCAATAAATGTTAGCTAGGAAGCTAGCCTCTATGTATCAGGCACTATGCTAGTTCATGACATTTATTAACCTGTTTAGTCCTCACATTTATTATTAGCTCCATTTTGCAGATCTGGAAACTGAGGCACTGATGTTAAGTAAACTGCCTGTGGTCTCACAGCTATGGAAGAGCAGAGTGAAGCCTGAGAGGCTGAAAGCATGGGCACTAAACCCCTATACTACCCATTGTCCATTCACTCATTCATGAAGTGTTTATTTATTGAGCACCTACTATGTATTAAGTATTTGATCAAGTTCAGCTTGGCATTAGGCAGATAACCCTCCTTTGTATCAAGAGAAAACAAAATGCACAGGAGAGAGAGAGAAAAAAAAGAAGTGAATACAAAGTATACCCTATTTATTCCTTTGATTGAACACAGGAGAAACAACATATTTTTTGCTACCACTCTCTGAGCTTCTGGAATCTCTCTGTCTGCTCTCTGTTTGAACTTGGGCAAATATAAAACTTATATTTTCTTCTGTTCCCTGAGCTTACAGAATCCCAGAGCATTTGGTTTAGATTAAATCCGTTGACCGAGGCATTATAACTCGGCTTCAACACAGATGATCCCATCACCCGGCGCCTTATCTAACCTAACTGCTTATTACAGTAACAGAGTACACTAGTCTGGGGGCCAGGGGCAGGGCCAACGGGGGAGAAGGTCACTCAGCTTTAGCAGCCACATGGACACAGCAGAATGGTATCCTTTTAGAACCAAGAGGGGTGGATTCATAAAATTCAATCAGGAGCATGTGTGTGCATTTATACAAGCTTTTTTTTTTTTTTTTTTTTGCCTGAATCTAAATTATAGAGATTTTAATAGCTCCAGTAATTAGACAAATATGCAGTCAACCCCATTATGTCCTGTGTAATATCACACTCCCTAGGGCCCACCTTCCCTGCTTGCTGGGCTCCCTGCATGGGCCCCCTTCCCCCTTATTTTCTACCATAGGGAAGCAGTTTTCTTTTCAAAGAGCTTACTGTTCACATTGTTTTTGTTCCCTGGATCCGGAGGTCGGATTTGCTTTCTCAGGAGTTTCACCCTTGCATTGCCCAATTGAGTAAAAAAGGTCTGGTGGTTCATTGGCATTCCCCGCGGTGCCTAGTGCGTGTGCTAGGCTGCGCCGTGGGTGCCATGCAGTCAAGCAGACCCTTTGCACGGTGACGGCAGAGGATGGGCACTTCAAAATTGTTTACAATGGAGTCTGTTTAAAAATCTAGTCATGGTTCAATTATTGACCTTAAAGAAAGCCGAACAAAATGCCTAGATTCACTGTCTTAAATCATGGCCTCTGCTAGATTCCTGATTGCCTTTCATTATTTTCTCTCTTCTGTTTTGCAACTTGCTATTAGCCATAGAATATTTTACTTCATCAGCCTAGATAATCTCCCTGCAGGTGCTGAGGGCTAAATCTTAGAGTTTTCTTACTGCGCTTCCTCTGGCACTACAAAACAAAAAATCTTTTGGTTATTTGACATTAAGGACAGGATGTGCTGTGTTCCTAAAATAACGCAGTTTCCCTAATCAAGAGAGGGACTTTTTTCATCTGCATACACATATTTTCTTAGAGGCTGTCAGAAAACAGTTTTTATTGTTACTGATTTTTTTTTTTGTCATGAAGATTTTCCCAGAGAAAGATGTCTGGAATTGAGTATCCTGAGGTCACCTTTCTTATTCAATCCTACGCTCCTTTCCCCCCCAAAAGAAAGAAAAATTTAAATTAACTATTGTTCCTTCACGAGGATCTGACAGTTGTTCCCTGAAAGGAATTCTAGAAGTCTATGAAGTTCGCCTCCAAACTACCTAGAAAAGGAAAAAAAAAAAAAAAAAGCATAAAATTGAATGTTTAAGTCAGTCTTGAAATTGAATTCCTTGTAATTGGCAAACTGATCGTCTTTTTTCTCCCTTGAGTGGGTATCGGACAGACAGAAACAGTGTCGGGGGCAGCGGCAGGAGACTTGAAAGTCAGAGATGTTTTCTTAAGCCTCCATCTCAAATCTTTTCTACAGAGACAAATAAAAGGATAATGAGCTGAGGTATTTTTAAAGGATTCTCACAATTTACAACTCAAATAAATCTGGTTTTAAAATTTGGTGTTTTTAGGCTCTAATGACTGCAAATGTTGAACTAAATATTTTGCTTCAACAAGTAAAGACAGAGCGGGTATATGAGCAAATTAGAATGCATGAAGGCTGCCTCTGCCGTGGCAGTTTCCTCGGGAAGAGAATGGCTAATTCATACACAACATATTCTTGTCACTCCTCGGGAGAGAAGCGGCCCTGGGAGGAGCCCAACCGTTCAGAATTTTGCTTCTGGTCAGGATTGATTCCAGATGTGGGAGGTAAATGCTAGGAAGGGTTTGGAAAATGGAGTGGAAATGAAAAATCCCGCAGGCCATTTGAGTGTTGATGACAGATGAGGTAGGTATTTTCAGGTAACTAATGAACTTGCTGGGAGCTTGGAGAGTGCTCAGTCCAGCAGATATTTAACAGGCAGGAAAGACCCAGCTGAGATATCATGGCTACCCCCATGCGCCAAGAACAGAGGGAGACATGGAGTCCTGATGGTAACACATAAATACCAAACTCTGAGACGGGCCTATGCTGTAAATGGGCTGAACTGAAATCTTTTCCTAAAGCTCATTCATAATTTGGAAATACATGGGTTTTCTCAACTTCCTATTATTTGACTTATCGTGACTATTTCATTATTTGAAAGAATATTGAGCAAGTGTTCACTAGGTATAAGTCAGTAAGGCAGAATAACAGAGTGATTATAAATACAGTTCTTGAAGTGACCCACACGTGGGTTTAAATATTGGCTCTGCTACTTCTTAACTTGATCTTGGGGCAAGTTATTCCAAGCCTCAGTTTCCTTATCTTTAAAATAAGTATAATATTATCACTTATTTTAGAAGCATTGTTGTAAGAATTAGATGTGGTGATATATGTAAAACACTTAGCCTAATAATTAATGCTCAATAAATGTAAACTAACATAATGATTATTGTTATTCTAGGAATGATGTTTGGACCAGCAGGTGAAGCATAATCCTGGCATGAAAAGACCATAGTCTCAGCAATGGGGATTTTTGACTCACAAGCATTTCATATTATTAATAGATGCCTGCTATTTTCAACTTTAGCATTGGTATTTCAGTTGGAATCTTGGTTGCAAGTAACACAAATTTACTATTGATATAAGCAACCAGGAGATCACTAGAAAGATAACAGGAAGATCATAAGATTGAAGGGATGGACAATGGACATTTCCATTTCCATGGAAATGGACAGAAACTCCAAGAAACAAACAAAAGGCAACTTCCAAAACAGAGTGGAGATGCAGCAACCCTCTGTCCCCAGGGCAGCCAGCCAGGTGAATGATTTCCTATCATTCCCTTTGGTCTCAAGTCAATAGCCCAAAATTCCAAGTCTCAAGAGAGGAGATCATGCTTGTTTGGCCAATCTCAGTTTACGTGCCCAAACCCTGGCTGTATGAGGGCAGGGAAAAGAAGAATCTATAGATCAGTCCCTGAAATTACACTCTTACCCCAATCAGGCATGAGGGAAATTGGGATGTATGCTGGTAGCCGAAACCTGTGTATGTCCATCATTACATTCCACAGGATTTCCACTTTGTTTTAAGCCACATGCTTTTCGATATAATGATCATGTTGCTCGATGCACATTCCCAGGTTCTAAGAGCTGAAGGAGACTTAAACGTGATGACCAATTTGTCTGCACTGAGTGGCTCTGCGAGGGAAAATAGTACTACCCAGGCTCCATCTCCAACCTCTCTTTCTCTAAGACTTGCTGAGTAGATTGCTGTACAGGTGATAATGCTCCGAGAAGAGACCAATCTACACACACACACACACACACACACACACACACACACACACACATGCACTGTAAAGGCCAGAAAGTAAAAGCTCAGATTGCTGCATACATTGTGCAGAGTATCTACTACATAGGAGTGCCCAGCTGGGAAGGCAAATGGGGGCTGAAATTCAGTCTTCACTCCTCTCACCACACCTCAGCCAAGAGGAAAAGGTTCCTTCTTCTTCTTTTTTTTTTTAAAATACATTTATTTATTTGAGGGAGAGATAGAGAGAGGAGCAGGGGGTAGGGGGGAATGGAGAAAGCCAGAGGGAGAGGGAGAGAGAGAATCCCAAGCAGATTCCATGCAGAGTGTGGAGCCTCACCTGGGGCTCCATCTCACGACCCTGAGCTCATGATCTGAGCCAAAACCAAGAGTCAGCCACTTAACCAACTGTGCCTCACAGGCACTCCTGAAGAAGCTCCTTCTTATAATTTTCATGAAGACACTGCCATCTTTGGTGTCCCCTGCAACTGTGATATTCCAGCAGCCCAGCATAAATACCATTGGATTCCATTTTATAATTTGCACAAAGGTGTTTTAGGGACTAATGATGGCCATCACTAAATCCCACACCACACAGGAGGAAGGGGAGAAAGATGGAAACAAGGATGGCTGCCTCCCTCCATCTCTTACCTGTATCACTTCTTTCGTATCTTTCTCTTCTCTCTCCTAGAATGAGAGACTCTCAGGATTGAAGGAGATTTGGACAAACTCCTAATCGAGATACTCATCTAGTGTTCAGAGTGTGGCCCTCTCCTCCACAAACAATACCCATGACAAGCAATCATCCAGATTTAAACACCTCCACAGACAGGAAATTTACTGCCTTCCTAGACAGCACATTCTAAGGAAAATTCTTATATTGACCTGAAATATATATGCTTAGATCTTGTATCGTTCTGATTAGTTCTCTGTCTGGGGCTACAAGGAACAAGTGTAACCCTTCTCCCACGTGACGGGCCTTTCAGTAGTTGAAGTCCAATATGATGCTTCTCCAAAGCTGTAACTTTCACACATAGACCTTGGGAAACAAAATTTCATGATACAGCTGGTCAAAACTTCTTTGAATTCTCTCTCATTTATCATAGCATAGCCCTCTTATTGAATGCAGTAGTCAAGCATTATCCGAGTGAATTTCACTAATAGAGCTAAATAACAAATGATTATTAAAGTCATAATAGTTACAGCTAACTGAGCTAAATTTATAACTCACCATATGCCAGGCATTGTGATAAGCACTTTACTTACAGTATTTAACTTAATCCTTACAAGAGTTCTTTCAAGGGTTCTATTATTATCCCCTTTTACAGATGAGGAGAATGAGGTTCTAAGAGGCTAAGTCACTCACCCAAAACCCCCACCACTAAGTGGTAGTAATGAGATCCAAACCTGGCTGTCCCTGAGCCCAAAACTGTGCTTTATCCACTTGACTATACTTCTCAATGTAGCGAAACACTCTATTAGCTTTTTTTTTTTTTTCCCATTTCTCCTGACCTGTTTGAATCAAGATTTCCCCAATCTTTAACAATCCGTTGCACAATCTGCAGCACCAGGGCTCTCATTACTAGTACGTTCCACTTGCATCATGCATACATTCACAAACATCTTTGTTAGAGATTATACTGCTGGATCTTAAGACTAAGAGTCTATCAAAACTAAGGGAGGATTGAGGGGGAGTGGTAAATATCATGCCTCCTTCTATTAACTCTTTTCTACTCAAATCATCGGGTTGCTCTTTAGATTTAGATTATCTGGGAAATTTTGAAGTTGTTTTCCAGGGAGAGGTTTGGGGAGTCAAAGGAGAGTTGAGGATAATTACTGCTTCAGCCACGGTGATGGAAGAGGAGGTAGTTCAGCTCAGCCCCTCCCCCCACAACTTCTCCTCCTCCACTCACATCATCCTGGGGAATCATCTGAATTAAGGTGTGCACTGAATTTTCGGTTTGGTGGACAGTGGTTATTTGCATTGTCTTAAGCCCTTTTAACTGCTTGATTTCTGGACCTTATGGAAATGATTGGGGCACCTCATGAAAGGTGAGTCTAGGCCAACCCCTGGTGAGTACAAATAATTCTCCCAAAGCCCCACAGTAGCAAGATGGTAAGATTTATCTGATCTTTAGTCAAATAATAGATGAAAGCACCTCAAAAAGTTGATAGCCATAAATGCAACAACTCTCCTAAGAGTGCTGGAATTCTGGAAAGTCAGTGATCTCAAATCATCTCAGCAGAGTTTTCTTTTGCCTTTAGTAACAGAACAATCCTTTCTGTTAGGATTGCACCAAAGAAAATACGGATGAAATAGTGACATAATCCTAGCTGTAAAATTAAGTGGCAAACTCCAGAATGTTCTACTTCCTCAGGGCAGAACTGCTTCTTCAGTTTTGCTCATTATTCTATCTGAGTCCCTAGCTTTGTGCTCAGCACATGGTAGAGAGTCAATAAGACTTCTCTGAACCTCAGCCCTCGCTGAACACAGAGGTACATTAAAGATGTAAGAGGTTGTGAAACATAATGTATCTGTAAAATTGTTACCTGCCTTGAGTTCTGAAGTCAGTTTTTTTTTTTTTCTATTTGCTCCACATCTTAGTCATCTTAGATAAAATAGGCTACTTTTATTTTGCATCAACTTCTCTTTCCACGACCACCAATGGTAGCTCAAAACCAATCCCTTCGATGCAGATATTTTCTGATACTCTCCTTTTAAATCTTACTTGATAGAATGTTTGAAGGGAATTCCAAATTTGGTCCATTTCAAGCTGAACCTATGCCGAATATATAATGTTACCTTTTTAAATTTAGAGATTCCACTAGCTAAGATTTGTCCCTTGGACCTCAAATTTTAGGAAGGCAATGCTAAAGTGTAACTCATATTAGGTTTACTTTTTGTATGCAGTGTGGTCCACTAGGTGGCATCTCAACACACAGAAAGCTGGATCTATGCACTGGAAATGAATCCTAGACTACACTGTTTTAAAAGTAGGTTTTAAATTGCATTGAACTATATGATTGTAATATCATTGAAACTCTCAGCATTTGTGAACTGGAAGATTCGGTGGCAAAGGAACTATGTTTTTGTATTAGATAAGAGATATTCTAATAGAATCTCACTGCCATAGAGCACTGTTCTGAAACTGCATCCAAGGATGAAAAGTTGTCATGGAGGGTGAGATTAAAAGACACACCTGCAGAAACTGTGGCACAAAAGGCATTTAAATTAACAACAGACTATCTGGGGTCATTTAGGCCAGGTTTAGAAAAACAGTAATGCCCTCTTGTAACATGTAGCATTTCTGAGCTCAGGAAACACCCCTTTGGATGAAGAAGCACAATCCCTCCTCTGGTGGTGGCGCCTCAATGAACGTGAGCATCGGAGCAGTGGCCCTGCCCCTCTAGGGATAACTAGCCATTTGGCCAAGAGGATATTTTTAAAGTCTTCTGTCATCTTTCAAACTTAGTAAAAGTACCTTTAATTTAATAGCCATATGCTTTATGAGATAAAATTCCATTTTCATCTAAAAAATTCAGTTCTTCAAAAATTTTACTCAAAGATACTAGAATTTATAGTCTTTCTTGACTTCCTGGGTGTGGGCAAGTTGCTTCTCCCACGTGCTCCCATAGCACCCTCTATCTCTGCCGTCATTGCCCCCCTACGCAGGACTACACCTGCCTGTTGTTTAATACTCGACTCCCCCTCCAGACTATAAGCTCAGTGAGGACAGAGAACCTCACTGTCCTGTTTACTACTGGATTCAAATCCAGGGGGAGAACAACAGCACCTGGTACTCAATATTTGCTGAATAAACAACAAAGAAGAATGCATTGACTTCTAAGCTAAAAGCCTTGATATGTTTGCAAGGGCTACCCCATAACATACAATTCAGAATGACTCCTCCCTTCCCTGTAGTCCCACAGATTCCAATCTCTATTACAATAATGATGCTGGCCTTTTGCTTTAAATCACCACTAGGAGCAAATAGCATCTGAAAGCTGCCATCCAGAAATAAACTCTTGGCTGTTCAGACAAAATCGAATGCGTTCAATTAAATTAACATTTATTGAGCACCAGTAGATATGAAGAACCAAACTTCACATGAAACATTTGCTATTATATTCTCACCGAGGTATCCTTATCAATATATCTCCTCATCTTTCTTTAATTAGATACAGACGGATATACAAGAAATAGTAGCCATTGTACAACAAAACAGCATTCACAGTACAACAAAAGTTTTTCATAATTTTTGTCACAAAAGACAACCTTGCAAACTGGACTAAAGCTTTGGCTGCTTCCGGCAAGGACATTTTATAAATGAGTCTTTGTAGCAGAAGTCATAAGCTTAGGCTCTGGCGCTGTACCAGCTGAATTGGAATCCCAGCTCCACCACTTCCTGTCTTGGAACCTTGAGTATTTTACTTAACATTTCATGAAGCTATATTTTTAATATGTCATCTGTCTTACAGGGTTGTTGGAAGGATTAAATGAAATGGTGTATAAAAACTCTTAGCATTGTGGCTGGCCCATAGCAAGAGATCAATAAACATTAGCTATTATTTTTATTATTATTAATCTAAATGTCTTTTCTTAGAAGCCCTCAGTAGTCAGTGACAGCCAAAATGAATATTCCATAGGTTCCCTCATATATCTTTAGGTTCTGTCCATTAAATTCTGACATCGTGGCTGTAAATAATTTTAAATGAGCCCCAGGTGTACCTCAGCTTCATGTATTTAAATCAGGAGCCAAAGAATGATGATCCACCTCCCTTTTCCTTTTTGGACTAAGGTTTCCCCTCTATTATTTCCAAGATTAGGTGTCTAGCCACTGCTGCCCCCTACCCCCTTTTATCTATTCATCCATCTGTCCAGTCGATGGGCATTTGTTACTGAGTTCTAGGTATTGTTCATGCATGGATTCTATCTCAGAAACTGACATTCTAGAGGAAAAGATAAAACATGCACACACACCTAACTGTAAAAAGATTTAGCAAGTGATAAGGGTCAGAAGGGATGGACATCCCACAGTGGAATTCAGAGGAAGTGGAGAATCACTGCTATTTCAGTGCTCATACTGTGCATCATATAGATGGAGAGATGCTAGTGAGGATATAAGAAAAATGAAAGCCACTGTTATTGTGCTTAAGGAATTTGAAAACTTGGAGAAAGACAAAACTAAAGCATGAGTGACCAGGCTATATTCCAGCATTAGTACCATGCTTGACTCTCAACAAACCTTCAGTTGAAGAAAGAAATGTCCCAAAGGGTATCTATAAAAAACAAACAGAACAAAACAAACCAAAATCTGGAAGCCTCCTGCCTAGATAAAGATCCTTTGAAGGAAGAAAATGAATGTAGCACTTACTGCCTTACCTCTGAAATTGGGGATGGACTATAAAGGTAGGCACAGGATACTTTTGATAGTCCCTGGAACACTTGGCTTCCATATTGGTTTGCTAGGGTTGCCATAACAAAGTACCATACACTGGGTGGCTTAAACAAGAGAAATCTCACAGTTCTAGATGCCAGAAATCTAAAATCAAGGTGCCATTCCTTGTGAGAGCTGTAAAGAAATGGTCTGTTCCAAGTCTCCCACCTTGACTTGTAGATGGCCATCTTCTCCTTGTATCTACACATCTTCTATGTGTGTCATCTCTATGTCCAAATTTCCCCTTTTTATAAGGACACCAGTCATTTTGATTAGCACCAATTAAACCATAATATCTTCCAAGAACTAAAGATGGTGTTCACCAATCAGTTTACCTAAGCCATTGCTTAAAATGATACCCAATAATCAATGCCAGGTAAGTTCAAATCAGCACATATTTATTAAGTGCCTGGCACGTTTAGAACATAATAGTAGGTGCTGGGGTAGCACACAGATATAATGGATATATGGACATGGTCTCTACCTGCCCCTGCTAGGATAGGATATCAGAATCAAGTGGGAGAGACAAGATGAGATGGACCCAAATAACCACACCACAGGTTTGAAGTGGCAAATTCTACAAGAGCAGTGTAAACAAACAGCTATGGAAGTACATAAAGGACAAGGAGGCAGTGGCATTTCAACCAGGCCTTGAAGGACTTGTAAGATAGCAAAAGGCAGTATTGGAAGGAAGAACAGTTCAGAAGAAAGATAAGGTTGAGCCAAGATGTAAAGTAGGGAGATTCCTTCATTCAGCTGAATGAACTGGGGTGTAGTTGGGTGACAGAAGTATTTTTCAAACTTCATATAAGCACAGAATCCTTCTTGAAGTGAGATGCTATGCAGACCCAGAAAATGCTTAAAACAGACTTCATCTGGTCTAAAGCACTGATTGTTGTAGATATACATAGTTGAAACCCCAGGGCTGGAACTAGAACAATAGGAAGTCAGCCTAGAAGGAAGGGTGTGGCCAGTTTTAGAAGCCCAATTGTGCCCATTGCCCTGGGGACAGCTAGAGGGTATTAGTTGGTTCCCAAGCGGAGAAGTAACTAGACCAGACTCTTCTGGTGATGATACATGAGGTGGGTCAGAATAAGAAGAAATAACTTTGTCTTGAAGTAATATAGGTTTATAGAAATTTAACAAAATTATATATCATTAAATATCCAAAGCTATAAAAAGTGACCAAATACCCTGCCTCTGTTTTTCTGAGGCTGTTTGTGGCATCCTTGGCTATTGAGGAACCACACCAAGCTGCAGAGAGAAGAGGATTGGTTTTGTATTTTTAGAAACCAAGATTGATAGCAATGTCATTGAAAGCATGGGATTTAGATTCCCCCCCGGCCTATGTTTGAATTCCACCTCCTACCAAAGTTCCTTAGACCTGAATCTTGATTGTCTCATCTGAAAAAGAGAGAAAATTATATTAACTTAATGAGATTATTATGGAGATTAAATAAGGTTATTTATTTATTTAGGTTGTCAAATGATCCTTTATTGAAATATTTTCCTTTGTAGTTCTTAACTGGCTGGGCATTCCACTGTACCACTGATGATATCATCTGTGATGTCATGAGGGTGGCGGTCATCAACATTGCAGCCCACGGATTGGGCATTCCGCAGGATCTCTAATGGTTCCAGAGAGTTCTCTGGCTAAAGATCAGAGCTGCCTCTGTCAGGCAATGTTGACAATCTCATCAAAAGTGATATTTCCGCTGTGCTTAATGTTTTTCTGCTTCTTTCTGTCTCTTGGTGGTTCCTTGAGGGCTTTGATAATCAGGGCAGAGGCAGAAGGTACCACCTCAATCTTGACCTGTCTACTTTGTATGGTCAGTTTTACTGTAATCCTCAGACCTTTCCAATCACTGATTGCCTTGGCAATGTCATCACCAACCTTTATTGGAAACAGACCTACTGGGCTTATCGTCAGGGCCAGGGCAGACCAACTTCCCCATGGGTACACCCCAGGTATACAATTTTGGTTTCATTCCAGTCAAACTTAGGCAGCATGGTGGAAGCAGCTGGTGTCAGATGAATCTGGACTGGGGATGGCCAAAGACAATTGCACCTTCATCTCCGTAAGCCAAAAAACAAAAGTAAAATCATATATTTAAAGCATTGAGCATAATGCTTGGAAATAGCATTCACAATGTGATTGCTTTTCAAAAGAAATTAACCAACTACATTAGGGAGAAGAAGGGTGCCAGGTATACCTGGCAGAGTCATTCATGCTGATCTGATTGCTGGGTCTCTCTGATTTAGATACATCTTTCCCTTTGTTGAGTGGAGTTTCTGCTAGCCAAGGCACATTATGGAGGCCCCGTCCACATTTCTCCATTGCATTCTCACCCTCTTTTAGTGGCGACCACTCAGGCTGCTCTCTGCTACATTCTGATCTGCGCAGCTCCTATGATGAGTTGAGCCTACAAAAAGTCCTAGGCAACAAAAAAAGAGAAATTACTTTATCTATACTATCAAGAAACCTGCTCTGTGGGTACTATCAAGACAGATTGTGCAGCAAATTGGCAAAGGCCACACAGCATGTCAGAATGTATGTACAGTAATTGAAAAGTATTTCTTGCACACTTTCAGTATCTGGGCAATCTCCCAGCAGATAATGAAATCAAGGGATACACTGTGCCATAAAGGATGGATTCCAGCTGCATCCAGGACAAATGTCATGCGTGTGCCCTAAGGAGCGTAGGAAGGGCATCGACTACTCTAACACTTTCCAAGGGAGCATGTTTTCCATGAGGCTGAGATAAGAAAAGATCTTTGTCAGAAACAGCCTCTGTGGTTACATTTCCCATTTTTAGTTTGGCTCAGCATTTTGAGCTTCCTTGGATGCCCACCTGGAGATGCCTTGTTGGATCTCACTCTAGTGTTTCCTGAGGGTTTCCAGGGTTTCCATCTAGTCCTCCCACTAACCCCCAACTCCCACCTGCAGGGCTTGAACCACCAACTTCTCCCACTATCTTCCACCTGGCTGGTGGCTGCCCCATGCTTCCACAACCACCAAAGGGATGGTAAACTCACTGTTCGGAAGAGTGAGTAAAGACTTTGTTTTGCCTTATGAATTTGTTCATTTGGTATCCTTGGCTTTGGCCTGTGTGGATGAGCTTTGATTGAATTTTAGACTTGAGATTGAGTTCCTAATGAACTCCATTGGGAGCCAGAAGAAGAATGAAGTGACAGAAGGACAGCTGATCTTTGACCCCAGCCCATTGAAGGCTGTTGTCATCACTGTTGGTGGGTTCTCTGAACAAGAATGCATTGTCTCTCTGTCTATTGTGGACTTGCCTTCACAGTCATCTTCATAGGATGTACCCCTTTAATCAGGAAATGTGTTCTTCCACATAGGGCAAAGGGTGGATGAGGAAGGCAGATCAAGTAAGTATAGCAATACTCCAGAGAGTCAGGACTTGAGAAGGAAACAGGAGAAAACGGCAATATTACTAAGAATTAAAAAATGAATTTAAAAATTGTACTTTTGAATAGCTACTCTATGCTACATGTATTGGTTGTTTCATTTCATCCTTTCAATAACCCTGTGAAGTAAACACTCTCCCACTTTTCAGATAAAAAATCTGAGGTTTAGTCTTTTTTTTTAAACATAAGCAATCAGCTAGATAGACCTATGACTCTGATTTAATCCCAGGCAATGAATCCAGAGTCCATAAGTACTACTTGGTATTCCCTTCATGAATCAGGAGGGAAATTGAAATCCAAAGTAGCTTTAGGAGTTCTTCTAACCCCTCTGGAATCAGGAAGCCAAATACATCTGTGTGAGAAGTTTCTTGGGTTCGTTTCTGACCATCCAAATATTCACCATCTTT
>CM052884.1:71316851-71407639 GCA_028534135.1 Potos flavus | reverse complement strand
AGTAATCTATATTGTTTTTCTTTTCTGCATGCCCAGCAGTCCTGCTCTAGGCTCTCTAGAACCAGGTGCTGTTGTTACTCTCAAAGAACTTTCAATTCAGTTAGTAACAACTTTTGTGTAAGTTTTTTTATGTATAAATAATCAGCATACTTGGAATTTGGGAGAAACTGTAGAAAGGAGTATAGTAACTACTAATGGCTTTGAAGGAAGTTATCTTGTCATGACTTGCCCTCTTATACCAGATTCACATTGCTATAGGACAGCCAAGGGGTGGGGGAGGGGGAAACTACCTCATACTGAAAGTGGGGAAATATGCTGTAGTTTTCTTTGATTAGTGCCTAGGGTAGTTTTTTGTTTTCTTTAAATCAAGTCTGATTCCCAGACCCTACCACTTTAGAGTGGTGAAAAAAATTCAGTCCTGGTAAATTACCAGGGTCCTTTGGCCTTTCACAGTAACACTTTACTTGAAACACTTCTGGTCTGGAAATGGAAAGAGAAGAAACTGAAGGACTTCTGACCTCCTACATAAAACCAGTAGACACTCTATAGGATAATACCCCCAGGATGTGAACTAGAAAAAGAAAAGCCTACCCTACAAAGAGATATTATAGGAGTACATGAATTTCTGAGTCATGGCTCTGGGTTGATGTGGGAGAAATATCTTTCCTAAGAATCTATAAGCATAAGACTATACTCTCAGATTTGGACCTGAAAAACCACAAAGTGAAAATGTAGTTTGAAGGTCTCAGGTAATAATACTACCAGATGTCTGGAAGAAACAGTGGAAAAACCATTTGGAAGACTAGACTTTAAATCCAGGCTTCAAAAAATTACTGTGGATAATAGTTCCAAAGAACATGAGCCAACAATAAAAACTGACTAAACATATGAGTGAATAAGCCATCATGATTGAAAGTCAGTAGAAACAACAAACTATAGAATCTGACCCACAAAGACTACAGATGGTAGAATTATATGATTTGGAATATAAAATGATATTTTAATACACTTAAATAAAAGTATTGAAATTCTGAGAAATGTAGAGGATAAAAACTGTGAAAGAAGTTTAAAAGACGAGGAAGACAGATTGCAAAGGTATAATAAATTCTTATTGGCATTTCGGAATTGCTTATAGATTTGGGGATAGTCAATATTCAATATGATAATGGCTGACCGTTTTCTAGAATTCATAAAAGACACCAAACATCAGATTCAGAAAACCCTGAGGACTCTGTAGTGAAACTGCAAAATACCAAAAACAAAGTGAAAACCTTGACACTATCCAGAAAGAAAAGATAGATTAACTACAAAGATACAATAATTAGAATGACAATACAGTTCTTAAAAGCAACAACAGAAAGCAAAAGACAGAGAATACTTCAACGTGCTGAAAGAAAATCTTTGTTACTCTAGAATTCTATAACCTGCAAAACTATATTTCAAGAATGAGAGTTATGTACAAACATTTTCAGGTACACAAAAAAGTATGTGCTACCCATAGATGTTCTCTCACTGAAGGAACTTCTGAAAAATTTTCTTTTGAGAGAATGAAAATAACCTCAGAAGGAAAGTACATGGTATTAGGAGTAGTTGTTAGCTAAAAAAATATAAACATATGGGAAAATCTAGAGAACCCTGATGTATAAAAGAATAATGTTTAATATATTGGACTGAAACAAACAAAGATATAATGAAAATCCGGTACAATAATATTTAACTCAAGAGGGAGATAAATAGAGTTAGTGACCTAAACTCCTGCAAGGTGATTCACAGAAAGGTAAAAATATCAATTATCTTAAAAGATTTATTTTCAAACTTACAGAATAACTTTTTTTTCTCCCGAAGCAATTGAGAGTAAGTAGCAGACCTGGTGCTCCATTATTCCTGAATACTTAAGTGTGTGATTCCTACAAACAAAATATGCTCCTACATAGCCAAATTAACCTCAGAATCAGTAAATTCACATTGATACATTACTACATCTAATCCTCATACCTACCCACATTTTTCCACCTGTCTTAATATTTTTATAGCAAAAAGATCCTGTTCAGAATCATGTGTTACATTTACTTGTCATGTCTTTTTAGTTTAATTCAATAATTTTTCTCTGACTTTCATGATCTTGACACTTGAAAATTATAGGCCAGTTATTTTGTAGAATGTCCCTCATTTGGATTTGTCTGATGTTTCATTGTGATTATATAGAAGTTAATGCGTCTTTGGCAGAAATAGCATAGAACCAATGCTGTTGCATTCTGTCACGTGACTGTCCTTTTCTGAGGATGATAAACCTGATCACTTGATTAAAATGATATGTGCCAAGCTTTTCCACTCATTGTAGAAAAGCTACTCTTTTTTTTTTCCTGTGGTAGTTAAAAAGTACCTGGTGGAAAGTGTAATGAAACCACAAAAATACCTCATTCTTCATCAAAATTTCAATTTATTCATTTATTTATGTCATATGGACTCATGCTTTCTTATTTTATTAAATGCTTTATAATCCATTACTTTATTATTTATTTTGATGTTTAAATTGTCCTCAACTTTATCCATGAAAGCCTATTCAAGCTGGGTATTGTATTGTTTTGAAATGTCCCTAGCATTCTTTGAGTGTTTTCCTACTTTATGGCATAAAAAAATGTTCCAGGCTCATCTTGCTCTTTCTCTGTAGCCGCCTCAGGGAAATCTTCCTCATCCTGCTCTGGCTCTGATGCCTTATGCAGAACCACCATCTTGACTACAAGCCCTCCTTAACAGCTTGGGCTTTGACACCCCACAGGCTGCCTTCCCACATAAGACTCTTCACTCCGCAACTTTCAATATCCTGAGCCAGAAGCCTGTCTTCACTCCCTGTCCCATCCCTACCTCCTGCCTCCTACATGGATACCTCCTTGTCCTGGTAGATTTCCTTCCAGAGGGTACTCCCAACCCACCCACTCAAGCTTCAATACTCCTCACCAAATTTCTCTTCCATAAGGTTGCCCTACACATTATGATCAGGCTCCAACACCTTGTTCCCGGCAACCTCCTCCAAGGACACCCTCTTTGACACCCTGTGCCAGGCTGTCATACCGCATGGACTGCCCCTCCTCCCCCATGGAGATAGCTTCTTTCCCCTGTTGATTCTACCACTTCCACCCTGGTGGGGTCATCTACCTTGCCAGGCCCACCTATTGGATTTGGGACCAAATCATTTCAAAAGGGAGGGGAGGGGAAAAAAAGGAAGGGGGAATAAAACATGGGGGATGAAGTGGGGTGTGTAAGACACAAACTAGCAGGAAGAGGAAAAAGTGGAATAAGGGAAAGGGGGAAAAAAACCCTAAATCAATCTAAAAGAAGGTAAGAAAGAAGCAAAACTATTAAGAAACAAACAGGTGGGAGCGGAGCCCAACCTAGAACATTAGGATGTGGAAATCTGAAAAAGCCTTGAGCCATTTCCCTTGGACTCATGTCCTCATTATCTTGCTCTGGGGAAGCAAGAGGAATCAGAGTCCACCAGTTAAGAAGCGTTCTGCTTCAGATGGGGCACCTGCGTAAGCAGTTGGAGCCAGAGCAGGGTGACAAAGATCTCCCTGGAGGGCTGTGGAAAAAGAACAAGATAAGCCTGGAACATCTTTTTGTGTCATAAAATAAGGTAGTGCTAAGTTAGGACATGTCGAGCGGGCACAGTGGTTGGTGTGAAGGGGCTTCCACTCGTCAAATCAAAGTGGTGCTGATGCTCAGTAGCTGCCTTCCCCAGGTCCCTAGTTTCTGTCTGTGTTGGGTCAATGGGAAGCTGAGTTTGGACTGGCAGTAAAAGGCTGCCACCTGAGGTTTCTTCTCTACTCTCCTTCAGGCAGAGTCTCCAGTATTGGGGTATCTCCTCTATTGTTCTAGCCCCCTCTTGGTCACTGTGGTCCCACTTCTGCTGGGTGGCCATGACCCATGGGCTTTGATATCAGTGTGTCTTCCCTTTGCTTCCCCTCCCTATGAGTGGTGGCAGCTTCTTGCTGTTGCTAATCTCCAAGTTGTCTCACCATCCATGGTGGGTTTCTCAGATTATTATGTGAGTAACCCATTTCTTGAATTAAATTCCCTCTGTTTAGATATTTAAGGAGGTTTCTGTTCTCTTAACTGGACCCTGACTGATGCTCCAGGCAAAAGAAAGATGGCATAATTATATTAATGCTAGTCAGAATGGACTTTAAGGCCAAAAGCCAACAGTGAGATACAGAATGTAATATAATTCTAAATTGTATGCACCTAAGCATATTCCAAAATACATGCAACAAATAACAACAAATCTACAAAGAAGAATGGACAAGTAAACATCACACTAGGTAATATTTAGCACGTTTGTCTTAGTAATTGATAGCTTACGCTGCCAAGGAATAAAACAGAAGATTTGTACAATATAACTAGGAAACTTGATCTAGCAGACATTTTAGAATGCCACACCAAGAACTAGAGAACACAGATTTTTTTCCCCAAGCACACATGGAGCCTATAGCACATTTTAGGCCATAAAGGAGGCCTAACAAATTTCAAAGAGTATCATACAGACCACATTCCTAACCATAAGAGAATATGTCAGGAATCAATAACAAAAAGATGATTAAAATAACCTTATGTATTTGGGGGGAGGCATATGGGTAAAAAAAAGAAACCACAATGGAAATTAAAAATACTTATAATGAATAATAATGGAAAAAGTAAAATAGTACTGAGAGAAGTTAATGTCTTATAAAAGTATAAGAAAAAAAGAAGGGCTGAAAATTAAGAGCTTTGAATAAGAATAGCAAACACAGAAAGTAGAAGAAAGGAAATGCTAAAGTAAGAACAAGCAGATATTAATAAAAAATAATGTTATAAAAATTAAAACTGCACTCTAATATTTAATAACATTTGAAATGTGAATTTTACCTTTGGTCAACAGGATTCTGTTTGCAATGAAATGGTTTTTAGAGGGTAACAAGGTGGTAGGAGAGCAAATTCTAAGTTATTGTGCACTTGCTATTATTATTATGTCATCTGAGTCTGAAAGTTGAATGATTTATCTCAAAGGAGCTTCTGATGGTTAACTTTCAATTCTCAACCTTTTTTCTGGGATTTTCATTATGATACATCTTGAGTTAATTTTTGTGACAGGTGTAAGGTCTGTGCGTGTAGATTCCTGTGGATCTTCAGTTGTCCAACATCATTTGTTGGGAAGACTATTTGTTCCACTGTAGTGTCTTTCCTCCTTTATCAAAGATCAGTTGTCAATATTCATATGGTTCCATTTCTGGGTTCTCTATTCCGCTCTGATGATCTATGTGTCTATTCTTTGCCAACAGCTCACTGTCTTGATTACTGTAGATTGATAGTAAGTCTTGAAGTTAGATAGTTCCAATCTTTTGACTTCATTCTTCTACTTCACTACTGATTTAGCTATTCTGGGTCTTTCGACTCACCACATCAACTTTAGAAACAGCTTGTTGATATCCCTAAAAGAGTTTGCTGGGATTGTGGTTGTGATTCTATTGAATCTATCCATCAAAGTTAGAAGAACTGGTGTCTTGATGATATTGTTTTCTTATCTATGAACATAGAATATCTCTTCATTTATTTGGGTATTCATTGATTTCTTTCATCATAGTTTTGTAGTTTTCCTCACATAGATTTTGTATACATTTTTTTTTTGGTTTATACCTAAGTATTTCATTTTGGGGGTGTTGTTAATGTAAATGGTAATGTGTTTTCTAATTCATTGCTGGTATATAGAAAAGCAGCTGACTTTTGTATATCAATTTGTATCCTGCAACTTTATCATAATCTCTTGTTAGTTCCATTTTTTTGGTGATTCTTTTTGGATTTTCTGTAAAGACAATCATGTCACTTGCAAACAAAGACCATTTTATTTCCTCCTTCTCGATTTATATCTTTTTAAATTTTTTTCTTGTTTATTGCATTAGCTATAACTTCCAAAAGGATGTTCAAAAGTACTGATGAGAGGAGAGGTCGTTTTCTTCCGGATTTTGTTGGGAAATCTTCGAGGTTTTTTTTTTTTTTTTAAGATTTTATTTATTTATTTGAGAGAGAGAAAGAGAGAGAGTAGGGTGAGGAGCAGAGGGAGAAGGACAAGCACACTCTGTGCTGAGCATGAAGCTGGATGTGGGTTTTGATCTCAGGACCCTGCAATCATGACCAGAGCTAAAATCAAGAGTTGGATGCTTAACCAACTGAGCCGCCCAGGCACCCCAAATATTTTATTTACTTATTTTAGAAACAGAGAAAGAGAGAGAGAGAGCAGTGGAAGGGACAAAGGGAGAGAGAGAGAATCTCAAGCAGACTCCACAATGAGTGCAAAGCCTGACAAGGGGCTTGATCCCACCACCTTGAGATCACAACCCAAGTTGAAACCAAGAGTGGGATGCCCAACCGAGACACCCAGGCACCCAGGGAAACCTTTGAGTTCTGATTGTCTATTTCTTTTGTGTGAGATTTAGTGTCTTTCAAAGAATTGGTCTATTTCATCAAGGTTATCAAATTTATGGGCACAAGATGATTTTAATAACAAAAACAATTCAAAGCAAACCATATATCCACCAATATTAGATAAATTGTGGTCTAATCTCTACAGAGATACTATGTAGCAATGAAAATATACGACCCACAGAGTGTTTCTCAGCCTTTTTTCTTTCGTTATCAAACCCCTTAGAGATGTTTACAAATATTTTTTTCCTGGTAGCCCCCTATGAAACTTTAACACCATAGAAAACCTGTCTATTTATATACTGTATGCATATCTTTGCTCTATACATTAAAAGAGTGAGAGTTTTCTGTACTCTCAGAACCATTTTCACTCCATTAAGAATACATGAATCATTCATCAATATGGATGAATCCTAAAAACATATATGATTCTCTTTATATTAGGTTCGAGAAGGCAACAGTAAACAATATGTTGTTTAAGGATATAAACATATGTTGTTTAAGGATATAAACATAAACATATATAAGGATATAAGGATAGTAAAACTAGAAAGAAAAGAATATGATCAATACAAAATGTCTTTAATAGTTGCCTCTACAGGGGCACCTGGGTGGCTCAGTGGATTAAAGCCTCTGCCTTCGGCCCAGGTCATGATCTCAGGGTCCTGGGATCGAGGCCCGCATCGGGATCTCTGCTCAGCAGGGAGCCTGCTTCCCCCTCTCTCTCTGCCTGCCTCTCTGCCTCCTTGTGATCTCTATCTCTGTCAAATAAATAAATAAAAATTTTAAAAAAAAAGTTACCTCTACAGTGCAAGTAGGTAATGGGATGGGTGAGTCATGTAGGAAATTTTGAGTTATTGGCAAATTTTCTTTCTTAAGCTGTTTGCTTGGTACTGTTAAAAGTAAGACAAGAGGCCCCAAATGGTATCACTCATACTAAGCCCTATTTCACCAAACCAAGACTTAACTATAGTTTCAGCCTTTCCCAGAAATGGAATCTTAAACCAGTCAGTCAAGAACTACCTGATCAACACTAGTATGGGAATCTGCCTGATAGACCCCTGCCAACCCCTCAAGGAAAGTGACCTCACCACAACCAATCCACTTTTTGCCAGTATAACTTCCTTGTTCCTACCTCTTTTGCTTATCATTTTGTATAGCCTCTGGGATCTCCTTTTTATCTGCTAGATGGGGATCCTGATTCATGAATTGTTGAATAAAGCCAATAAGATCTTTAAAATGTAATCAGATGAATTTTTTTTAAACAGTTCATACATGTTTTTAAAATTATTCTTATTTACATTTACATACATGCTACATGCATTCTTTGGCATGTATTCTATGTTACCAAATAATTGCAACGCAGTGGGATAAGTGCAACTGCAGGGGTAGATTTAAGTAGATGGTACAAAATTCGGAAAAGATTCAGAGAGAAGATACGAGGGGACATGATTTTGAAGGCTACACAGAAGTCTACCAGGGAGAAGCAGAGAAGGGCAATTTATGCACTGGGTTCAAACACATAAAATAGCTTGCACTTTGGAAGAACTCTAAAAAATTCAATATGCTTTGGACCGAGTGTGGGGGAAATGGGAGTTATTGATTCTTGATAAATGCAGGAGGATTAAAATGACAAAAAGAGGGACATTATTTCTATCAGTTTCTTCATAAGTTTATCTCATGCCTAAAGCAGAATAAAGTGATCTGAACCTTTCTTTTGAATAAAACCACGAGCCCTGACTCAGAGCTTGGAGTTCTAATCCTTGGCTAAACAAGCCCGAGAGGTATGCATTGCCATCTGCCTCCACTCATCCTTCTTCCCATTTGGCCTTGCAAAATTGTTCTTTTTCAAAGTTCAAGTTTTTTAATCCCTCTGTCAAGCCTTCACTAATTAAAGCCCAAACAACCTTAAAAGCAAATGAGCATTTGGGGCCACTGGGCACCCTTCCATGGCTCTGGATCCATTGTTTTGGTTTCTTAATACTCAAAAAGACGTCTTTGTTTAATTCTGAACTTCCACAAGTGCCTTTTTCTCACTTTGAGTCTTTTCCCTCCCTTCTGCCTCTCGTGGAGCTCACCACAATCAGTCCGACAAAGCTCCATCTAAAAGCGGCCCATCTATTTTGAGGTCACATGATGGGGTTCTCCGTAAATACCCACTACATATGCCAATCTTTCAGCTCAGTCGCCACTTGTAGTTGCTTCATGTGTGTAATTTCCAAGACAGAAAAGGTGGATGTAAAGTGTATACTTAGTGCAAAGAGCAGTGTATTCTAACAAGAGAAAATGGGATTTCTCTTGAGGTCCTGCAAGGGGATATTTCAAGAAAATCATAGTTCTTGGGTAAGCCTCTTTCCTCCTCCAGGTTCCCCTGTCATATCTGGGAAACAAAACCATAAGCACTACAGAAAGAAGGAGGCTGTTTCTATAGTTGGAAAGTTGGTGGTGGGTCCTCAGTAAAATATGACCTTTGAACTTGCTTGGTGGATTACTAGGAAAAAAAGAAGAAAAAGGAAGAGGAGGAAGAGAAGAAGAAGAAGAAAGAGAAGGGAAAGAAAAAAGAAAAAATAAGAAAGAAAGAAAGAGCATGTTAGCGACAGCCCATCAAATATCCTGAGATTGCCTGATCTCTTTAAGGGTTAAATGCATTGCATTTTGATCATGCCTGTCTCATTTTCCTCTGTGACAAGACTTAACTTTTTTTTACCTTTGATGGATAGCATTTTCATTCAAAGATTTTTCCATCGTTGTAAGTTAAATCGTTTCTTAAAAGTAATTGCAATGCCCCGTTCTTAGTAAATCAATAAGAAGAAAAAGTGTCCATCATGTGGATCTTTGTCTCCTTAAGAACATAAGTAGCATGTGTTATACAAATTAGCATAGTTCAAAACAATGTAATAGGTTTGTCTCTCTTTTCCCCCATGATCAGATAAAATCAAAGCCTCCCTCATGAATGCTTTACCATTTTCTGTTTTTAGATCTGGGTATTAGTCAGCCATTTAATAGGCTTCTGCATAACAAAATGGACTCTTCCCCTCCCCATTCAGAAAATCCTCAAAACTGTGTTTTCTCTGATGCCGGGGAGGCTTCTGTGGGGTTATTAGCTTCTCCCCACACTTAGGGGAAGCAGCTATCACCACTTGGATGCACTGTCTGGACATATTAATCATGCATCAGCCCAGGGCCAGTGGTGGAGGATAAGGTTAATTTCCAAATGATGATTTTAGTCGCTTGCCGGCCATATAAACAGTGTCACCACCCAAAGATCAACATAAAGTGTGCCACTTTGTTTTAATGTTTAAATTAAAATAGTTCAAGACCCACCCCACAAATCAATGGAAAGCCAACAACTAGCCACCCCCTCTCTGAGCCTCCCAAAGTCCCTGGGGATTCCCAGGGGGTTTACCCATCTCTCTTAGTCTCTTGCTAATTCCTTCCTCTGAATCTTCATTTTTACAGGTATCTCCTCTCCTGCAGTTGGGTTTGTCTTTCAAAATAGTGTAGAGGTTAACAGCCCAGGTGGGATCACTTGTAGCTGGATGACTCTGGGCAATCAGCTTATCCACTCTGCCTCAGTTTCCCCTTTTGTAAAAAAGGGCTAATAGAACACCTCCTCCGAGTTTGTTGTCTGCATTAAATGAGGAGAAGCACTTGGAAGAGGACTGGCACAGAGGAAGATCTCTGTAAGTGTGAGTTATTGCTTTCCCTGCTCCTCACCTACCCAAAGGGAGACCATTCCCTTCCCTCTGCTTCTCTAAGGCAGCATCTGCAAGTACAAAGTGCTTGACTTCTCTCAATAGTCATAGAGGTGAGTGATTACAATTCCCCGCCAGTCTTGCCCGGAGCAAGTTCATTGACAATCTCCTCCGTCCTCCCTTCTCTAGCTGAGGGAGGTAGGGGTGGCTTGAGCTGCTCTTCTTCTGTGCCCCCCTCCCCAACCTTCCTTCTTTTCGGCCCCCTTGTTTTCTCGGCTCGGGTTCCTCCCCTGGACCCTCCAGAGCCCCCACTACTTTGTAGAATGGTTCAGCATACTCTTGCCTACAGACATCTTTCAAGCCACCCCTCAGAAGCTTCAGCATTTTGACCCTAAGAGGACTTTTTGGGTATTTTCCTAAATAAAGAGCGTTTCAAGAAAGGAAGTATGACAATCCCCGGGCAGCAGAAGCAGCGGCCAGCAGTTAGAATTTTTAAAGGCTATTTTTTTCTCTTCATTACACTAATAATAAAAGTAAGAATGGGTGAAGATGGTCAAAGGCATAAACTTCCAGTTATAAGACAGGTAAGTTCCGAGGATGTAATGCACAGTGTGGTGACTAGAGTTAACAATACTGTACTGTGTATTTGAAAGTTGCTAAGAGAGTAGATCTGAAAAGTTCTCCTTACAAGGAAGAACATTGTAACTATGTGAGGTGATGAATGTTTTCTCACCTGTGATAATCATTTCACTCTATATGCATTTATCCAGTCATTATGCTGTACAGCTAAAACTAAACAATATTATGTCCCAATTATATTTCAGCAAAACTGGGAGGAATAGTTAATGCCTAGAATGTGTTTTGCAAACATCCTAACCTCTTCACATCTATCGTTATCACAGTCCCATGAACTATTACTTAAGCTTTCTGTGTCTCAGTCTCCTCATCTGAAAAACAAAGAAAATAGTAGCGACACTTCCATAGGATCATCGTGAGAATTAAATGATGTGATATAAGCCACAGCCACCACAACAGTACCCAGAACTAAGTAAGTGCTCGGTTAACTTAATCATTACCCTTACTATCTCTGTTCAACAAATACTGGAGTGGACGCTGGGGGCTGTGGGGTCCCCTGCTCATGGTTACAGAGGGAAGAGGGGGCCAGGCCAAGATTTTATTCCAGACTGCCTGCTTCAAAGCTCACCTTCTGCTGCTCTTGAATGAAGGGCTAGACTCAATAAAGGGGACTAAACCCACTGGTGTAGATTCTGAGTTGAGGGATCTGAATGGAGGATTCAACTAGTTAAATTAAACGAATATTTTACATAAAAGTCTGGAGAGAGGACTTCTCTTAAGGAAAAAAAAAAAAATGAAGTGGTTAGCCCATATTTGGAGATGAAAACTTCTAGCAAGAGCTAAGTAACTGCTGCTTTTCTGGAAGACAGACTCTCCTCTTCTTTGCCACACTTGGCTTTGTTTTGTTTTGTTTTGTTTTTTACCAGCCTGCACCCTGCGACATTTCTTTTGTGCCTCACGCCCTGACCGTGGCTGACCTAGGTGTATATTCTACACTTACCTGAGTGAAATCTAGTAGTTAACATATCATCCCTTTCTACGGTTCAGCAGAAACTTCCTGAGACCCTGTTGGAGCGACTCTGTGGTGCCACAGTAACAAAATGCACAAAATTCCTTCCACACCAGAATCTTTAACAGCTTCTTCAGATTTGCCTCTTTCCTTGCCCTGGCGACCGTCACGTAAACGAAATCGAAGGACCCTCCACAATTGCTCAGGTCATTTACTCTGAAAGCTCCATGGAGGTTCTGAAACTTCTCTAAACATGCCCATGACACAGGTTTGGACACAGCTAAGGAGTCTGTGGTCATACTCGTGACAGGTCTGCTTAAGACATTTTCCAGAGTGCATTTCCTTGACTCATTCAGCAGGATGCTAACCAGCCTCCCCACCACCAATTCCCACGGCTTCAATTCATCCTGGATTCAACTGACAAAATAATCTGCCTTGAACATCGATCTTATTACAACCGTCACCTGCCCAAGACCCAACAGAACCTCCCTATTGCTGCCTGAAATCCCCTCTTTTAGCCTAGCATTCAAGGCTCTGGTCAATCATGCTGTCCCTCATGGAAATCTCCAGCCTTCTCTCAAATTTCTCAGCAACACATCCCCTCTGCTCCAGATAAATCAGGCTATGAGCTGTCTCTATTTTGGGGCTTCCATGTGCATTTCACCTGCCAGAAGCCCTCAATGTAATCATACCTTATTTTCTGTGTCCCACTTATCATGTACATATTTAATAAGGATTCTGTTCCTGAAATTAGCCCAATGTTCATGCTTTATCCATGAAAGCAGATCCATGCTTTATGTAATTTTCATGCATTTTGTAGACAGAAAAATTCTATACTGATATGCACCACTCTCCTCTCTCATACTCGTAACAGATATTACTGGTCAATCATGGCACATTTTCCCAGCTTCTATATCTTTTTCTATATTAAGCTCTAGATAACCACCACATGTCAGTTGGAGTTGGATGTAACATGCCATCCTTGTTCTAGACTAGGGCATCATCGCAGTTCTAGATGGTGGAAATGGGAAAGCTCAGTGAGAGGATGGGGCAAAGAAGAAAGCATTATTATTATTATTATCATTATTATTATTTTGCCCTGTATTTTCTCCCCAAAGTTCAGGGTTCTGAATGTGGAATGAATAGGTCATGGTCAAGAGAATCTCTGTCCTCAAGATTTGTGACTACTCCCCATCAATTTATCTCAAAGCCTTCACAAACTCTCCACACAGAAACCAAATGGCCACAACAGGTTCAGTCCTTTCTAGACTTTGTTAGCTTAAATTTCAATGAGGAAGAGCAATATTTTTCCCCCATAGCAGAGAAAAGTTCTTTGCATTTCATTGGCTATGATTGTCACATGATCATCTGAGATTTAATTCCTTTGCGTGGAGTGGAAGCGAATAGGGGGAGACATGAAATGCTATGATTGGTCAGGACTGAGTCTCATGCTCCACCGTTAAAACTGGCATAATCATGACAAGAAAAGTTGAAGGTGCTAGAAGACTTGAAGGGTGTTGGGTATTATCTAGAAAAGTATGTAGTCATGTCTACCACATAGGGGACATCAGTCCAGGTTCTGGGGATACAGTAGTGAACAAAATGAGACTACATCATCTTGGAGCTTATTCTCTAGGTGGAAAGTACAGAAAATAGACAAATAAATATGTATATAATAAACCAGCTAACAATAATTGCCACATAAAAATATAAAGCAAGATAAGCAATATAGTAAGGGCTATGAGGCAAAGGGAATGAGATGTATGACCAATACAATTTTATGTAGAGTGGCTGGAGGAGGCACCTCTGTTAAGGTGACACCTGAAAATGAACTAAAATTGTTGAGTGAGCAAACTAGACAGAGACACCTAAGGGAAGAGCATTCCACACAAAGGGAACGACAAAAGCAAATGTCCTGAGGTGGCAGAATGGTGGGAGGTTTGAGGACCAGCCAGGAGGCCAATGTGGCTGGAACAGAGTGAACAAGGAGGAAAGAGGTTGTGATGAGGTCAGAAGTTAAGTGGAAGGTCTTTAAAGCCATTGTGAAGACATGGCCTTTACTGAGTGATATGGGAAAGACTGTGGAGCAGATGGTGATACAACCTAACCTACATCCTAAGAGAATCATTTTCATTTCTCTGTGCAGCCAGGGTAGGGGTGGAAGGGACAGAGTAGAGTAGGGTGACCAGCTAGGAGCCTATTATAATTTTTAGGCAGAAGATGGTGGTGGCTTGCACCAGGGTGGTGGGGACACCAATGGCAAGAAGTGGTTACACATGGGAAATATTTTGAAGGTAGGACAGATGAGATGTGCTAACAGATGGGGTGTGGGGCTGTGGGAAGAAGAGGCAGGACGACTCCAATGTTCTGGGCCTGAACAAAGGAAAGGATGACATTGCCATAGTGTAGACCAAGGAAAGAGTAAGGCTTAGGGTAGAGTGGATTTGAATATTTTCAGTGCTCAGAAGAGATAGCAAGTCAATCACCGATATATGGTCTTGTGTTCAAGAGAGAGGTGTGGGTTGAGGATTTGAGTTTGGGAATTGTCAGCATCGAGATGGAATTTTAAGTCATGAGAAGACATATAGAAACCAAGGTGTTTGTATAGATAGATGAGTGAAGTCGCTCCAGGTCTAAGCCTGTGATCCCTCCACAGCAGGAACTGAGGCAAAAAATTTCTATTCACAGTGTTCCTTAGTGCTAACAGCTCCCTTCCCGGGACTGCACAATTTGAATAATGTTTTTTTCATTTTTTTCCTTCCTGGTGTGACTTTTTGCTGAACTCCAATTTTCCTATTTGAATAAGATTTTTCTATTTCACCCTAAACTTTGTGAATGTTTTCCATGCTTAGTCCCCTAAATATTGACACAGCAGGAAGGTCGGCCTAAATTGAGCAGCCAAAGAAAATGCTGAGATAGCCAAGAATGGAGCTCAGGTTGATCTTGGAAGGCAGGACAACCAGGCCTTGGCTCTCAGGGTCAGGCAGACCGGCACAGGAGCACAGAAGGCAATTGGCACAGGGTGAGTGACGCCATTTCCGGGTCCTACCACTGCACGGGCACTTGGATGGGGCATGAGAAGGTCAGTTGGGTCAGAGCTTCTATACTGGTGCGTCCAGGAATCTCAGTTAGCATCCTGGTGACTGGTGCCCCAGAGAATAAAGGGGTTCCTTCAGCCCCATTGGCTGGTCTGATTAATCTGCCGCCTAATCAGGCCCTTTTGGAGGGGAGGTAGTGGGGGGTGGATAAAAGAGCAGCACACCTGTTTTCACTTGACTCCAATCCTGAAATAATTCTGTGGCTCCTACAAGATTTGAAACAAATTAAATTCGAAAGGGCAGAGAGGGCAGCTTTAAATGGTTGGCTCTGTCAAGAAATGTGGGTTTTTGCTCCAGAAAATGGCTTAACTGAGAGATTGAGTCCCCTGGCTTGTGGTGGCTGAGCTGGCTGTTGGTGCATGACCGTGACTCGGGGATTGTGTGGTGGGGGCCTTGCCCAGTTATCTCTGGCATCGAGCTTTTGCCTTCTGGACTTTGATAACGTCAGGCACAGGTTATAACAGTATCAACATGAAAGATAGTTGTCCAGAGGGGAAGGCATGCAACACTGTTTAGGAAACCTGGGTTTTAAGTAAAGACACATTCATACAGGGAACAGTGGCAGACATGATTCTGTCCAGCCTACCGCATGGAAGATGACTGCTCAACAAGAGCCCTAGAATGACTGGTTTATCCTTTCTTCTAACAAATGAAGTGACTGGCTCCCGACAGAGTTCCTGTTCTAGGCGAAGCTAGAATATCTAAAGTACGGGCTCCAGGCTGGAGCTCCACCTACACGTATCTTTCAAGGATTCCCCCAGATAAATTATGGAAAGTATTATTAGGAGAGTCCCAGACCTCCTCCTGCCTGAACAAGAACCGCTACCTTATTCGGGATGTTGGAAACGGAAGAGCAGGAGTGGAACAGGAGAAAAGTCTTCCCTCTGAACCGAAGGCCCAGGAGCTGCAATGATGAGAAAGAGAAGACCCTCCCTACCAGGCTCTGGGTGGTAACAGATTCCCTCCTTTTTCCACTGTTAACTCTTCACCCACAAGTGCTTATTGAGCATCCCCAGGGTCCAAGCCATGGGTTGCTAAGACGGAAACTGGTAAGTGGGCCTCTCTCATACTTAGAGGTCAGTCACTTTAATCTTTGTTATAGACCCAGCCAGATGTGACCAGCGTGGCAACCTGCGTCCTTGATCTGTTGCCAGGTAGGGTTTTTGACAGAGAAGTTGAGAGATATGAGGTCACTGCCATTTATGGTCTCCAACATTAATACCTCCTTGGCAGCAGGCAGAATTTTCCTGCCGGGGACCTGGGGCAGCTGATTAAGCACCTCTGCCAGCCCGGGGGCTGATCCTGGCTGCTTTTAAGGCCTGCCTTCATTGCGCCCACAGAAAGAGAAGCTAGAAGACTTGGTTGCAAGATCCCTCGGACCTTGACATCGGGATCCTTGCAGAACAAGACATTTCAATCAGGCCACAGCACAGAATCCCCTGTAATCAGGGTTTGTCGAGACCTTCTGTGTGATAATGGGTGCATTCTGTCGCCATGTCAATTTTCCTTTGTGAGGATGTTCCTGTGGCCTTTGATAGCACACCTCAGACATACACAGCTGTGTCGTTCATGCTCCCGAGCCTCCTGGGCACGGGTCTGCCAAGCCATCATTAATACGTAACTCAGCGCAGCTTTGGGGGAAAGTCACAGAAACAAAGGAGCCAAGCTTCCTTTTCGTGTGAACTCAGGAAACCCACCGTACACGTGTCAAATGGCGTTAGTTCCCCACAGGAAAAGAGACCCATGGAAAAAGGCATAACCCCTATGTCAGTATTTCAAAATTCAAACTGTTTACTGTCTTCTGAAACACTCAGGATCCTCCTTAAACATTGCTCGGTCCTAATCGGTCACTGTATCGGTGAGAGATTTTTGGTAGCAAACAGTACAGGCCAATTCTGGAAAACTAAAGCAAAGAGAGTTTTGGAGGCCAAGACTAGGTTTAGAAAGAGGACAGGAACCGGTGCAGTTGGATACGGGCAGAACTCTTTAGCCAGCTATGCCAACTGCGACTTTTAGAATAAATATCCTCCACCTATTGTCTCATCCCTGCATTTTTATACAAGGAGAGAGAGGCCTTTGGGCCCAGCTCGGGGGATGTGACTACTCTTCGGGTGGTGGGGTACATACAACGGGAGAGGTAATTCTCCAGAGGATCCCCGTGGCTCCCTCTTCACTGATTTCTAGACACCCAAAGAAGTCTACACCTAAACTATAGCCGGCAACCCTGTTCAAACTGGTTCCTTCCGTCCAGCCCCGCTGCCTCTGTTGTGATGAGGTCTACCTCAATAGGGTTTCTTAAGGCGTAGAAGAAATAGCATAAGGAATTTCTTAGCCTAATGTCTAGCATTTGGCTAAAAGATATTATTAACTGCATTTGAACTTGAATAGACTTTCTAAGTGATTTCTACTCCCTGTCTCCCCTCACCCCCAGTCTACCCTCCATATCACAGCCAAAAGGAACTTTCTGAAATGCAGATCTAATCATGCCATGCCCCTTCTCAAATACCACTGATGGGTCCCACTACCTACAGAAGAGTCTCAAATTATTAGCCTGAATAAGGCTGCATATTCGCTCTTTTATTTAATTAGTAACCAATGTTTAATAGCCAGTACTCTGGGGGAGGAAGGGGAGGAAATGTGTGTATAGTTTATTATCAATTTTACTGATATAACAGGATATATACGTAGATATGTAGAAAACTCTTTACAAATAATGATGATAGGGGACTACTTAAAGGGGTGAATACCGGAAGGCCAGGACCCCGTGGGGCCATCTGGAACCTGGAGACCACAGCCTTCAATGAATCAAAACTCCCTCTGGTGTTCTTGTATTTAGACCACTGGAGGAGAAGTTGAGATCTTTCAAGTTGCTTCAGCTTGGGCCTTTGGAAGTTTAAGTTACTGGTACTAATGACTCCTAGACCCCTTGGTGCTTTAACATAAAAAATTAGCCACTTGAAGCTCAGATATAAAAAAGCAGTTTTGGGAAGATACAGCCAAAATGTTCTCCCTGGCCTCTAAAAACACACACAATGCCACAATTCCTTTGCTGCCTGTTGAATTTTCAAAACGGAAACCTTCTTTGTGAGCTAAAGTGAAATTAGGCTTTTCTGGGTAATCCCATAGTTTTCCTAATCTAAGACCTATACTTGCTTAAGGCAAGTGCATAAGCCACAAAAATATGTACAGCTCAGGCGGCCCAGCCTTCTCTTGGAAAAGTTGGCAGATCTGGCATCATTTTCTTCTTACGGGTATTTCCACCTGGTGAGAACCGGTGCCAACAACTTCACTCCCAGGCATGGCAACACTTGGACACTGCAGGGTCTCATTAAATTGGAAAAGGCTGAGGTTGGAATCCTTTATCATTTCCCTGGCCTTCCTTTACTCATCAGACTATCTTCTGGTTTCCCTTAATTCTGCACATAGCCAGGGGCAATTTTGAGATAGAGTCACTGACAACATGCAGGAACAGGGCGGCAGTGTGGGCCCTGGAAAATGCCCCACCCCCAGCTGTTCCTCCAGACCTGAGAACCGGGAGTGTCAGGGTCTGATGGCAGAAGATGGGTAACCCAGCGCAAGCAGAGACGGTGAATTTGCCCTTTGTCTGCCTCTTTGTCCTGTTCTGGACCTCAGTAGGGAGGATGGTCCCATCCACATCTTTACTCGGTCTACTAATTCAGATGTAAATTTCTTCCAGAAACCTTCACAGACACACCCAGAAATGATGGTTTACTAGCTATCTGGACAGCCCTTAGCCCAGTCAAGTTCACGCATTGAATTAACCATCACAGAGACTATTGTACTAGTCCAGGCAAGGTCTTGGCTGTGGAAATCTGGCTCGGTTCAGAATTTTAAATCTGCCTCCCCAGCTGAACCTGGGATCCCTTCCTAACCTCTCCTTTATGTGGCTGCCCAGGCCTGCTTGCAGGCCGCAGGTGACAAGGGACTCAGTACCTCCTGTTGGCTTGCTCTACCTTTGAATTTTACTTCTATTAAGATAATTATGGCTCAGGGCAGCTTCCATCTGTTGTTTTTCTCACTGCTTGAGTTGAGGAACACATGTAAATCCTCTTTCAATGGCGGCCTTTGCGTGTTTCCCTGTTTTCTCCATACAACACTTGTAATGTTCTCAGCATATGTCGGGCTCTGTGCTGTGTAGTAGAGTTGCAGAATGAATAAGCCCTTACCCTCAAAGAAAGTACTGCCTCTTGTGGGTATAAGGGGTCAGTATCATAAAGACATCATTATTATATACCTATGAGGACGCCGATTAAGGGGGTAATGAATTCACTCTGATTTCCGTGGGGTTTGGGAGGCAGGAGAAAGCAAAGGGAGATCACATTTCCTTGTTACTATATAAATGAGTTGAGTTTAGTTTTACAAACAGAAGGGAGAGAATGGAAAAGCTGGTAAAGAGGAAGGCGGCACAGGCGGAGGGAACAGCATGAGCATGCGCAGGGAGGCACGGAAGACGGTCTGCGGGTCCCATCGCCACTCCTTCCAGCCACTCAGTCTATGACCTGCCTTAGGGTAGAGCAGCTAAGCGTGTCCTCCGAGTCAGGCTGCTTAGGTTCACAGCCTCACTGTTCCACATATTAACCTGTTCAGTCTTAGGGAGGCTATATAAGCCTTCTCTGACTTAGTTTGCTCATCTATAAAATGAGGATAGTAATAGTATCTACTTTACAAGATTGTTGTAAAAATTAAACAAGTTAATCCATGCACAGAAATGAAAACAGTGCCCCGCACAGTGCCTGCTCCATAAATGTCCTCGAGTCTGGCAGGCTTTGAACATGCAACAGTTATGAATGGCAGGTTATAGATTCTATAGGAATTTAAGGAACAGGTGCATCTGGAGGTGGGACTGTTGGATGCAGAAGGTGAGAGAAGGAGAAGAACGAAAATTCACCCTGGTGACCATTCCCACCCCAAAGATCTATGACTTTGGTGCAATCTGGTGGTGGGCTTAGAGGTCAGCTCAATATAGAATACCGGGTCCATCCATCATGATTTCCCAAGGGGTTTTTCCAAAGGTGCATTAGGACAGGCTCAGGAGCAAGTTGTTCCTATGATGGCAGTTGGAGTTCCTGGCACAGGGACTGTAGATTCCAGGAGAAGCCACAGAGAACTGGAGCCTCTAAGGTTGGCATGTCTTTGAAGTTAAAGCCTCTGGGCATCTGTGCACTTAGGCGGAGGCCAGAGGCCACTGGGCTGAGCAAGGTCAATGCTATCCCAAGCATGGGAACAGCATGCTCTTCTGACCCAGGGGCCAGCCTAAAGCTGTGGTTTTGATCATTTAGGCATGAACCTCAGGAATCGAGCAAGGCCAAAATGATTTTCATTGTGATATGGAAGAGTGAGCACTGAAATTGGAGCCAGAAGACCCTGGCAAGTGTGATCAGAGCTAGCCATTTAAACTCAGAGTCTCTGTCTCCCTACTCATATGTAAAGCAGATGTAACAATTAACCCAGCCCTACCCCTAACACACTGTCTACCTCAGAGAGTGACGGTGGGGATCAAATAAAATAATGGGAATGAAAGTCCTAGTGAAAAAAAAAGGGAGATGATGCAGTTCTTGAATGTGCTCTCCAGCTCCCCACCTTTTCCCCGAAATACCTTTCTACCATGTTATCACCTGTTAACCCCTACACGTTTTCCTGTTCTTTCATCCTTTCTTCCTTCTTTCCTTTCTTCCCTCTTTTCCTTCAGTCTTTAGAATCTCAGCTTAGTTGTCGCATCCTCAGAGAAGACTTCCCTGTCCCTAAGATTGAGCTGAGGGCTCTTTCTTGGTTCTTCCACATAAATCCCCCTATAGTTTCATTAGCATAATACTTTTTATGCTCTATTGGAATTATCTTTTTAACCGACTGTCGCAATGACGAGATTATGTTAGCTCAAGGGTGAAGTTATATCATAAACCCTATAGTAATCCTAACTCTAGAACAGTATGGGATGCATATCTGAATGAATGAATGAATGAGTTGTTATGCAGATGTAAGTGGTTTATCATAATATTGTTCAACTGATATTTAGAGTGTGACTTCTTTGTTTCAGATTCTGTAATTTAGGGACTGGGAATATAAAGATGGCAGACAAGAATGAGTCTTGACAGTTGCGACACTGTGCAGCTCAGTGGGCCATAAGAGAAATGCAGACCGGAAGCTGTGAGTCTTCGTGATGTATTGTGAGATGCATCTGGTGTAAAGGTAGGACTCGTCGGCTCTGCCTCCTTCGTGTGATACCAAAAGGAGCCCTGTTTCCTTCTGTTGGCTGGTAAGATTGGGCTCTGCTTACAGGACAAGCCAGGGTTGTGAGCCATCTGTGGTGGGCAGGTGAGAAGGAGGCTGACATTACAAGAATATTTCAATGAAATCGAAACACCTATCACTTAGGGGGAAAAAATAATGTCATAAAGTAATTTCAAGCAGCCGAGATAATGTTAGGTGTGTCAGGATGAACATGCCTCTTGTCCAATCCTTGCCACCATGCCTCTCTCATAAAAGGTTTTTCTTCCCTATTCCTCCTAAAATTGACTCCAGGAAAACTGATGACCTTGCTCTATTTTAGAAAGAATGCCAAAGTCCCAGGATCCTCTCATAGACTTGTTTTCTTTAAACCTTTTTTTTTTTAAGGTTTGATTTATTTATTTGAGAGAAAGAGCACAAGCAGTGGGGAAAGGCAGAAGGAGAGTGAGAAGCAGACCCCCTGCTGAGCAGGGAGCTCAATGCGGGTCTCACTCGATCCCAGGACCCTGGGATCATGACCAGAGCCAAAGGCGGACACTTAATGACTGAGCCACCCAGGTACCCCTAGAATTGTTTTCAATTATGAAAATCTTCTAGATCAATCTTGCTTTCTCAATGACTTTAGTGGGCTTCTTTACCCAATTTTTCTGTAGAGATGGAACAAGCAGGCTCTGTTTTAGGAGCCGGGGAACCTTTTCTTTAAGCCAAACTATACTTAGCCTTATGACCTTGGACAAGTCACTTAATCTCCCTAGAAGATTCTTCATATTCAAACAAAGCCTTTGATTCTAGGTGTGGTTTTGATCAGACCCAAGTATGAGGCCTAGAGTCATCTTTGAGGTCTCTTCTTAATCATCACCTTTTCCCCTCCACAGACACCCTATAATAATCTTGTCAATTTTTTCCTTTACAATATCTTCTATAGTCTTCACTTTCTTCCTAACCCCAAGTTTAGTTTAAGATCTTATCAAGTATCAATCCATCATTTTGAGGGCCTTCTCAGTAGGCCCTCAGTTAAGGGAGAGGAATGAAGAGCCCGTATCCAGAGTAACATGTAAAGAGTGGTCCTTGAAGAAGCACAGGTGTGTAGGACTGATTTGGGAACAGAGTGTATCAGGTGTTGGTGAAACTGGCAAAAATCACCATCTCTGAATCTCATGAGAGCCCAAATTCAGACAAAGTCTTAGTCCATTCCTAGCCCTCAGGTCCAGTGGGGTAATATAATGAAGAAAAGAAAGAAGGAAAATGAAGAGAGAAGAGGAAAGGAAAGAGCAAAGCAAGAGAAGAAACTACCATGTATTTTGGGGTCAGGTTTTCATTCTTTTTCACTCAGTAAGACCACACAGCTCTCTAGGAGATGTGGATTATTATCTTCTTTATGCACTTGGCCGGCAGCCACAGAGCTTTTGACTGACAGACAAGATTTGAACTCAGGTTTTTAAATTCAAGGTTCTTTGTGGTGGGTAGATGAGCAGTGTGACACACAACGGAAACTCTTCTCGACCTTCTGGCACTGTGGGATTTTTTTCCAGGCTGCTTTCAGGAGGATCTCAAACTTCTGTTGGCTCAAGCTGACATAGTGCCATCTTTCTCTTCTTCCTTTTCAGAAGCTAGGTCTGTGATCCTGGCATGGCTAGAAGGGTTGTATCTTTCCGAGTTCTATTCAATCAGGTGTTCATCCTACTTGCTTTTGTTTTTCATCAGACCTCTTGCTTCTGATATACCAGATTTAACCTTACACTAATTTGTGCTTCCTTCTCTTGGGCCAGACAGGTACATCTGATGAACTCTACCTGCATTCTGAGATTGGAGCTAAATAAGGCATTGAAATATGGCCACATATGTAAGAGCACCTGCATTTAGTCATCTTCCCATTTTCAAATGCTAGCCTAAAGTCTTGGCTTTTATCTATATTTAAAACTGACATTGTTAAATGCATAAGCACATCTGAATTATTTATATTTAGGTTTATACAGTCTGCAGCTGCAACCGTATATTTCAATATCTTTAAATTCTGCGTTGCCATCTGGACCAGATTGCTGCTAAATCAAATCAGATAAACGTTACCTTTCCACTACCTCTGATTTATATCAACCATTCATTTCCAAAAGCACAGCCCTGTTAAATCCAATCTACTTTCAAAAAGCTTATAAAATTAGCTCAGTTTTGAGGGTTTGATATTTGTTCTCTGAAGCTTCAGCTTTGAAAAGGCCATTTGGATAGATAGAAAAGCAGCATGGAACCAGCAGAGCTAGGGGCACTAGATTTCATTGATTATTGGGCAAATCTTTTGAGCCTGACTTCATTCAATTACTCGAGACTTTTCCCTAATCAAGTTATTGTGAGCCAGTTAATACACCACAGAAATAGAATATGCAGGTTTTAAAGTGTTAGGTTGTTCCCTATAATTTAATCTGGCATCTCTCTGAGAAGGAGGAGAGTTTTAGCCAAATATTTGAAAGGTGGATAGAGAGATAGAACTAGTAGAATTGTATTTTTGTAGTCTACTTTACACTGATACTTCTTTTCCTGGAGAAAAAAAGGTGGAGTTAGATACCGAACAAATCAGCATCAATCACCTTCTGTTTCCACCATTCCAAATTAGAGTCCAAGTCTGAGACCCTTATGTATTGATGAAAATAGTAATGTGCTATATATAAGTTTGCCAATAAACAGAATCAATCTATCTATGCCTCAAGTAAAACATCAGAGGTTTTTGTTTTGTTTTGTTTTGTTTTTTATAGAAAGAAAGAGAGAGAAAGGAGGGAGGGAGGGAGGAAAGAAGAAAGCACAAAATATACTAAAACATCAAGTTTACGGGGGGGCCTGGGTGGCCCAGACAGTTAAGCAGCCAACTGACTCTTGATTTCAACTCAGATCAGGATCTCAGGGTCCTGGGGTTGGGCTCCACGCTCAGCAGAGAGTCTGCCGGAGATTCTCTCTCTCCTCTCCCTCTGCCCCTCCCCCCCTCTTCTCTCAAGTAAACAAATAAACCTTAAAAAAAATACATCAAGGTGATAGAAGCCTGGATGACATGCACACGTTACATTTATTTATATACAGTCACCTACAGATATTATCTTTCTCTTTCTCAACCCACCTAATTCTAAATCCGAACTCATTTAGCAAGTCTAATGATTGGAACATGAAATATTTTCCAAATGGCTCCACTCAATGGATCTGCAGTCCATCAGCATACAGTTGGAATGATATCATAAATGGTTACATTTTAATCCTTCCTGTATTTTCTAAATGGGAAGGGGAGGAGGGGGAAGCTGGGAGAAAGTGGCTCGCATATGATATTCTAAGCCTGAATAACTGAATACAAATCCCAAATGTAGGAAAGGAAAACCTACTCTTTGTCAGTATGACTTAATGCTCATTTTTCTTGCACACACAAAAAGGAATATGCCACTCTTTAATGGTAAATTACCATTTATTGTAAATGTGCCATATGAAGAAAGCCATAAGTCATTATTATTGACCTATTATGATTCATTCTGCTTTCCTCCGAATTAAATAAAAATGTGCACTTTAGGATAATACACTTTTAGTTCAAGTGTTCTTTTACTGGACTCGTGCCTGCTAGATTTTCCGATCACACGGCTTTGGCGGCAAACACTTGACTTGCAGAGTGGATACCTCATCACAATCACCAGTTGTCCTTCATTTCTGTCCCAAGAGCAGGAGATGGTTTTTAATCTCTGATTGAATGGTATGGCATTGCGATGTGTGAAATCAAAACTTTCATGTAGACTCAAAGGAAGGCTGAGTCCCTCAGTATGTTAGTTTTGTGTGTGGTGCAGACTAGAGGAGAAAAAGCCAAGGACAGACACTTAGCTCAATGGAAAGTGGATATATTCAGAGAATTTGGGAGAGAGTTATTCTTGGGGAATCGACACATTAAAATCACGTTTCTGAGATGAAAGAAAAAAGCAAAAATACACCATAAGACCAACATCTTAAGAAAAATCATAAACCTTACTCCAGGAGAGAAAAATATAATTGTAAAGTAGGAATGCAGAGAGACAGACTCAGTTAAAAAAAAAGGTGATTAAAAATATTTAGGGGTTGTAGTTATCTCTGAATGAGGATAATATAGGTAGGTTGTTTTACTTTTTGTTTTCTTAACTGTATTGTCTGATATATCTGCAGTCAATATGTATTTCTGGTGTAATAGAGCATATGTATTTTAAAGGTAGTTTTACTTTTCCTAAAAAAACGCATGCTCTGGTAACTCAATTCAACATGCTATGTTCTTAGGAATTTCTGATGATCTAGAAGTCACCAAGCAGAGATCCAATTTCTACTCATCTCATTTGAAGAAGTGATTGACAACATGAACTTGTAACTGAGATGACATTTCTGAGATGTGCTCCAAATGTACAGGGAAGTGGTATCAAAGCTGTCATCTCTCCAAAGCTGCAAATTCCTTATTCCAAGGCCAGAGTGAGAAGTGCAAAATATTTAAATGGTAAATGAAAAAATAACAAAACTGAGTAGCAGTACATAGAAAGAAAGTAAGGTTACAGAGCTTGATGGGGAGATATCCTTGAGAAAAAGGGGGGTGGAGAGGCTGGAGAACAACCATTCCAGAAGCATGAAGTATTATTTGTAAATAAAGAGTAAGACCTCAAGCTCTGTCTGAGGAATATTGACAGCAGATCGCCACTCCCAAGAACTAATACCGAATATTGCCAAGGAAGATGAGATGTTTCTAGAAGAGTGAAACAGAGGGTAAATAAAGGGCAGGCCAGAAAAATTATTATAAGTATAAAAGTGTGCATGTGCCAATTAGTAATAAATATTGTAGGAATAAAAATAGCCTTCGGCATGAAAAAGGAAGGTTACTTGTTAATTAAGGAAATTGAGAGGCTTATTGGACATGTAAAATATCGGGAAGGAAGATAATGAAAGCATAATTGCAGATAAAAATTATAAGAGTGTCAAAAATGACTGAGGAGCGCTGAAGTTGCAAATGAAATGGAAATATCAAAGCCGGGCAGATAACAGACCACTCGTGTCTTAATTGCTGTAGGTGAAAAGCAAAAGGAAGAAATGATGACAGCTGAGTGCAGAAAGAAGGTAGGGTTCATACTGGTCTTTGAGAGGCTCTGGCAAGAGGGCAGATCTCAAAGTGACAGCCCTGTACACAATGAGGAACTATTTATTCAAAGGTAGTCATTCTTGAGATAGTCAATTTTTAAAAACTGGCACAGTCTGGATATTGTCATTTTTTTTTTCTCCCAGATCCTATTAGTTTGAACCATATGAAATTACTGATACTCAACACTTACGGACTTGGTCATTTCCTAGATTCATATAATAGAATAGACGGGGTAACCACTGTGGAAGATTTCTTGGATCCTTTATGCAAAACGTGATTTTTAAATTAAAGAAAAATAAATCATTTTAGCCCGAAGCTAAATGTTTTTTAGTGCCTATTCATTTCTCTGGACGTGGATGTAGGTAGACCATGAGCTCCTCAGGGGAGGCTCCCTATTGCATGTCCCAGGTGCACAGACACACACAGAAATGTTTGTCTCTAAATGATCATTATGAATAAGACCCCAAAGAAAGTTTTGCTGAGTTATGAGGTGAACTATTTCTTTAAATGAAAACAAAATGTGAGCTTTTGGAGTGGAACCTGCATTGCGTCCTAATGTACCTTTCTGGATGGTGATGGTGTATAATGTTAACAGCCTTTCCTTGACATTCTTCCTGTTTTGGATGTTCCTTAACAATAAATAAAATGCATCATCAATGCTAAACATTAAACGAGTTTAATTCTGCTTGATGGATATTAGCAAATATTTACATTAAGGGGAACATTTCAACATCCCTCAAGAGATTATTCTAGAGACTAACAAGACAAGACAGTTATTTTCAGCAACAGCCAAATAATTGGTATTTGATAGAGTTGTCTGATTCACTGATAATTAAAATTATAAATGGGTCTTGTTTGGCCTGAGTGATTATGTTCATGCTCTGGTGAATTTGCCCTTTAAGTACTGGGGCATGTAATTAGACCCCTCTTTGACCTTTGAATATCATGGTGACCACATCTAGGCTGTGACATCCGTGGCCTAGATAAGTGCATAGAACCAGATGGTGTTTTCAGACAGAATTAACACAGGCTCCTATTACCATTCCTTGGCTTGCCATCTATTACAGAGAAAAGGACAGGTAAGTCACATCTCGAATGCGAGGCTACCGTGTCCCAGAACTTACTTTTATTCCCTGAGCAAGTTATTGATCCACGCTTGATTCAAAATACATTTTCTATTATTTCCCTTTCTTTCTACCTTAAATTGTTTTTCTACTATGTTCTATCTAATAAATTCTTATGTTAGGATACTGTGATATGTGCGTGTGTGTGTATGCATGTGTTTAGTATGTGACTTTCTAGATTCCTCTAAACTATTCCCAATACCTAATTTGTATTTATATTGTCTTCCACCCGAGTTGGATTCCCTGTATGTGTCCAGAGAATTGTGGCACTGTAGAACTTAATACCCGGTTACAAGAGTGGATCAATTCCAACCCTTTCATTCTATAAATGATGACATCAAAGTAGACAGAGCTTAGAGGTTAAACGACGTGCCAAAGGACACCCCACTTTTGAGGTGGCTCAGTACTTGAATGCAAGTCTCTTGGTTCCACCTTTCTAGTTTCTTTTCTTTCTAAAGATGACCACATAAGATGACATTTGAAAAAAAGAAAATTTTGGGAATTGCTACAACCCGTCAAACTACACGGGCATCTAGGATATCATATAGGAAAAATATTTTATTTATTTATTTATGTTAGAGAGAGCGCACACACAAGTAGGGGAAGGGGCAAAGGGAGAGGGAGCCCAACTCTGAGCAGAAAGCAGGAGTTGGTCGCTCAACTGACTGAGCCACCCAGGCACCCTTCGTTTGTAGAATTCTTATAACCAAACAGTGTCCAGCATTTCTTTTAAACAAATAAAAATGATTTTTGGAAAAAAAAATGATTTTTGTACTGCATAGAATTTGAAACTCTGGCAACTTTCTTTACTACTAGATCTGTTACTACCACCGTTGTCCTGGGAAACATCCCTGGGTAGATTTTTAAATAATCAGACTATACATGAACTCCATTGCTCAAAAGCTAGCCATGTCCTGATCACCATGGGCCACACACAGAAATTCTTATTTGCACCGGATATCCAAATGCAGGAACCAGACTGGGTTATTCACTGCTGTGACATGTTAGGAGCAATATACATCAACCGAGAGAGTGAGTTATTTGTGGTTTATGCTGAGAACGAACAAGGTGTGTTCCCATTGGAAAAGTGACTGAGGTGACAGAATAAGACAAGGGCATCAGATCTGAATTAGATTATGTAAAATGACCGAAAGGGGCAATTCTGGAGAAAGGGATGTAATCTGCCTCCCATGTAATGTTTACCAACGGCCTTGCAAGTGCTAACACCGCCTCCGTATGAGTGACCAGACACTGCTGATTAATGCAGTTTGTTTCCTTGACATTGTAACAGCTAAATTATGATGCTGGTGAAATTACAGTAGATCTGTATTTGAGGCATTAATTAAAATCTTGATGAGGGTGAGTTTCTTTCATAGAAACAATCCAAAATGAAAATCATATTTTAAAAACTACATTAATGGAGTTACGAAGACCAAATCTCAGATAATGATTGAGATTATTTCAAGATGATTTAATCTGAATGGCCAAAATTAAGTTATTTGAGTGGGCCTTTTATTTCTTTTTTTGTTTCAGGTCAAGTAATACTATAAATATTAATTGATGCCCCCAAAAAAGCTCAACAGAGAGAGATAACTGAAATAACGGCTATCATTTATGACATATTTAATTATATGTCAAGCGCTGTGCTAGCCTCTTTATGTGCACTAATTCATCCACTTCTGACAAACTTTCTAAGATAGATACCCTGTTCATTATCTTAAATTACAGGTGAGGAAACAGAGACAAAGAAAAGTACAGCCACTTGCCCAAGGTTACTCAAATAGCAAATGGCAGATATGGGATTGGAACCCAGACTCATCCCACTCAAGGCCACCATTGTCCAGTAGAACAGTCTGCAATGACAGTTCTCCATGCAACATTATCTAACATAGTGGCTACTAGCCACATGGAGCTCTTGAGCACTGATATGTGGCTAGTGCCACATTTATTATTAATTTTATTTATTTAAATGAGTTTCCATTAAATTGCCACCTATGGCTAGTTGCTACCATATTGGATGGCACACAGCTCTGGGAATTGTCCCTGACCTTTGTGCTTTGCTGCAAAGCTTCTGCTGATCTTCTATAGCATTTTATCCTTGCAGAATGGGAAGGGTCAGCCATTTCAGAGTAGGAGCAGTCAGTTTACACACACACACACACACACACACACACACACTCTCTCTCTCTCTCTCTCTCTCTCTCTCTCTGTTTTGTTTCTTTGGAGAATCCTAATACATACCGTCTCCATGAAATTTTAGTACCACAGATAAACTGTATAGCTTTTTGTACACTGTATTTATAGCTGTGCTTTTTACATAAAACAAGTAATCCACTCCCAAGCTCATTCAGATTTGCCAGATTCTGTTCCCTGAAGTTATAAGATAGGCCTCTGTGTCCTTGCTGGCTGTCTGCTGAGATTCACTCCCAGCAACTGCCTACATTCCTAGAGCTGCCTACATTCCTTGCCATGTGGTCTCCTCTATCTTCAAGTCAGCAAGGCCATGTCAACTCTTTCTTTTTTTTTTTTAAGATTTTATTTATTCATTTGACAAAAAGAGAGAGCACAAGCAAGTGGATCGGCAGGCAGAGGGAGAGGGAGAAGCAGTCTCCCTGCTCAACAGGGAGCCCGATGCGGGACTCGATCCTAGGACTCTGGGATCATCAACTCTTTCTTGTGCTTCAAGTCTCTGACTTCCCTCTCTTTTGAACTCTAGGCTCAGATTTAAAGAGCTCATGTGACTAAGTCAGGCCACCTAGAAAATCTCCCTATCTTAACGTCAACTGATTTGAGACCTTAATTACATCTACAAAAACCTTTCTCAGCAACACCTAGGTTAGTGTTTGATTGAGTAACATTTGTATGTACCAGAGGCCAAGAATTTTGGTGACCATCTTAGAATTCTGGCAACCACACTCAACAGATGTTCTCATTTAGTGAATTAAAACAATTCTCACATAAGAACTAGGGCCTATTGATTCTCAGTTTCTCTTGAGACCAGGGATACTTCTAAAACAGCACCTGCATCTCTCAGAATGTTTAGAGATACCTAACTAAAAGATATTTAAAGAGGTTGGGTTATTATTCTCATGTAGACTGTTTCTCAGCCTAAAGCCACAGTCATTAAGAAATACAAATGATCTGATATGAATTTGTTTTCCTACAGGAGTGTTGGAAATTTTATTTCTTTCAAAAATAAAGTTAAAAAATAAAGTTTATTAGAATATTTTCCCTTACATAAACATAAAACGTATCTAAAATGTGCAGATAGGCTGACTGAAGAAAGAAAAATAATCTATAGTCCCGTCACACAAATCTAGTCCTTTAAACATTTGGTGTATTTTCCATGCATTAAAACTGTTTTTTATAGTTACCCTCATACTAGATATTTACTTTTGTTTTCTGCTTTTTCCCGCTTAACTGTTTTTCCACTTAACATTAAAGCATTAGGCAATTCCTTATGTTCTTATGTTATTTCATAACTTTTAATCACTACCTAATATCCCCTAGGTAGACTCAACTGTAATTTACATACCCTTTCACCTATTGTAGATGTTTATTTCCAATTTTCCAATACCATAAGTACTATTTCAATAATGACCTTTTAACATGAGAATTCTTTTGTATTATTTTCCCACCAATCATTTACAGAAATGAAATTTCTTAGCCAAAAATTGAGGGTTTCATTTTAATATTGGTACACTTTCTGAGATATTCTTAAAAGAGTTTCCTTATTGTCTTCCTTTAAAGTCACTTCATTCTCCATCATTGAAATGGAATTGGGGGTAAGATATCAATTAGCTACAACCATTGACTACTTATTGACTCTCTTTGCACCCAGCAAAATAAGGTTTAGAGCCCTCATGAGAGTTGTAAAGGAATGAGGAATGAGACACAGACTCCATCATTGATGTTTGAAAGGATATTTCAAGGACAACGAATCCTTCAATTGTCAACCACAATAAAAAGAAGCCAGCTTTAAGCAAGAAGACCTCACATATTCGACACCACGATGTCTTTCTGAGTGCCTTATCCCTCACATGCTCTGGTACCTAGAGAGTTATGTGGGGGATGAAATAGGATAGCTCAATATCACTTTGTGTAACAGCAGCTTACAAACATTTTTATGTCATAAGCTGACCATGAAGAGATAATTTCAGATCACCTACATCAAAGAAATCTCCCTTTTGTTTTAGCTGTGCCTTGGCGAACAAAGTTCATGAACTTTGGCCATGTTTGCTTTTGTTTTGTTTTTTAATTTGGGCTCTGCATAGTACTGTCAAAACAAAAGACATGCTGCAGCTGTTCTTCTGAGAGATTTATGTTCATGCTGTCTCTTCCCTCCATCTACCTCATGGATGGGAAACAGGCCCAAGTGGGAGATGTTAACCAACATGGGTATAGTGGAAATAACATGACCTATGGAAATTGCTAGATCTTCAAGTGCCTGTTCTTCTACACATTGGTTGTAGGACCAGGGGCAACTAATTTATTTAATTTTTATGAGTCTTTGCTTTCTCATCTACATAATGGAGATGGCAATGCTTACCACGCAGGTTATAATTAAATCGAGATGATGTTTGCAACAACTGTCCAAGACCTTACCATTCCAAAATGAAGATGCCTCTTCGTTCTTACTTTAAAACTTCCATCCCAATACATTCGACCTTCACCCCCTAGTCCAACCAACCATTTTTGAAGTATGTCTGAAACTTCCAGGTGCATCTCCTGTCTGCATAAGAACAAATTGGTCCATAGGCTTCTACTTTCACCTTCTAGGTCTTTTATTCATTTATTCAATAAATATTTATTAAGGTCTCACCATATGCCCGCACTGAGAATCAATGAAAAAGACAATGTTCTTGTTCGGGGAATGCCTCGGGGAAATGTCTCTGGTCTGTGCCCACTTTGGGAAGAGTGGGCCTCTATTGTCCCCACTCTGATCCCTGCTTGTCCCCCTTCCCCCTCAAATCTGTTTATCTACATCACCTCGTTCCCAAAGCACAAAGTCTCCTAGTCTTTCCTAAAACCACAGGCCTTAGGTTCCTACCCTACCCCTTCTATTCCAAAATGTTCAGAGCATTTATTTGGGTCCATTCTTTCTTCTACCCCTTGCTCCTGAGACTCCTTTCATCCTCCAAAGACAACTCCTTCCTCCTGGGGTCAAAATGAAATCTCTCCGACTTATCAGTGCAGGCAGCTGGATGCTTTGGCCTGAGGAGCGTTGTGTCCACTCCCCAGGCACTCCCCGGGAGGAAGTACAGCCTGCGGGTAAGACCCTCAGATAAGAACAAGAACACCTGGGTTTGGCTTTCCTGTTTGCTGGCTTTGTGACCCTGGACCAACTACATAACCAGCCCCTGCCTCAGTGTCCTCATCTGTAAAAGGGATTAGAATAAAAGTTCTACCCCGTGGGCTCCTTGTGTGATTAAAACAAGGCAATACAGACAAAGTGCTTCCAACCATGCCTGCCAAATAGTAAATGCCAGCAAGCTTCTTTCCATGAAGGTAAAAGGCTTTCAACAGTGATGCCATCACAAGGTTTCAACATTGATCCTAACTGATTTTTTTTAAAAACCCAAACCAAAAGATGATAGGAATTTGATAGTTGATGCTGGGTAGGGGGAGATCCTATGTGAAACAAATTTTTAGTGATCAGGCCTCTTTAGGGTAAGAGAATTTCTCAAGTCTTACCAATTTATAAATACAAGGAAACAGTCCATTAAAGTCCAATCGAAAGCAAGAAAGCGGGGCGCCTGGGTGGCTCAGTGGGTTAAGGCCTCTGCCTTCGGCTCGGGTCGTGATCTCAGGGTCCTGGGATCGAGCCCCACATCGGGCTCTCTGCTCGGCGGGGAGCCTGCTTCCCCCTCTCTCTCCGCCTGCCTCTCTGCCTACTTGTGATCTCTCTCTCCCTCTCTGTCAAATAAATAAATAAAATCTTTAAAAAAAAAAAAAAAAGAAAGCAAGAAAGCCTGCCTCCAGGTAAACTGCAGAGATCTTTTTGGCTGGGGAGGCAGCTGGAAGAGTTTCTCTTAAGGAATGTTATCTGATTTATTCCCATTTCAAAGCTCCTTGGACAAGGACAAAAAGGCCAAGGGACCTTCTGGGGCAGTTAGCTATATTGTAATAAGTCAGGGACTTAATCCCTGTCTTTAATGAAGCTAGTTTGCTCATTGCCCAGGGAAGCTAGCAGCCCTTTGCTTAGCAACTTAATTGCTTTTCTCTTCACTGTTGAAAGCCAGCTTTGCAAATACAGGTACAGGACTTTCGTCATGCCTTAAATGATGTTCAGGAAGGTAATGCCTCACTTGAGTGGACTGGGCACGAACAGGTGTCAGGTCATCTCTTAGAGTTCCTTGCATAGAGAAACCAACCCCCGGAGACTGTGCCAGTTGGGTCCCCTCAGTAACCAGACTCCCCTGAAGCTGTTTTCCAACTGTAAAACCCATAAAGTGAAATTTATTGTACTTCGCTGTATTTTACTAGAGTTAGAGGGTTCCGATAAAATTTACTGGATGGATGTAAAACTCCGTCAATAGGAAAATGAACACTTTTCACAGGCACTCGCATTGAGCTGTTTTGATCACCGAACTGAATCCAGTACCTTGCTAGAAGGATTTCTCCCTGTTTCAGCATAACCGAGGGCAGGTAAATACAACTCCGGCTTTGCAGCCCTGTGGCTGAGGATGACAGGCATAATCTGACCTGCCACCCAAGGGTCTCAACCAATTCTGCTACGGCTAACATCCACCGTCAGAGATGAAACAGTGTGCCGTTCTTTCTGCTCTGAAGAGTGGGGTCACAGAGAGTGATGAGAACAAGCCCAGCCCCTCAAGGACGGTGCTCACTGGGGAATGAACATGGGCACTGGGGTTGGGAAGGGGCTTTGTGGGGGTCACCCTGCAGCTTAAAAGGGCATTTCATGGGACAGGACTTTCAAATCCTCCTGGAATATTGTCATCATGACCAGAAGGGAAAAATACTGTGAGGAGTTATTAAACCCCAACTTCTCCCAAGGTCTTGCTCAAACTAATCGTCTTCATTATCTAATAGAAAGAATGAGAGAAGGAAAGAAAGAGAGTGAGAGACAGAGACAGAGAAAAGGGGAGGGAGAAAGAAAAAAGGGAAGAACTAAAGAAGGAAGAAAGGAAGGGAAGGAGGAGGGAAAGAAGGAAAAGCAGAAAGGGGGAAGGGAGGGAAAAAAGGGGGAGAAAAAAGATAACTTCTCTTAAAAGTCTTCCCTAATTGATTTTTCCTTGATACATTTTCTCCACACATTGCTGGATGGTAGGCATTCCTCCTTTGAGATGTCTGCGTATGTGTGTTTCTAACGCACTAAGGCAGCGCTTCCCAAAGTGTACAATGCCTGATAGTAATGCACAAAACATTTTAGGTAAGACAGGAATGAATTTATTTTTGTACTCATGATTTAGCGTAATGCAGATTAGAAAAATATCAATTTTCCATTTATAGCGGTGACAAAAAAATCTATTTTTACTTTATTTTTTTTAAGATTTATTTATTTGAGAGACAGACAGACAGACAGAGTGTGTGAGGGGTAGGGTGGGGTGGGGGTAGGGATGGGCAGAGGGAGAAGGAGAGAGACTCTTAAGCAGACTCTGTGCTGAGCACAGAGCCCAACTCAAGGCTCGATCTCATGACCCTGAGATCACGACCTGAGCTGAAACCAGGAGTCAGACGCTTAACCAACTGTGCCACCCAGGTGCACCCCCCCAAAAAGATTTTATTTTGGAAAAACAAACATTTAATAAAAAAAAAGTCTGTATAAGAAAAAAACAATGATACATAACGTCATGTAAAACTTTTTAAGTGGCACTGGGAATTCTGAAGTTTAAAAAACTTTACGTAAAAGACACTGTAGACATCTGGAAGAAAGGTAATTATATTATCTTCATTTTCTCTTTCATTTTTTGTATCCCTCTCCCTGATCATCACACTTTGTGGGACAGAGGCAAAGCTATGTGTTCTGCACACTTTTGGTTTCTCCCTTGGGTGCACAAAAAGACAAATCCTTGCTTTCTTTCCCCATAATGGAGCCATATGACTAATTCCGTCCATTCGTATGTAAGAACAGGGGAAGCTCGCCCCTAAGACATGACCCTCCTGGTACTTTCTCTCTGTTCATCAGATGGCTTATTGTATGCCAAGGGCCCACCTGAGCATGCTATTTTCTAGGAGTTTATAGTATCCTGGGTTTCAGCACATAAATACCCAACAATACCATAGGGCAGACTGAAACCCGGACTATCAGAAGGCATTAAAAAAACAAAATTCACCTGAGTAAATTTTAAAGATTTTATTGACTTTATTCAGTGACTCATGAATCAGGATACCATCTAGCTCTTCACAGCTCCTTCGAAAACGAAAGAATTATGTAGGCAGAAGGGAGTAGGAACAAGGAAGCTATATTAGGAAAAGGCACATTGGCTGTGGCAAGAGCACTTTCCTTCAGGGGATGGCTGGGGTCAGTCAGGCAGATTACCTCACTAGTGCTGGCCAGGTGATTCTTTTTTTTTTTTTCCCCAGATACTTTAATTTTATTTTTTCAGTGTTACAAGATTCATTGTTCATATACCACACCCCGTGCGCCATGCAATACGTGCCCTCCTCAATACCCACCACCAGGCTCGCCCATTGATTCTTAATTGATTGGCTTAAGATTCCATTTCTGGGAAAGGCCAAAACTATACTTAAGCCTCAGTGACACAGGCCTGAGCATAAGTGACTCCATTTGGGGCCTGTTTTATTATTAACAGAGATAAAGCAGGAACATAGAGTGATGACAGATGAAAAATGAACGTATAATAAAAGCAGAGATATCAGCAGTACCTCAGGAGTCCTTCTTATGAGCCAAGAACTGTGCTAAACACTCCACTTGCACTATGCCCTTTAATCCTCACCACAGCCCAATAAAGAACCAAAAATTGAAGAGGTAAAATCACTTGCATAAGGTCCCTCACCTCTTGTCAGAGCTAGAAATGAAATACAGGAACCTTGAAGTAAAGTCCAACTTGACTTGTATAGAAAGTCTGATTAGACCCAAGGATGAGAAAAAGTTCCGGGAGGTAAAGAAAGAAGTCAAAGAAAACACCAAAGTGTCTAGTCAATATGTCAGGGAAAAAGAATCGTAATCTTAACCATGGCATAGAGTAACTTTTGTTTTTAAAGACTTATTTATTTATTTGAGAGAGAGAGAGAGCATGCACGCAAGCAGGGGGAGAGGCAGAGGGAGCGAGAATCTTTTAAGCAGATTCCCCACTGAGTGAGGAGCCTGAGGTGGGGCTCAGTCTCCCGACCGGGATATCATGACCCCAGCCAAAATCACAAATCAGCTGCTTAACTGACTGAGCCACTCAGGAGCCCCAGAGCACCTGGGTTTTTTAGTGGAAACAAGTATTTTCATTTATTTCATGTTGAGTTTAAGAGGCTGATGGGTCTCCGGTTGAAAATAGTGCTTAGAAATTCTAGTTGGCATAACAGAAGAGAAGTCAGTCTCAAAAAATAAAGATTTGAGAGTTGTTGCCACTCCAGAGGGAAATGTAACCAGAAAACAGGTCCACATCTTTTCGGGAGAGGGTGAGGAATAAGGCTTCTAGAACAGTAATGACAATGTTTAAGGCTACCTTTTGTATTAAAAAAGTGAAAAGACAAAGAGAAGACAGTGAAGGAAACACAAAGAAACTATCAAACACCTAAGGAAGGCTACTGTTTAGATTCAAAGTAATTCAATTCAATAGATATCCCTTTAGTCTGCATTAAGTCTAAGGCACTATGCTAGGTTCAGTGCAAGATTCTGTATATAAGATTCCTAAACACTTCCCTTTATCCAGGAAAAGCATCCTTCCTCCTATACATATGATAATGAAAGACTAAGAAGATAGAAAAGTATCACAGTCAATTTCAAAGATGGTTCTACCTCTGGCTGCCCTTTGAGACTGGATATACCCAGGAGACCACTTTGATCAAATGGATTAAATGAGTTTAAACAAGTAACTAGGCAAATCAGTAAACAGCTTTCCCACCGAAAATTGCCCTCGTTTTTTCTTTTTTCTTCCCCCCCTCCAACACTGGCTAAATCAACTGTTGTAGAAGAAACTACTCCAATCTTCTTTTTTCACTGTTCCCAACCCTAAGTTAGGTTTGCTTTAACACTGAAACTAAATGGAAAAGCAATTGGTTTTGTGGGTCTGTAGGATGACAGAACTAGATTAGAGGGATTTTAGGGGTCGTTATGTCCCAAACTACTTATTTTTACAGATGAGGAATATGAATCCAAGGGCAGCTGAGGGGCCTCGGTCACTGGCTTAGACGGTCAGTGACCAAGCCAGGCCAGGAATCCTGCTGGGTTCCTGATTCCAGATTCAACTCTTTCTCTTTCTCTACCATAGCATGTTTCTCTTTCTATAATTTGCACAATTTGCCACACAACTAGTTGTCCACTCTCCTGGTTATAAGTAGTATTTCTAAGTATTTTCCTTCTACAAATTCTGGTTACCTACTTGAAAATATAGAAGAGCTGACGAATTATTTGGTCAGGTCAAGTCTCTTAATTTGAAGCCAGGTCATGGAACAGAATTTGGATAAACACCACTCCCAGAAAAGCCAGTATCCTACAAATACCACAGTATCTTTTTTTTTTTTTTCAACACTACAACTTTTTTCAGGATTCAGAGATTGGGGACTTATGGGTTGGATATAAGAAAAAACATCATAGAAGATCAATACTTTTTTTCATTTTATAACCCTTGGATCAATGAAGTTGTATCTTCTTTCATATTTACCCTCAGTAATTACTTTAGCAATGGACATGGGTTTGTATTGATGCAGTAATAACTCATGAGCATATATTATTACAGGATGAAAGCTACACTGAATCAAGTAGTGTTGAATTAAAGGGAAAACGGTTAAGGAAATTCACTCTTAGGCTGAGAGATTATATGTCAAGCTATAGCCTAAAGTGAATTTTTATAGTTAAGTTATAAACCCTTGGAAATACTGAGACACTTAACTGCAGTTGGCATCTTTACGATTAGATCAAGACAAGTACCACCTTTAGAAACTACCAGATTTGCTTCTGTGGCAGTTGCAGTTTGGGACACATCCAAGGAAATGAGGAAGGAGAAACTCCATGCACTCAGACCATTCAATAAGTAAAGGGGAAAAAAATGGGCTCAGGATGAAGACAAAGAAGGGAGCATGAAGGGGGGGTGGGGACAAAAAACTAAGGTGATTGGATAGCCAAGAGAGAAAGAAGAAAATCTGTGACAGGAGAAGAGATTAAAAAAAGAGAGGTGAAACAGCAGAAGAGAAAATATAAAAGGGATGAGCAATTGGAACCATTTGAACATCAAAATAGTGATGACAGATTAGAGCCTATTAAATACTATTGAACAAAATAGGAATCTCTGAATCAATACTGATACAAACTACTAAGTACATAAATAGGGGAGAAGTAAAATCTCTTTCTTATGAGAGAATGCCAACTAATCAATGTATAATGAATGACAAAATTAGAAAATCACCATTTGGCAACATCAGAGTAATGATTGATTCAGGCTACTGTCATCAATGCACTGGCTAAACATATAAGCATACCTTATTTTATTGCCCTTCATATCACTCATCACAAGTACTGCATTTTTTACAAATTGAAGGTTGATGGCAACCCTGCCTTGAGTGACTCTATTGGTGTCATTTTTCCAGCGGCATTTTCTTGCTTTGTGTCTCTGTTTCACATTTTGGTAATTCTCACAATATTTCAAACATTTTCATTATTATTATATTTGTTATGGTGATCAGTGACTACCACTCACTGAAAGCTCAGACGGTAGTATATTTTAGCAATAAAGTATTTTTAAATTAAGGTATGTACATTTTTAAAAGATGTAAGGCTGTTGCATATTTAATAGACTATAGTATAAACATAACTTTTATATGCATTGGGAAACCAAAAAATCAATTCAACTTACTTTATTGTACTACTCACTTTATTGCAGTAGTCTAGAACTGAACCTGAAATATCCCTATGATATGCCTGCAATGGCTCAAAGTTTGATGAGGAACAGAATACTTACATATTGTCAAAGTAGCTTCCCAGAAGATCATGATTTATAATAAGAAATACACATTCAGTCTTTGACCCCATTTCTGGCACAGACGTCCTAAACCCCATGGAATTTCCTGTGATAAGAACAGCAAAGGTGTCTCTTGTTATATTAATGAGGTGATTTTTGGACCCCACCTAAGGATGAGGGTTGGTTGCCAGAGGAACCAACCCTGAATAGAGAGTTAGAAATTTCAGTCCCACCCCCTGATTTCCAGGGAGGGGAAAGGGCCTGGATGTTAAATCAATCACCAATGGCCAATGATTTAATCAATTGTTCCTGTGTAATGAAGCCTCCATAAAAACCCAGAAAGAAGGGAGTTTGAAGAGCTTCTGGGCTGCTAAACCGGAACACTTCCACATGCCATTATTCTGGGCCCCAAACTCTATACGGACAGAAACTTTTGTCTTCAGGATCTTACTCTACGTATCTCTTCATCTGGCTGTTGCTTCGTATCCTTTGATATCCTCTGTAATAAACCGGGATAATCTAATGTATAAACTGGTTTCCCAAGCTTTGTAAGCCTCTCTAGCAAGTTAGTCCAACTCAAGGGTGGGGTCATGGGAACCTCTGACATTCAGAAGCATGGGTAACAACCTGGACTTGTGATTATCATTTGAAGTAGAGAGCTGTCTTGTGGCACAGAGCCCCCACCTATGGAATCTGATGCCCTCTCCAGGCAGATGGTTTTAGGATTGAGTTGAATTACAAGACACCCCACTGGTATTGGAGAGCTGCTCCGTGATGTGGGAAATCCCTGCCACATGTTGGTACCTTCACTCCCCTTAAGATATTTCTGAATCACCAAGGGGAAAATGGCAGCATTCTAAAGGAGAATCTGGAAGACATAACCTTAAGGAAGAGATCAAAGTTGAAATTAACCAGTAATAGAACAAATAGGCATGGTGTGCCTTCTGATATGATGCACTGATGACACAACTGTCACTTTGGTGTTATTCCTTCCCAAAGTATACTACCTGAATCTGATCATGAGGAAACAGGAAAATTCCAGTTAAGGGTTATCTACATTACAACTGACCTGTACTCTTCAAAAATGCCAATGTCATTAAAGACAAGGAAAAATGGAGGAAATGATTTGGATTAAAGGAGTCTAAAGGGATAGAACATCTAAGTGCAATGTATAATCCTGCATTGGATCCTGGATGAGAAAAATGAAATTTGGTATATATTTGATTGGATAAAAATTTTAATAAGCTTTGATAGATCAGGTAATAGTCTTGCATCAGTAATTTCCCAATTATGATCATTGTACTGTGGTTATGAAAGTTAATATCCTTGTGTTTACAAAGAAGGATTTAGGAGTAAAAGGGCATCATGTCTACAACTTGCTCTCAAAGCAAAGTGTTAGCATTGCATTGGAGGGTTGCTCAGTGAAGGCTATATGAGAAATTTTGAACTATTCTTTCAATGTTTACTTATATATGAAATTATTTCAAAACCCAAAGTTTTAAAGAAAAAGGATAAAGAGAAAATAATAAATGATGACTATAGAGGAAAGAAGGTGAATAAGAGACAAGTGTTTGGTATAAATAAGGGAGGAGCTCCTGGGTGGATCAGTTGGTTAAGCCTCTGACTCTTGGTTTTGGCTCAGGTCAGGATCTCAGGGTTGTGAGACTGAGCCCTGTGTGGGGCTCTATACTCAGCAGGGAGTCTGCTTGAGATTCTTTCCCTCTGCCCCCCCTCCTGCTCAGCTCATATTCTCTCTCTCTCTCTTTCTCTCTCAAATTAATAAATAGATAAATAAATCTTTTTAAATCATAAAGGAAAAAATAGAAGATAGTCAAGGAAAGAATAAATGAAGAAAATGCATATGTCGGGGTGCCTGGGCGGCTCAGTTGGTTAAGCAACTGCCTTCAGCTCAGGTCATGATCCTGGAGTCCCAGGATCGAGTCCCGCATCCGGCTCCCAGCTCCACTGGGAGTCTGCTTCTCCCTCTGAACTTCTCCCCTCTCATGCTCTCTCTCACTCTCTCTCTCCCTCAAATAAATAAATAAAATCTTTAAAAAAAAACAAAATAAAAGAAAATGCATATGTCAACTCTAATAAGTAACTCTGATGTTGTGTACTTCTAAAGTTAATTTCAAGGTCTTTAAAATCGGGGGCTCATAGATCCTGGTGAGCTTCCGAGCCTAAGAACTCCCTGAACTGGCCTATAGAATAGAGGCAGGCACAGGAATTTGTTTTTGGAAGGTTTTCTGACTTTCTTTAGATTTGAAAAGGGGGAGGTCAATCTTCTCCCCGCTCCCTCTCCTCACCCCAGAGTTTAAGAACCAAATGTCTATATAGAGGACACCATATTTTTGTTGTTGCTGAATTTACCTGACTTATTTGCCCTGTCTTCTCAGTAGACTTTTCTCTCTCAAACTTTTCTTGGAAGAGACAGAGGCTCTATCCCAGCCATAACAGCTTTCCCTTGACGTCTGTGGAGACAAGAAGTCAAGAGACATTTTGAAGTGCCTGTTCCTTTAGAACTTTTGTCTATTAGGCTGGCCTATGTCAAAAACAGGAAAATCGAAAGCAATAACATGTTGAAAAGAGAAAACAACTTTCCTTAGGATGGCAGGAAGTCCTTGGGAAGACCAGGCCATTGCTATAGGCCTGTTTCTGTGGGAAAGAGAAGCTTTGGGAAGAAGGGTTTAGGGAACATGGGTTTCTCTATCTCTCAGCAGTGCTATGGGCACCACAGTGCTATGGACCCTGCCACAGGAAGGGGAGAATGATCCTTAAATAATGACTGCTGGCTCCCAGAATCCGCTGAGATCTAAACAAATGAGATGCTTTCTCAAACCTGACCAGGACACGGCATCTACCATACTCAAGAGCTTGCAACAAATGTGTCCTGCAACCTCAGGACAAAGCAAAGAATATCAGTCTTCATCCAAATCCCCCATTATGCTCTTCTTCATTTCCTACCTTTCTTAAGCAAAAGTGGCTGTGGTGTCTCATGTAAATAGAAAATTTTAAAAGTGGGCAGCCATCAGTTTTACCTACATGGATTCCACCAACAAGCCATCAATAATTTCTCTAACTCTCCCCTACCACTTTCCTTTCTGTTAGAGTCATTCTCAGCCACTAACTCTGTACATGGGGTTCTGGACAGGTCTGAGTTTATTTATATGGTCCTTAATTAGGTAACCATATATCATAGTTTGCCTAGAATAGGCCCAGTTTACACCTATTGAGGCACCATGATTATGTAGAGCATCCTTTGTACTCTCAAAGGTGTCCTAGTTTGTGTGGTAAATCATTTGCTCATTCCTTAATTCTCATTATATCAGAGAGATTAAGGTGAACTCTGTGTTAATGCTAAAAAGTCTCTGACCTTGCTAGTGTTACATGATCATCTCTAAACCAATCACCATCTCCCAGGGGATGAGATACACCGATTAGTCCATGGTGGTCATGTGCTCATCTCAGATGTTGATAAGTCATTGATGAACCCCATTCTGGAAAGGCAAAGAGGCCAAGCAAACCAAAAAGAAATTATTATAGGACACATGACTGAGGGCCTGCTCAAATTTTATACAGCTTGTTGGCTGGCTTAACTTTTATTGCCTCTGATTGCTATCGTTTTATCCCAGCTGAGCTGTGAACTTGGAGGTCAAAACTTAGATACAGATACAGATTTAGATAATATTTATAGATATAGATCCCTATCACATCGCATGCACTTATGCCCAAAGAAAATGTTCTCTAAATGTCTTTAAAATTAATTAAAGTTTAGAAATAAAAACTCAACCTTGTTTTCAGGTTGCAAAAATTATCTTCATATACATAATCTAATTTATTTCTAGAGATTTCATAGAATGAATATTCTTTTTATCCCTTTATTGTACTTGTAGAAACCGAGGCCTAAGAATACATGTCTCTTTGGCCAAATTAATGGAACTCAAATCCCAGTTTTATGATTTTTAAATTCCATAATTTTTCTTTCATATTTGTGACACTGAATGTTGTTTTATTTTTCCTGTTTATTTACCACCCTTTTTTTTTGCTGTTGTAATTAATACATGCTACTGCAAAAAAAAGAAAAGAAATGGAGGAGGAAGAAACATAGAAAAGCATAAAGAAAAGCAAATAATCCATATTTCCCATTACTCAGAGATAATCAATATTAAGACTCGATTGTATTTCATTCCAATCTTTCCTTTTGCGTATGGAATATATTATGGATTGAATTGAGCACTCCCACCCCAAGTTCATGTTAGAATCCTAACCCCCAACATGACTATTTTTGGAGATAGGGTTTTTTTTTTTACAAATTAAGTAAAGTTAAGTGAGATCATAAGGCTGGGGCCTTAATCCATCATGAGTAGTGTCCTTATAAAGAGGAAGAGACACCAGGAATGAGCATGCACAGAGAAAAGGCCATGTGAGAACATCGCAAGAAGGGGCCATATGTAAGCCAGGAAGAGATTCTCAGCAGAAACCAACCCTGCTGCTCCTTGATCTTAGAACTGTGAACTCTAGAACTGTGAGAAAATGAATTTTTGTTTTTCAGGCCACAAGCCTGTGGTATTCTGTTATGGTAGCCCATGCAGACTAATACACAGAATATATATTTTAAACAAATTTAAGATTATACTACATATATAATTTTGTATCCTTCCTTTTTTGAAGTATTGGAATTTTCCCCAAAATTTCAGTATTCTTGGCAAATCTGATTGTTGAAACAGAAATATAATATTTTACCATATTGAGATGCCCCGGATTATTTAATAATTCTCTATTGGATATCTAAGGTGTTTTCAATTATAAAAAATATGGCAATAAAAACATTATTATAAATTAATATTGTTCTGTAGTTCTAGCATTTTATGTACAATACATACATAAGGTAAGGAAAAGTTTACAGGTAAAGAAAAGCTTAAAATTTTAATATAATACACAAAATTGCTTTCCAAATACCAAATTTCACTTCCACATGCATTATCTCAGAATTTCTATTTCATTACATACTTCCACACTTAAGTATCATTTACAAATTATTTACCAATTGATAGGGGAAATTTCTTATCTTATTTTTCTTTTAATGTGCACTTACTTCATTTATAATAAAAGACTTTTTTATGTGTTTCTTGACTGTTCAATTTCTTCTTCTGTGAATTGTCAATATCCTTTTACCATCTTTGTAATTGGTTGGTTTTATATTTTTATTGATTTTTAAGCACTCTTTATATATTATAGATATTAACTTAATCTCTCTTTGTAATAAAACTTTATTTTAAATGTCATTTTAATGTACTTTTGTAAATATTTACTCCCACCTTTACCGTAGGTTAAAATCATAAGTATGTTCCCTTATAACCAAAAAGTGCTATATTTCTGTTCCTTTGATCAGTCCTAATGCCCACAAAAGGTCTTCCATGGACTGCTAAACCTTGTTATAACTTGATTCGTTATCACAAAGATTTTAAGATAAGGGTAGGTCAAAGCATGTTTCCTGAAGCAAACTTCATTCAGTGAAACCCTGATGTTACCCAGTTAACCTCTGACCTAGTCTTAATTCTGTTCTCTAACTCCTGTATTATATAAGAATACTGCAATGGTTTGAAGCGTTGAGTCAGATATGTCCAGAATTTCCAATTACTGTGAGAGTGACTCAGCCCAGCACTTTCAAAGGTTGACATGAAATAGCCACTTTATTTGAAAAGTGCTGTTTTAATCTGTGTCATAGCAACATTCAGAGTCTTTGGCTAAGATAAATAATTAACTTTCAGAGTGTGGGGGCTTTGTCTTTTATTTTGCTAAGAAATTGTGAATCTGTGCCAAACATATATTATACTCCTAAATCATCCAACTGTGATATGAGAATAATATATATTAACTTTATTGGCTAAAATGAAAACTGTGAAAACCGAGTCAATCTTAAAGAGGCATGTAGTAATTTTACATAATGACATCCCAAGTTGTGTATCACAATCCGAAATCCTAAAGATTCTGCATATTTTACGTGCTTTTCACATATTTAAAAAATTACAGCTTGGCTGTTTCTTCCTGCCCGGTTTATGATTGAACAGACACAGTCACATTTGAAAGGAATGCTGTTTATGCAAACCACATCACAGAGAAAGTAAAGGGGGAGGAGGTGCTCTACTTGGGTATATTTTAAAGCACCTAAGTTTAGGAATTAGAACATTTGCTTTCTAATTCATCAGATGCCATTTAGCCTGGGGTGGGTCACTCTACATCTCTCTTATTAAATTTTATTCCTGGATGTGGGAATAGTAGTTATTTATCTTATCTTACAAGTTCAGTAAGTAATAAAAACATTAACAGGTCTCACAACTTACAGAATCCATAAAAAGCAAAATTTGTCTTACAAACAGGTTTTGTTTGGCCTGCAAGGTGTTTAAAAACAGATTGAATCCGAGTACCCTTGGAGGACACACATGTCCCCATTTACCATTGTCGCTTCTTCTTCTTGTCTTATACCCACCCAGCTTTACCTCCTGGCCTCTGCAAACATGCGAGTGTGGGGCCACAGTGGTGTTCCAAGTGCGGTGTACAGATCACCTTCATATAGGCGCTTGCTTAAGAAAGCAGTGACCTGGGTCTTAACCCAAACTTATTAAATCTGAATCTCTGGAGGATAGGGTCTAGGAATTGGTGCTTTTAATAAGAACCACTGAACAAATGTGAGACTGTTATTTTTCATCTTTAAAAAAGCAACCATGATGCATGCATAGGAGTCTCCAGGGAAATTACAAACCCTCGCTGTCACGGCCATAGGCAGAATGATCTACAAGAGTCTAACTTAGACTCTTGTCTAATCGTATACTTTTCGTGAACGACATTAAACATGAATAAGAATGGTCTGTGGAAAGCCATTCGATCTTCCTCAGTTTCCTCCCCTGTACCAAAGCTCTTTAAGCTCTGTTCCTGATTCCAATGTCTTGGTGGGCGGTCTCCTTTCAGAACTTTAAGAGATCTTGCACTCTAACCCCACAGTCAATGTGGGATATACTGGTAAACTTTATTAGAGTTCTTACTGGCTTGTTTAAAAAATATTGATTATTGCCCTCTGCAGTGGACATCTGCTTGTTTTGCCTTCCTAGCAATCTACTCTGCCTTCTAGAGATAATGGAAACCCAGGTGGACATTGGGGAACCATTAATCAAGGTGGGACTGTTCATTAAGTTCACGTGACCCACACTTGGCCAATCAGATGTTCTCTTCCTGGGACTGGCATCTTGGATGCCATGACTTCAGGGCAGAAAACAGACAAAGCTTATCTAGAAGGCAGCACCACGACCAGACACTCCATTACCCTGTTCCAAAGGCCCAGATCCACCATGCGTTGTCCTTTCCAAGCCTGGATCTTTTCTTCTATGAGCCACCACAGATCTTTTCAGCTAGCCCTTTTATTTCACTTGAGTTAATCAGTGACAGCTTCTGCCACCAAAAAAATTTAATTCATCCCCCTGCAAAAGTCTCAGCTTCCTCTCTCCCAGCATTTACACAGCACATCAAGGAGGCTCTGGTCAGAGAAGAGGCTTGAAGAAAGATCACCTGCAGAAGAATTTTACCCTCCCAGCTGATGCCTTGATTTTGCCTGGCTTTTTAATTCTTGTTCAACTCCCCTGATGCAGTCTGACAGTTTGAGGAGTACTGTTTCTTTACGATAAGAAAGCATTTGCCTTAGGGAGGAGGGAGAAGATTGAATAGAAGTGTTTTATATTCACTTGAACCACAATTATTTTGCTGACACAGGGCAAGGTATTAACAGGGTTTTGCTGTTGGAGAATTAAAAGCCATTTGGCCTATCCCTTGTTCAGACGTTTCTCATTTTTAATATTGTAGTTTAAATACAGTAACATGTGGTTAAGAAAAAAATAAAAATGCGCGCCCTGACCTATATGGATATTCGAATTCCCATGTGATTGTGGTGTTTGGGGAAGATCTAGATGGAAAGGTTTCCACATTCAGGCTTTGAGTCACCCTTCTGATTTAATCCCCCTGATCCATCCTTTCACACCCTTTTTCTGGGGCCATCTATTCCATCCTCTAGCATCTGGTTCTCATCCCTAGCTATGCATGTGAATCCCTTGGGGAGTTTTTCAAAATATTGATTCCTCGCCCCCATCACAGTGATAACTGCTTTAGCTGGTGTGAGGTACCGTCTGGGTATCAAGATTTGTGATGCTCCCCCAAGTTATTCTAATGCACAGGCAAGTTTGAAAATTCACGGTTTAGGGCAGGTTATCAGCACACATAATCCACAGCCAAATCCAACGCTTTTCTTGTTTTGTAATTAAAGTTTCTTTCTTTCTTTTTTTTTTTTTTAAGATTTTAGTTATTTATTTGAGAGAGAGAGAGAGAGCACAAACAGCGGGAGAGGCAGGGAAAGGGAGAAGCAGGCTCCCCACTAAGCAGAGAGCCTGACGTGGGGCTCAAACCCAGGACCCAGGACCCGAGCTGAAGGCAGACCCTTCACAGACTGAGCCACCCAGGCACCCGTAATTAAAGTTTCACTGGAGCCCAGCCATGCTTATTCCTTTGCATATTGCCTATTATACTTTCTTGTTACAACGGCCTAGGTGAGCAGTTGTGACAGAGTCCTTATTGCCTGCAAAGCTGAAATATTTACTATCTGGACTGTTAGGTAAAGAAATGTTCAACCCCACATTTTTCACTTTCACTGGAACAGTGAAACGTGTACCTGTGTCAGAATCACCTTGTAAGGCTTGTGAAAACACCTTGCATGACCCTACCTGCAGAGCTTCTGAGTCAGTAGGTCTGGAGTAGGGCTGGAAATTTTGTATTTTTTTTTTTAAGATATTATTTATTTATTTGAGAGAGAGAGAGCAAAAGCAAAAGAGATCACAGAGGCAGAGGAAGAAGCAGACTCGCTGCTAAGCGGAGAACCCGATGCAGAACTTGATCCCAGGATCCTGAGATCATGGCCTGAACCAAATGCAGATGCTTAACCAATTGAGCCACCCAGGCACCCCTGGAAAATTTGTATTCTTAACAAGTTCCCAGATAGAGCTGATCCTGCTGGTCTGAGATCCCACTCTGAGAATCCTCATAGCAGAGCAGTGCTTCTCAAACCATGATTGCCTAGAAATCACTGGAATTCTTGTTGAAGTGATTCTGCTTCAGCCAGCCTGGAATGAATGCTGAGGTTCTGTATTTCTAACAAGTTCCTAGGTTATGCCCATGAGGCTAGTCCACAGACCACACTTTGAACAGCAAGACTTTAAACGTTTTTGATTTTCCACCTCTATAACTTTGCTCACAATGACTTGACTCTGAGTGTCCAATTTTTATGCATTTTCCAACTTTCTCTTCCATGAAGAGATGACCTCTTTTTTTTTGTATTCAATTTCATTAGAAACCCAAAGTGCCTTTCATAGGGTGCCTTTCAGCTTTTCACCTTGTATTTGCAATTACATATATTATATCTATTCCACTAGATAGATACCACCCTCACAAATATTTTATTTTTTTGCCACTTTTTAAAATTACTATTAATATATAATGTATTATTTGTTTCAGGGGTACAGGTCTGTGATTAATAAGTCTTACACAATTCTCAGCACTCACCACAGCACATACCCTCCCCAATGTCCATAACCCAGCCACCCTATCCCCCTACCCCCCAGCAACCCTCATTTTGTTTCCTGAGTTTAAGAGCCTCTTATGGTTTGTCTCCCTCTCTGATTTCATCTTGTTTCATTTTTTCACTCTCTTCCTCTACGATCCTCTGCCTTGTTTCTTAAATTCCACGTATCAGTGAGATCATATGATAATTGTCTTTCTCTGATTGACTTATTTTGCTTAGCATAATACCCTCTAATTCCATCCACGTCGTAGCAAATGGCAAGATTTTTTTTTTTTTTTGATGGACAAACATTTTAGACATGGCAAAAGAACATAGTAGAAATACTTAGAGATGAAGATCAAAGGTAATTTGACTGTTGATGTTCTCATTTTTTTGTCCTTCCCATTTCAAGCAAGAAGTAAAATTATGGGGCTCCTTTGCCCCAAGGGAAGTTCGCTGTGTGGTGGAAAGCTGAAGATGCTGACAGTCAGGAAAACACCCTGTCTCACTGAAAAGCCCAAAATCATGGAAGAGCCTATGTCATGTGTCCCAGGGAGAGTGGGAGCAAAGAGTGTCTCTGAAGAACATGAAAAGATAAAGACTGGGCTTTTCTCTCCCAGACCGAGAAGGGAGGCAGCAGTTACCCATACCTTCTCCCTAGCCGCACCCAGAGTGGTAACAAGAACTCAGAGAGCAGCAGCTGTGTGGTGTTCCTGGAGAGACTGGACATGGTCCCTGAGGGTCCCAGGCCTGGAAAAGTCTTCCCATCCTGTGGGTGGTACAAAAGTAGAGAGTTATGTGGTTTCAAGGAACAAAAGGGGCTTGGTCAATGCTGTTGTCCCTGTTAACCAAGGTGGCATGGGGTAAATGTGCTACCTTCCAGGCACCACATAAGCTTCTCAGATTCTTATAAAACACTAAGGGGAAATCTGATTTGCCAATCAGAAAATCCTAGTCAGTCCTGGGATCAAATTTGAATTGATCTAAAGAAACTACACAGGTATGATTCTTGTTTTGAAAATCTTGAGTTTGTGGACAATGATTCACCATCATGTACATTTCTAGAAATATTACTTGAAGAAATATTTGGAAAATTGACAAAGATTTATCTATGAGAATATTTATCATAGAGTTAGTTATTTAAATATTATAAAAGTATTTTGATACAACCATAAAATGGACTACTATTAAGAATCATGTGGGGCACCTGTGTGGCTCTAGTGGTTAAGTGTCTGCCTTGGACTCAGGTCACGATCCTGGAGTCCTGGAATCGAATCCTGCATTGGGCTCCCTACTCATCGGGGAGTCTGCTTCTCCCTCTGACCCTCCCCCCTCTCGTGCTCTCTCTCACTCTCTCTCTCTCAAATAAACAAAATCTTTATATATAAAAAAGAATCATGTGCGAAAGATATTTTGATGCCATGAAAAGTTATTTTCAATATTTTGTTTAGGACAAAAAGATTATAAATCAGCATATACAGACTGATCTCAACTTAAAAAATAAGTACCTGTCTATGGGCTTCAAAGTGCTGAAAAGATAAAAAAAATATTAATAGTGGTTAACTCTAGGTAGTGAGATGGAGTGATTATTATTTTCATCTTTGTGGCTTTCTAAATTTTCCAAAACTTTGACAGTAAAAAATGTACATATTTCTTAATATCAAAAAAATGTTTAAAGGTCATTTTTTTAAATATAGCTTTGAGTCTTAAAATCCAAAAAAACTCTCACTTTGGGTGCCGTAAGTATTCAAATCTCCATGGCATAGTGAAGATTAAATCTCCATTTATTTGACATTTTGCTTTTCTTTCCTGAGGACTGAGCTAACAAGCTTTTAAAAGCTACACTTTTGTGGCTTATTCTGAAAATTTTCACCAACTGCTACTGCCTCATGTCTGCTCTCCCTACCATTAGTAATATCTGTCTCTAGACTATCATCAACCTGGCTGTTCTACTTAGCTTCTCAAAGCATAGGACATTCAGTGCTGAAGAGAAGTTCAAGTGTACATTCAAATCTCAGCTCTGAATGGTCAAAAAGCTCAGAGAAGAAACACAAGTAAAACCAATGAATCACTGAAGAAGAAATTAGTACAAGTTTATTGTGCCCACATCAAAAGGACACTTTGCAAACTGGGAGCATTCAAACCAAACCGAAGAATGAGACTCAGAGGCGTATGTTATAAAGCAACTTATCCAGGGTGCCCGCAGTGACGGTTTAGTCTTCACAGCGGTTGGCTACAATATTAGAATTTTCTTATATGAAAGGAAGTTGTTAGTGGTTACCTCTTATCAATTTCAGGGAATGATTTAAGTTTCAATTATGATTTTCAACGGCACAAGGAAGAAGTGACTCAGGTCAAGTTAGCCTCGATGTATTACAAAATAAGCAAAATTATTACTTGTATGACTAAACTGGTTTTGTCTACTCAGGGAATTTTCAAGGCTGGTCTCCATTTGTGTTTGGCTTTAACAGTACTGTCTGGCTGTGTGTAGGCACTAAATGTCAACTTACTCGTCTGTAATGTGGAGTGATAATAGCACCTACATCGGGGTTGTTGGCTATAAAGATGACCACTCCATGAAATGTTTAGCAGTTTTGTTACTTCCACTCTCTTAGCTTTGAATTATTCCTTGGGCCTCTCTTTTTCTTATGTGAATACCACTGCTTAACCTTGAGTCAGGGAAATGCAAATTAAAACCAGAAATGAGATAATATCCCCACCAGGTCAATTTTTTTTTTTTTTTTTTTTTTACTAAATCAATATGTTGAAAAGGACATGGAGTAATGGAAACTCTAATAAACTGCTGGTTGCTGTAAATTGATACAACCACTTTGGAAAACAGGTTGACATCATTTAATAAAGTCAAAGATATGCAGCCTTATTGGCCTTCAGTTCTTCTCCTAACTACATGTTCTAGAGAAATTTGTGTATATGTGAGTCAGAGCACATACTGAGAATGTTTATATCGGCACTGTTATGACTGAATTGCATCCTCCCCAAAATTTATATGTTGAAGCCCTAACTCCCCAGTGTGACTGTGTTTGGAGAAAGGGCCTTCAGGGAGGTAATTAAGTTTAAGTGAGGTCATAAGATGGAGTCCTAATCTCATAGACTGGTACCCCAAGAATAGTCATATGTATATGACTTCTTGACCCCATAATCACACAAGACAATTCCTAAAAGAAATCTCCCTCTTTCTCTCTATACCAGACTAGGTATTATACTGAGGGAGAGAAAGAAATATTCTTTTAGGAAATGGCTCTTGTGATTATGAAGACTAAGAAGTCCCATGATATGACATCAACAAGCTGGAGAACAAGGAAAACTGTTTTGTAATTAAGTCCAAGTTTGAAGGCCAGAGAACCATGAGGGCAGATGTGATGTCTAAGGGCAGGATAACTTGAATGTATGGCTGTCCCAGCTCAAGCAAAAAGCAAATTTGTCCTTCCTGTCTTTTTGTTATATTCAAGTCCTCAATGAGTTAATTGATTCCCACTGGCATTCATGAGGGTGATCTTTACTCAGTCTAATCACTCAAATGTTAATCTCCTCTGGAAACACACCCAGAAATCATGTTTTACCAGCTATCTGGTAAACCCTTAGCCTAGTCAAGCTGACACATAAAACTAACCATCACATCATGTGAAAATAAAACAGGTGTCTGCAAACAGGAAGAGAGCCTAACTCTGTCAGAAACCAAACTCTATCAGAACTTTGATCTTGGACTTTCAGGCCTCCAGAATGGTGGCAAAATAAATTCTGTTGTTCAAGTCTCCTAGTCTGTGATGTTTTGTTATGTCAGCCTGAGCAGATTAAGACCAGCGTTATTTCAAATGGCACTGAACTGGAAACAACCCAAATATTCATTGACCAGAGAATAGATGATAGATTTATGGCCCGTTCATTCAAGGGAGTACCCTATAGCAAATGAAAAGGAATAAACTACAGATACATGAATAAAAACCACAAACAAATACAATGTGTAGCACAAAGAGCAAAACACGAAAGAATGTATACAGTATGATTCCATTTATGTAACGCTCCGTGATAGGCAAAACTGAACTACATTTTTGGGGGGATACATACTTAAGTGTAAGATTATGTTTTAGAAAGGCAAGAAAATTGATTACCATAAATGACAAGATCGTGATTCTCCTCCAGAAGGGCACAAAGAGTATTGTGTTAAAAAAGGAAGACACAGGTCTTCTGGGTTGCTGACAATATTCTATTTATTGATTTTGGTAGTAGTTATACAAGGGCCCATTTTATAATCATTTATTATACTGATATTTATGATTTATGCATATTTCTATATGAATGCTATATTTCATATTTTAAAACATTTAATGTATTTAGGAGAGTGCTAGGAGTATGGCACCTTGAATGTGTCCCTGCTGTTTGCTAATCTCAATTCCTACCTAAGAGTAGTTTTCCTCTCCTGACTTGGTCTGGCAGGCAGGCAAGGTCTATAGTGTAGGAGTGTGACTTAAGGCTCTACAGATCTAGATAGAGAAAGTTAGAGCCAGACTTTTTCTTCTGGCTTTAGGCAGAAACCCAGAACTGTGGAGATCCCAGAACTGTAGAGAATTCTGAGCAAAATCAGCACACCTATAATCTTGGAGAGGGCATAGCTGTTGGGAATCTACGGCATTCCAAGAAGAAGAGAGATGCCCTCCCGCAAGGTATTCCAGGGAGATTTCCCTTTCTCTTTCCCTTGGAAACTTCAACTGGGTACTGACAATTGGGCACTCCGTTGAGTATTGAACTGGACACATAAGCAGAGATATCTTTGTGCTCACCACCTACAGAAGTGAGTACCCCCACGAGTTCAGCCTGAGCTCTGAATAGACAAAAGAATACTATAATTTATCTAAAGAGTCCTAATGGCCAGAGAGAGGAAAAACATTCAGAACATCCAGTAAAGCTGGTTCTTAAGTAAACAGAGATGTTGACTAGATAGACAATTACTAAAACAGTGCAACGAATGTAATATAAGAGATTAGGAAATTCTGTTTCGGTCCCCAAAGGATTTGTGGACCTAGAAATCATGATTTTTGAATGAAAACTTTAATTTATAAATTGAATGAGAATTAGTGTCCCCGCATATCAAATGGAACATATATCCCCAAACATTGTAAAACTTCAAAGAGATGGCGATCATGAGGGAAAAGGTAGAAGACTTGGAAGATGATTAAGCATGAATAACAGAAGATCTTGAAGGAGAAAAAAAAAAAACAGATGAAAGAGAGGTGATATTTAAAATTCCTATACTGAAGAAAACTTGAGTCTCAACATATAAACGGCCTCAGTGAGTTCCAAGTGTTACTTAAGAGGATATGATAACTATTTGCAAAGAAAAAAAAAATCACTCTGGCATTAGAATAACATCTATAGATAATTGAGAGATAAAGATTTGTAATCATTCAAACATCAGGAGGTTGGGAATATATTTGTATACATGAAAGAGTTCAAAGGATTTGGTGCTCATATGCCCCCTTTTGAGAAAAGGACCTTCACCAAAAAAAAAAAAAGAGTCGCAACAAAGAACTCAAGATAAGAGAAGACAAAGAGGAGAAGAAACAATAAGTCTTGCAAAATATATAGTTAAAAATTGCCTGGGAGTATAAACATATGAGCTAAAACAAAGATTCTTAAAATGTAAGAGCCAGATTTCAAGGGAAGACAGAATAATGGATTGGAACTGAACTGAAACATTCATTTTAACTATCTTACCAAAACTTGAGTTGTCAAGGTTGTAGAGATGGGGAAAGAATAAGCACTAGTAAACTAGTGTAAGAATAGATCTTCTTGAAGAGAGATGTGTGGCTGGTAGGGTAGAGTTAGTATTTTGTTTTCATATTATCGAAAAGTATGAGTTTGTGAACATCCGGAAAGGGAAAATGGGATGGAAAATACAGTTGCCCTTCTAAATTGATGGATGCAAGTAAGGGGACAGGAGCTGGAATAGTCTGCTCGATCAGATAACAAAAAAAAGGCAGATGGATGTGGCTCATCATTAACCGATCTTGTTTCTGTATTAGCAATGACTGAACTATAAAGGACAATGAAGTTTATAAAAATAAATTGAGGTCAAAATAATAATCAACAATTAATTTAAAAATTGTACCATTAACTTTTTATTTTAGAATTGAGCAAAAATTTTGGCTCTGAACTTTCTAAGTTTCCATTTTGGCACAAATTTTCCCAGATATTTTATTTTTTGATAATCTGAGCAGTTTTATAAATTGCCTTAAATAAGTTTTACAACAAGACGCAGTGTACATTTTGAAAGTTATTTAAGATGCAAATATATTTTTTGAAAAAAGCCTATATACAAGTATATTTTAGAGACAAATATGACAAAAAAAGTGAAAAGAAGGAGAGTAAAGGGATGGTTAAGGAGATACCATGCAAAAGCAAACGTTAAGAAGAAAAGAGTGACAATATCAAACTCGGATAATGAATTTAGGTTAAAAATACCAGACAGCATAAGATATACTTGCCGTAGATCTTTATGCACTGAAATACATAGCAGTTGAATATAAAGCAAAAATGCATAGAAATGCAAATAAAATTTAATAAAAATGCAAATGTAGTAGTATCCCTTAGTATGCCTATTCAGAATTGAAGAGTTGTGTTAGACCAAAAATGAGGACGCACATAAAAGAACTGAATAGCACAATTCTATAACTTTTAAATAGAAAAATACATGTATATATCCATGGAAAATTTATAAGAATTAATTACATACTTGGCTAAAGAAACTATATAGGACATGTTCTGTGATCAAAATGTAATGAAGTTAAGAATAAGTAGTTTTTTAAAGTAGACTGAAATAATAATTTATAAAAGACTTTGGATCACAAAAGAAATCAAACCTGAAATTCCAAGTGGTCTGGAAAGGAGTGAAAATAAAAATGCTTCATCAAAAACCTAAGAATTTTAATAAAGGTTTTGTTTAAGGGTAAATGTATGGCTTTCAATGCCTTTATCAGGAAAAAAGAAAGAGAAAAAAAGGGGGGGAGAAAAAAGGAACTAAATCCTTCCTAAATCTTTTTGACTTATAAATTTTTAGAAAAAAATTAAGCAACAAAATCTACCAAAAATTGGCAAATAGAAATTAATAAAGATAATAGCTAAGTTGATTTAATGAAGACCAAAACAAAAAGTATAGATATTCAGAAGCTGCTTCTTTGATAAGACCTAAAATTTCTTAAAAACCGGGAAAGCTCAATTATGTAAGGAATAAAAAGCAAAAATATGCAAGGTTAGAAATGAGTTAGAAGACACAATCACAGATGCAAAAGACAATCAAGAGAATGCTCAGAAAAGCACTTGTAACCCCGGCAACAAACCAGAGGAAAGAGGGGGATTTCTTTGTAAAATGTGCGTCCTCACCACAATGCTTCACACATGAGTTTGATAACATCATCTATCATTATTATTGTTATTAGCATATCACACTCAAATATTTCTACCAATTCACTGTAAGATAAAGCTCGAACTTCCCTCTCTGAGAAAAATCACCAGAAACTATCGAAGGCTAAGCATCATCTTCATTATTAACAGACATTTATGGAACATGCATTACATCTAAGACCTGGTCTGATTCAGTGAAATAGGAGATGACTTCTTCTGGCCAAAGCTTCGTATCTTTAGGAGCTGATATGTACATGTGAATAATTATTTCAGACTCTCGGGGACAAGAGCCAAATAGGCAACTGAGATAACACCTGTTATGGGAAGACAAGGGTGGGTTAGATCCCTTCGGTAGGTTGATGACAGAAGGAATTCATGGAGGTGGGACTCATCCTTCCTGAAGGATGGGCTGTTTAAAATAGACCTTGAAGAGGAAAAGGAAGGGAGACTGGAAAGAAAATGAGGAATTCCACGTTTGTCAAGTAGCCAGTTTGGTTGAAATAAGGCAGTATATTTCAGAGGGAGCTAAGAGGTGAAGAAGATAAGACCATGTTGGACCAGATGATGGAAAACTCTGAATTCAGATCTGCAGTTTGGGATGTTTCCTATAAGCAGTGCATTAATCGTTGGAGAGTTTTGCACAAGTCAGTGATATAATAAAGGGCAGTTGGGAGGAGGGATAGACTTGGAGCGGCAGGACGGGGGCTCTTGTCATTATTTTAAGCCCCACAACAACCTGGTGAAATCCAGAAATGTCATTATTCCCATTCTGCCAATGGAAAAACACAAAATGCTTATTCTGAGCCAAATGGACCAAGAAGCTGCGTAGACAATAAAACAAAGGTGCCTGCAGAGAGATTGGCTGGGCATCTGCTGAGGTGCCCGGCTGCCCTTTGCCAGTGGGACACCGTCCTACATTTGACAGCAGAGGGACTCTCTTAGTTTTCGGTACTCCCAGCTCCTCCAGAGATAGAAGCTTGGGAGAGAGAACCCCTTTGTTGTCGACATTAATTTATACACCACGAATGGGGCAAATTTTCCAAAGGCGTTTACTCCATTTAGCTTGGGGTTTGACTCTCCATAAAGCTTAGCTTCCTCTCCCTGGGCGCACAGCCGTCCTCCATGGTCCGTGTCATCTCCAGGAACACAGAGAGTTAACCTTTGCAATCAGATTTGCTCTGTGCAACACGAAGTGTCACGCAGGAAAAGAGTGTACAAGGCGTCTGTGAAATGTATGAAAAGAAGTCCAGGAATTCAGTTAATTAACCACATCAGTTTCTTAACGTGATCAATTTTAATTAAACTGAATTTTAATAGAGATCTGTGTAGTCTGTAGAGACCAATTGCTAATTCTACAAAGCATGTGCTGCTTTTCAGTTCAGATTTGCTCCCATCTAATTAATATGGATAGAGCATTAAGCCTTTTTGGACTCTGGTGGTTTTCATTTCATGACTATTAATGATTTTAATGAACTGGACTAATTCAGTAGTTTTCATCCCAGTGTTTCAGGGCTTTGTTCATCACAAATTTCAGGTTTATAATTGGTTTCCAGGTCTTAACAGTGGTCATTGATCAGCTTCAGCAGTTCCTTTTACAACTCGGCAGGCGCGCTGGAGACTCCGTTAACCCCTTGCCGCCCGGAACTAAGAGGAACAGAGCAGGACTTGAGAGCAGGAGTCGGGGCCTTGACTAACCGGCCTAGCCAACTTTAGCAACCTAACACAGCTACGGGTGCGGGGCAGGATTCCAATTTCTTGTGGTAACGCTAACACAGGGCCGAATAGGAGAGGTCACCCCAGCCATGTGGAGGATTTAAATTAAAAAATAAAAAATAAAAAATATGAGATTAATTTTATCTTTCGGCTTTAATGTTTAATACCATAGGTGAGAAATACGTTATGAAATGATCCTTCTTATTTTGGCGAACCAGATTTTTCTAACCACCCATTGGCCCCTGCCGACTCCTACCAGGCATCCTCAACAATTGCTAAACAGCAAGGACTAAGGAATAAGAGAACGAGAAACTATGATGAGATGATGAAAAACAGAAACCGGGAAGCTGGGCTGAGAGGGGACATAGCTCCTGAAAACTAACGCAGACCAAGCGATGAACCCAGGGGTGAGTATATACTGTGCCTTCTCTGGAACCAACTTCACCATCATCAATTTCAGCCTCCCACCTCCCATGAAAGCAAAAGGCAAACTTTTAAATATTTCATATCTAAGGTGACGATTGACCTCATCATTGCTGCTGCTTCCCTACTCAGTTCTGGAAGGCGACAGGCAGGACATACATAGTTGTCTGGGTCACACCACTCAAAGAAAGCAAGGTAAAAGAAGCAAACTCTCTGATACAGGTGCCCATATCTTTAATTATCCTTGTAAGATGAGCATAAACACTCAAACTCCAGTCCCACCTTCCAGAAATGTAGTTCATAATCACTGGAAGCTATTAAAGGCTTGCTTTCCTCCTGCCCTCTCATCTGCCATCTGCAAGACGTAACAATCTTTGCAGAGGTGCAGCCTTGTAATTCTCAAATGTTCTTGGGATTTGTTTTTGAAGCCATTCTGCCAGAGGTCGAGATGATTTGGATTCCAAGTCCAGCTGGAATCTCTCCAATAGTTTGATTTGTAAAAAAGATCTTTCCCATCCAGGAAGGTTCTTACCAAGATGGTGATTCTTATTATCATCTCTGTATTTTCAAGCATAGATAATCCAAAGGACAAATTAAATGAAAGTCGTATTAAGTCAACTACTATGATGTAGTATTTAACATGACCCAAGAGAAAAAGAAAATTACACACATGAAAAATTTGATATATTTTATATTTTCCTCTCTCCCTTTCTGTCAGGGGTACCTGGTTTCTTTGGCAACATTGGCTGATAGATTATGTCTCTGATCAGTTGAATTCATTTCCCTCATACAAGTTAATACATTTAAACAAGCTGCCGGTCATAATAGAGTTGTCTCTACATGTTTAATTCTGTTCATCTCTCAATCCTTTTCAGTCTTGCTTCTGTCCCACAGAGCTGCTGAAATGCTCTGTCACCTATAAAACGGTGATAATAATGGCTTCCTTGTAGGGTCATTGTGTAGATTAGCACACTTAACAAGGTGCCTCAATAAATTACGGCTATTATTACCACTCGAGTCACCAATGACCTCCTGATTGACAAATGGTTTAAGTCCTCATCTGCTGAGCTGTCTGAAGCACTTGACACTCTCAGCCATACCTCCTGAAACTCTTCCAAGAAACCATTTGTTCGTACATTCATTCTTTCAGCAAATATAAATGGAACATCTGTTATACTAATCAGTCAGTGTTCTAGGCACTGGGGATACCATGGTAAGCAAGGCAGAAAGTCCTTGCCCTCTTGGGAGCTTTTATTTCTTCTATAGAAGAAAATAAACAAACATGTATAAAAAATATTAGCAAACATTTATTGAGACCTTAAATTGTGCCAGGCAATATTCTCAGGGTTTTTTTTTTTTTTTTTTTTTTTTTTGCCTATTTTAACCCATTTAGCTTATTTAACTTATAGGAAATGGTAGTATCATTAGTCTCCTGCCACCAAGGCACAGGGAAGTTAAGTATCTTGGCCAAGGTCACTAAGTCGGTAAGTAATGGAGCCAGGATTTCAATCAAAGCCCTCTGCTCCATAATCCAGGCTCTTAAATGTGATGTTCTACTAAAGAAGAGAAAACAGAATGAGATCACACAAAGAAAGCTACTGTCGATGGGGTGGGCAGGGAAGCTTTCTTTGAGGAGGTGATATTTGAGCAGAAATTTGAATACTGAGAAAGAATGAGAAAAGGATGGTGTCCTGGAAGCCATGCTCTATGGACTGAATTAGATATGTTCCCTAAATTCACATGTTGAAGCCCTAGTCCCCAAAGTGAATGTATTTGGAGGTAAGACTTTTTGGATGTAATTAAGGTTAAATGAGGTCATTAGAGTAGGGTCTGATAGGATGGGTGTCCTTATAAGAAGAGGAAGAAAGAGAGCTCTCTGACTCCCCACCCATGTGCACCACAGAAAGGCCATGTGAGGACAGGGAGAAGGCAGCTGTCCAGAAGCCAGGAAGAGAGTCTTCACCAGAAACTGAACCCTACCAACTGTGAGAAAATACATTTCTGTTGTTTAAGCCACCCAGTCTATGACATTTGTTTTGGCAGCCCAAGAAGACTAAGATAGCAAGTGAAGTCTAGAAACGTAGAAGGGTAATACTTCTGGAACACTCAGTGAAAGAGAGCCAAGGATTCACCAGAGCATTTGGAAAGAAAGATCCTGACAAAGAGGTGTTACAATGAGTTCAAAAAAGTGAGGAAAAGAAGAAGAATTATGGACAACTCATTCAAGAAGTTTTGCTATACAAGGGAGCAGAGAAATGAATGATTGGTGAAGAGAGTCATGACCTTAGAGGAGGACTTCTGAGATGGGACATATTACAGAATGTTTGAATGCAGGTGGGTTAATCTCATAGACAGAGGAGGAAAAACACATGAGACATGATAGAAGGAGGATAATTACAGGAAAAATGTTATCAAAAAGGGAAAAAGGAATGAGATCCAATGGACATGTGGAGGGATTGACCATAGGTACAGGGACAATTCATCCATTGTACCAGAAGGGGAGACAGGATCCACAGATATATGCCCAAGGAGGGTAGACAGGATCTACCTTGTACCAGAAGGGGAGGCAAGGTCCATAAGTACATACACCACTAGAACAGAAGATTCTCATTCATAACCAGACACTGATGTTATGATCTTTCCCCTTGTACAGATGAGGAAACTGAGGCCCGGAGAAAACAAATAACTGGCTCAAGTAGTTCACTCAGCTAATGAGTGGCAAAACTAGGATTTGAAGTAAAACTGCCTCTTCTGATCACTATTTTTTTTTCTTGAGTAAAATAACAAGGCATTATCATTAGTTGAAAGTGAAAAGGAAGAGATAATTTTGGAGTTTTGGAGAGAGAGGACAAGTTCAGGTAATCATTTTAGAGGTTAGAACAGCACACTGACTAGTGATCTAGTGTTGGATTTCCAGGCTATGTTGAAGATTTTCTTGCCATGAATTTAATATGAAACCAGTCTGTATAGTTTTGTAGTTTTCTTTTGTGTTGTTTTGTTGTAGCTACAGCTCTATTTAATTGTTAAATATGGGAGTAAATGTTCTATAGGGCATGGGATTTGTTAGGAGTAACCGTTAAGACTTTGATGTTTAAGAGTATGGAGTATTTGACACTAAAACTTTTGAAAGTGGTGCACTTATTAATGGTGTCAAATCCTAGGGTCAGACAAGAAAAGGTTGGGGTGGGGAGGACTGTGGTTGAAAGTCTCAGGCAGTAATGAGGTCAAGGAAATGCGAAGCAGGGTGTGAATATTGAAATTTCCAGAAAATGGCATGAATAACAATGGAGGAAAAGGCAGTGAGCTGAGTACTAAAATCTTCAGTGACTGAGAGTGGTGTCTAGGGAATAGGTGACTACAATAGGGACAAGGAAAATATGGTACGGTCTAATGTCATCTGCTTCTGAAGAACCAGAGATCTGAGAGTGAAGGAAGGGAGAAGTTTCCAGAAAAAAGCAATGAGAAGCAAGAAAGATACAATCCGCAAACCACACCCAAAGACAACCCCTTTCAACTCTTTCAGATGAGGTTTTGCTCTTTTCCTTTATATTTCTAAATAATATGCATAGTTGCCGCTTCTGGACTTCCTCAGTTTTAGGCATTATTTTGCACTGCTGAAAGAAGAGGATTAGCTCTCTTAGGAGCGTGCGCGCACACAAACACACACCCTGACACCATTCTGATCATTTGTGTGAATTCTGTGCTTTTCTTTCTGAAAAGTTGTAAAAACAATTTTGGTCTCTCATATTTGAAATTCATTATTTATGGGCATTTGGTGGACTCTTTCAATCTGACTCACACTCTTTGGGTTGAGAAAACTTTCTTGATTTATTTCTTTGGGGCTAGACTTGCCTCCAGGATTTCTCTTCTTTTTCAGATGTAGCTTGGCCATCTCATTTTCTTATTTTTTCTCTTTAAAAAACTTTGTTTTTTAATCATTTTGCTCTAGGAGTTTGAACAATCCTGGAGGAACTTTTTAGCTAATTTCTTAGTTTGGGGCTTTCCTTGCCATATGCAAAAAACAAATTTAGAATTTTTAAAGTTTTTTTAAGTAGTGTCAGTGGTTTAGTTTCCTAAACTCCCTCCTCCCTCCACTGCCTTTCTCCATCTACATTCTGGGGCAGCCAGCAAGCTTCATCGTGGCTTTCCAGAATAAGGGATCAGAGTTTCTCTAGTCCCTTTTCCATAGGCTGTACAGCCCTTTGAAGTTCTTGGATTTATGGACTCCATATCCTTTTTGGACCCAAAGGTATGGTTCTATCCTCCCCCTGGGCCTTTAAATACCCACCCTCTGACCAAGGGTCCTACATCTGGTCTGATATCCACGCAGTGCCTGCCCGTTTTTACCACTCTGGCTCTGATTTCCTCCTTAACTTCTGGCCAACTGGGCATTTATTTTAAATTTAGGTATGTGAGGAGAAAAAAAAGGTAGTTTTTCTTGTAATATTTTATTCAGGATTCTATGAGTTGTGAAGAGAGAAAACAGTCACCACTCTGATATACCTATTGTCTTGGCATAGTGCCAACATCATCTCCTTTACCACGTTCCCTTCAATATGACATGCCTACACAGTGTAGCAAGCTTCTCCCTGTCTCCCTTGCACAAGTCACTCCTTCCTCCTTCTTTCTGTTTTCAGTTATTGGCCTAAGAAGCAGTCTGATTTTGTCACGTCAGTCCTTAAAAGTCTCCTTTAATTTACTATAACTTTCAAGATCAAGGCCATAGCCAAAGTCATTCAAAACTTGATCCCATTGTTATGGACTAAATTGTATCCTCCTCCCCCAAAGCAATATGTTGAAGTCCCAATACCCAGTACTTTAGAATGTGACTGTATTTGGAGATATGGTCTTTAAAACAATTAAGGTTGAATAAGGTCATATGAGTGGGCCCTAATTCAATACAGCTCATCTGTATAAGAGAAAGAGACACTGGGGTTATTAAAACACAGAGAGAAGGCCATGTAACGTCATGACAAGAAGATAGCCAACTGTAAGCCAAGGAGAGAGGCTATAGGAAAAACAGTACTAGCCAACACCTCGATCTTGGACTTCTAGCCTCCAGAAATGTGAGAAATAAATTGCTCTTGTTAAGCCACCAGTCTATGGTATTTTGTTGTTGCAGCCTGACCTGGCCAATACATCAGTCTATCTTGCTAGTCTTATGTTCCACTACATCCCTTTCCTGTATCTCAGATGTGGCAAACTAGTAATCATTCCTCAACTGGGTGAATTGTCTTTCACAACTGTAAACCCCAAGGAATACTGTGTTCACCAGATGCAGGAGGCTGAGTAAGGATTTCCAAAGATATCCAGGTCCTAATCCCTGGAATATAATCCTTAATCCCTAAATATAACCATAAGTGTCTTTATAAGAAGGATGGAGAGAAAAGAGGAAGTAGGAAATGTAATGGCAGAAGCAAGAGGTTGGAGTGACTTGAAGAAGAGGTCACAAGCCAAAGAATGTGGAAAACCTCTAAGAGCTAGAGGAGGAAAGGAAATTGTGTCTTTCCCAGAGCCTCCAGAAGAAACCAGCCCTACTGACATCTCGACTTTAGCCCAGCAGACTGATTTAGAAATTTCTGGTCTCCAGAGCTGTAAGATAATAAATTTTTGATGTTTTAAACTAGTAAGATTGTAGTAATTCATTACAGTAGACATAGGATGCTAATACACCCAGAAAATTCTGGGTCATCTTTCAAGACAGATTCCATGCCATTTGTTTTTGAAGCCTTCCATTATTCCCTTATACAGGATCACGTTGTCTTCTTCAGTTACCTTAAAAAAAATCTGCCTTAGTCTAGTACTTATTTTACCATTTTGAATTTTTTAAAACTTCTTATTTTTTAAGAATTATAATCTTGGGGCACCTGGGTGGCTCAGTGGGTTAAGCCTTTGCCTTCGGCTCAGGTCATGATCTCAGGGTACTGGGATCCGGATATCTGCTCAGCAGGGAGCCTGCTTCCCCCTCTTTCTCTTCCTGCCTCTCTGCCTACTTGTGATCTCTCTCTCTGTCAAATAAATAAACAAAATCTTAAAAAAAAAAAAAAAAGAATTACAATCTCATAGGAAGTTGCAAAAATGGTGTCATGTACCCATCTCCCAGCTTTCTCTAACACCGACATCTTACAAGACTATAGTACAATATCAAAATCAGGAAATTGACATTAGTACAATACTGTTAAATAGACTACACACAGTCTTCAGTTTTCATCACTTGGGTTGGGTTTTAATTATTTCTTTATACTAGATTGTGAGCTCTTCAAAGTCAGGGACCATGTATCTCATTCATCTTTATATTCATAGTGCTTAAAGGACATAGGGTCTCAATAACTGTTTTTAAAATTAACGAGATAAGAGGAAAAAGGAGAGGAGAGAAGAGAAGATGAGATGAAATAAATTTGGGCTTGTTTGCTCATAATATTTACAATTACAGGTATATCTTGGGTTGAAGCCAGGATCCAAATGGAAGAAGAGGTTTTAATGACATTAAAATTTTAGTGAAATTTAAATTCTATTCTCTGACTTCTTGGTATATATTTTCACATTTGAAAAACTTAAGAACACATGCATTTTCATTATATGTACTATACATCACATCATTAGGAATTTCTTTCAAACAACCATTTAGCAGTTCAGATGTTGAAAACTTTAATTTTAGCTAGTAGTTTGGTTAGAATTTTCCAACAAAAATTACTAAAAATAAATAATAGTTTTGTCTAATACATATTTTTCTTGCTGAGTTTCACACACACACAAAATCCTGTATTCATGAAAAGTGTCTTACATGAGAAACTGAGAATAAGGTGGCACATTTGAAAGGCTTATTGATAAAATTTGGGCAGTTCACGTTGCTCTATACTTAGAAATACTTAGAAAATGAAGCGTTTCTCTTCTATTTGGCAATTTCAAGTCAATTCTATGTTTTATTTCCCAGCTAAGCTACATTGAGCATTTTAAATGATACTTAAGTCATTCCATGAGGCTATAGAGTTCAGCCACAGGTCACCAAAGGGGAAGTTATATGCTCTTTGAAGGAACAGCGGGAGTGTGAGCTCAAGTGTCAAATCTGTCTTCCAGCCATGGGTGACCTTGTATAGATGAGCTTTGGAGGAGTGTTCTTGGAAAGAAGTGGAGAAGGGTGAGATTCACAATTTGCCTACTATACACCAGTTACTTTAAAGACATTATCTCTTTCAATCCTTCACTTAACTGCATTGTAAGGTCTTATTTGCACTGATTTTATAGATAAAGAAGCTAAAGCTCAGAGATGAAGCAGTCTATCCAAACTGCACAACTATTATGTGATAGAGCTTGAGTCTATCTCAATTTGACTTGTAACCCCGCACTCTGTCTTCTAGAGTTGATGACTTTCTACAAAAGCTACAGTTTTCTACTTTGACCGCACATGAGAACCAACTTGGTTAGCTTCCAAAACTACCAAAACTGAGGCTGCACCACTTGGGGTCCCAGGTTTCTGCATTTTTAAAAGCTTTTCAGCTGATTCCAGGGTGCAGGAAGGTATGAGAAGGAAGGAAAGACCTTAAATTAGACCAAATGGAGCATTGCCCAGGGAGTCTGATTGAAGAAGCGTGAAAGATCCCCATGCTTAATAGTATCTCCCCAAATTGGCCTTCTAGCATATCTAATATTCCTATCATCTGCATAATTTCTTTGGGGAAAGGTGTCTATTCTCCAGAATGTCATTGTTAAAACACAAATAAGTCACCTAATAGGAGAAATGCATTAATATATTATTGTTCAAGTCTAGATTACATGATTCTTTCTTGGTGAACATTTTTAATCACCACCTTGGAGAAAGACACGCAAGTCTTGCTCATTAAATTTGCAGCAGACAGACACAGACCTGGAAGAACTCATTTGTTAGAATTTGAGATCAGACCTTTCCACTTTGTCTCCTGCCCCCACCCAACAAAATTCTCCAGAGTCTGAAACACTGGACTCAGATGGAGAATTAATGTCAAGTTCTAAATGCAGACTTAAAATATGAATAGGACAAAAAACTGAGTTCAAAATAACCCATTTGGGAAAAATTCTTAATATACTTTAAGGTACATAGGGATTAAACTATGACCTGGCTGATAAAAATGATGAAATATTAGGTTTCATAGAGGTATCACATGTTGATTATTTAGGAAATTATGTTTCCCAGGAAACTGAAAAACCAGATAGTGTACAGATAAGGGATGGCAATCTGAATGTGAAAGAACTTGGAAATCACATCAACGAAGGAAAAAGTGCAACTTAGCTGTCATTTTCTCTGTGGCACTTCCCTAGAATTTACCCCATATACTTAACTTGAAGTATTCCTACTTATAGATGCTTCATTCTTTGTTCATAGAGTTTTATAACATTGTTGGATAGTTAGTTGTATGTTTTGTCCATGATAGACTGTGATGCCCTTGATGCCAGTGATTGAAATACATTCTTCCTTATTTCCCAGCACCTCTATCATAGTAAATATTATTAAATCACTCTTGTGACATCCTTTGTTATCTGGCTGTATTTTCTTGAAATTTCCCAATTCAATTTTGCCAAGACAAATAAGTTGTTTGGCAGAAACTAGAAAACAACCTCTTAGGGATGGGAATATCTTCTTTGGGTGGCAGGTTAGACTAGATCATGTTATTGAGATGAAAGATTCCATGATCCACAGAATCCTATAATTCATGATTGGTTTAACAATTGATAAGCAGAGAGTACAATCTTGAAGCAATGGGATCAAAGGTGATATATTTTGATTGGATCAGGTAGATGTGCAGCAACCATTTTATAATGCTAATAGAGACTGCTGATCAAAAATTAAGAAAAGACATGGTGGGAATGGCTCTTCTCTGTTCCTTGATGTCTGGGGTCTCAGTTGGCATCATTCAAATATCTGGGGAGTAAGAAGAGGTAAGGTTGAAAGCTACTCTTTGACCCAGAGTGGCTTCTTTATTCATGTATATGAGAAGGGATCTTTAAAGGATGAAATTAGAAAAATTAAAATCATGAGGCAGTTCAAGATGGTGGCATAGGAAGATCCTGAATTCATCTCCTCCCATGTACACATCAAAACTACAGCACATAAGAAATAATTCCCTCGGGGGTGGGAGGAACCTGAAAACTCATTGAACAGCTTTCTACAACAAAGGGAAAAGGGCAACATCGAGACAAGTAGGTGAGGCAGAGATATGGTCTCACTCAAAACCCCACCCATGGTACAGTGACCCATAATCAAAAAGACCTCATAAATATGGAGCTCCTCCCTGAGGAGCGAGGTGTTTGTTCCCCAAATCAGGCATCGCAACTCTTGAGACCCGCATCAGAGAGATGAACCCCCAAAACATCTGGCTTTGAACGACCATATGATCCAGCAACTCCACTTCTGGATATTTATATGAAGAAAACAAAAACATTAATCTGAAAAAAATATATGCACTCCTATGTTCATTGTTACATTATTTACAATAGCCAAGATAGGGAAACAACCTAAGTGTCCATTGATGAATGAATGGATAAGTAATATAACAGAATACTACTAACCCATAAAAAAAAAAAAAAATGAAATCTTGCCATTTGCAACAATATGGATAGAACATCTGGGTATTATGCTAAGTGAAATAGTAAGTCAGTTAGAAGAAAATAAATGCCACATGATTTCACTTATATGAGGAATCTAAAAAGCAAAACAAGCAAACAAAACTCATAGATACAGAAAACAAATTGGTGGCTGCCAGAGGGGAAGGGGGTTGGGCGTTGGGCAAAAATGGGTGTAAGGAGTCAAATGTACAAACTTCCAGTTACAAAATAAGTAAGTCATGGGATATAATGGATAGCATGGTGACTACAGTCAATTGCATATTTGGAAGTTGCTAAGACTAAATTTTAAGATTTGTCATCACAAGAAAAAATTCTTTTAACTGTGTGTTGATGGATGATATCTAGAATTATTTTTGTGATCATTTTGTAGTGTACACAAATATCAAATCATTGTACACCTGAAACTAATACATTATATATCAATTATACCTCAATAAAAATTTTAAAAATTAAAGAACAAGATCAGTGGGATTGTATATAAGAGCATTTACATGTGACCTAGCCAGCATGGCCATCACAGAGTAGTTGGTTATTTTACACGGTATTTTAGGGCTTTACAACAAGTGTTCCAGAAGCACAAGGCAGCAGTTAATGATTATTTTTTACTTCTTCTATACTATATTAGTTGAAGCAGTTACAAATTCCCCCAAACTTAACGGTAGGAGTTATAGACCTCACCTCCCAATAGGAGTGGGGTCAAAGAATTTACAGCAATCTTTTTAAAACCATCAGAGTAACAGACTAATACTCCTTCTGAGAATGACAGGGAAAAAACAAAACAAAACATTAAAATTTTTAAGAAAAAGCAGCAGCTCTCAAAGAATTGCTGATGTAAACAATATTTAAAAGAGTAAGATCTCAGCGAAAAGAGATGATGTGCTAACATCTCCTGACCACTGTTTTCCCTGAGGGCATTTGTTGATTATTAGAATAGGAAGCCAGAATCCACTGAGAGGACCAGGAAATATAGCTTCTGTTAAGAAACAGAGAAGCCAGTGGAAATTTTAGCAATCTCACAGGGAAACAAAGTAAAAAAATTGGAATTTGAAGTTGCCATGCCAGGCAAAATTTGTTGGGGGCAGGGGGCAAGATCCTACTGAGAAAAGGGTTCTAGGGAAGTAAGCCTAACTTTCTATTTTCCCTGGAAAATATTTGCTCATTTTACAGAAAAGGAGGATAAGATTCAAGTGGCAAAACAGAGTTTTCCACTCTCTTACTGCTGGGAATACAAAAAATAAAAGTGGGCCCCACCATTGGGGAGGAACCATAATAAGCACACCAGAATATTCGTTGGAAAACTCCGAGGATGACACTCCAGGAATATGGACAAACTAGATATCCACAGAATTTTGGAAAATTATAATCCAACCTCAAGTCCGTTCAATGACTGTTTAAATTAAATTTATCTGCTACCATCTTGCCAGCTTATCAGGGGATAAAATAAACTCTTTGTGGAAGGATATAGCATTAAGAGCCTCTAGTAATTAACATAAATAATGTATGGCCATCAGCAAAATATTACCAGGTATGACAAGAAACAGAACCAAGAGAAAAAGTAACAGTAGAAACAGACCTGCAGATGATCCACTTTTCAGTGTTATTAGAAATGGACTTTAACATAGCTATGATTAATATGCTCGAGAAAATAGTTGTCAAGATGGAGAATTTCACTAGATATATACCACTTACTTAAAAAAGGAAATTGAAATTATAGAATTAAAATATAGTAACTAAAAATTAAGAACTCAATAGATCAGAATACTATCAGATCAGGCATAGAAGAAAAGTTGAGTAGTAAATTAGGAAACCAACTGGTAGAAAACATCCAGGCTGAAGCTCAGAGAGTTAAAAGGATAGCAAATAGAAGAGAGCATAAAGATATATGCACATGGTAAAAAAAATAATAAAAGAGAAATGGAAGAAAAAATATTTGAAGAAATAATACGAAACATTTTTAAAGACCGATTAAAGATGTTGGTCATAAGAAGACTTATAACCCTCAAATAAGATACAAATGGATAAACAAACAAAAAAACCAAAGAGAAAAACGTGGCACCTAAGCTCAGGATAATAAAGTTTCCGAAAAAACAAAAAGGAAATCTAAAAAGCAGCCAGAAAGTTAAAAATATATATATGCTATCCTTAAATAGTAATGTTAAAACTGACAGATTACTTCTTGCAACAGAAATAATAGAAGTCAGAGGATAGTGGGAACATGTCTTTAAGTACTAAAAGAAAAAGGCAAACACAAAATTTTATATTTGAAAAGAATATTCTTCAAAATTGAAGGTCAAATAAAGATGTTTCTAGACAAACAAAAGTTGAGTGAATTCATCACTAGGAATGCTTAAGCTAGAAGAAATACCAAAGGTCAGATGAAAACTGATCCCAGGAGACAGGGAAATATAAAAAGGAATGAAGAGCAAGGTATATTTTAGTTAAGTTCCATAGGTGGATAAATATAAATGAATATTGAACATGAAATCATGACATGCCTTTGGAGGGCATGGTACAAAATACACGGAACTAAAATGCATTAAACAATAACAGGAAAGTCAAAAGTAAGTAAATGGGATTAAAGTATTCCAAAGTCCCTGTATTATTTGTGAAGTGCTCAAAGCATTTATATTAAGTTCTAATAAATCAAGGCTGTATGTTAGTAAAGTTTTTTTCTTTAATTTATTTGTCAGAGAGAGAGCACACAAGGAGGGGAAACAGCAGGCAGAGGGAAAAACAGGTTTCCCACCAAGTGGGGAGCCCAATGTGAGACTTGATTCCAGGACCTGAGCTGAAGGCAGATGCTTAACTGACTGAGTCACCCAGATGTCCCAAGGCCGTATGTTAGTAAAACAAGATTATAGAGAAGGAAGACAAAGGATAGAAATATTGGATTTATCTAAAATAAGTCAAGAGTGGGGAGGGGAAAGAAAATAAACAAGTGAGACAAACAGAAAATAAGTAGCTATAAACTGAAAAATAAATAGATAAAAACCCAAGTTCTTTAAATACACCAATTTAAAAACTGAAATTGTCAGACTTGATAAAATGGGATAAAATCCAACTATACACTACTTTAGACCTTAAATAAAAAACATGGATATTTTAATGAGGTTGATGGAAACAGCTATCCCACGCAAATCAGGTAAAATAATAGCCTGAAAGAATTTAGAGATCCTTTGCTCTCCAAAGTGACTCACCCTTCCGCTTTCGAGATCACGATGCTGAGGCCCAGAGTGGTAGTCAGTCATCTAGGATAAGGACTCTCTAGGATTCTGATTCCCAGTTCTGTCATTTCATACAACATTATAAAATGGAAATGGTTGTACTTTCCATCATTTCTCATTGATTCCTAAGTCAGAGTGCCATGTTCCATTCATGATGAGCTGTGTTTTGGGAGAACAGCGCCCTAGGAATATATTTCTGAAATGGCTTTCTGTGGAAGCTGTGAGGGACTTTTGATTTGTGTAGTATGATTTATAATGTCTGCTGCCCAGCTCAGACGATGGATGTGTGGGGAGTGAGAGATCCCTTCACATGCTTCATTGTGGTTTTGTTTTTTTTTTTTCCCCTCATTCCCTTTTCACTCTCTTCTCTACTTTCCCATCAAAGATTTATGACTGGGGAAAAGATAAAAGAAAAAAAAATGCAAACTCCAAGCCAACAGAGTCTTCTTGGGCTATATTTCAGCTTTCCTAACAAATCACCTGATCAAGCTCACCTGGCTAAGTCAACAAATCAGATGGAAAATTTTAACCCATTGTCCACCAGTATCATATTGGGTGTAAATGGTATTTATTTGTCTAACATTATAGTGTAGTAAAATTACCTATCAATTATTGTACAAAATGCAAATGTCCAAAGAAATTGTAGCAGGTGCTGCATTCCCTGACAGTGACCAGCAGCCTTAGGTTTGCCCCAGTTTCTGGGTTAATCAGAAGTAGGGCAGGAAGTATATACAGTCTGAGCTTTTGGAACTAGGTTATGTGGTCATCTAGGCTCACTAGCTGTCATGGCAGAGATAGCCCGAGATGAATTTAGTCTCTGAGTTGACGGGGAGCCTGGGTGGCTCAGTTGGTTAAAGCCTCTGCCTTCGGCTCAGGTCTTGGTCTCAGGGTCCTGGGATCGAGCCCCACAGTGGGCTCTCTGCTCAGCGGGGAGCCTGCTTCCCTCTCTCTCTCTGCCTCTCTGCCTACTTGTGATCTCTTTCTCTCTCTCTGTCAAATAAATAAATAAAATCTTAAATAAAAAAAATAAATTCTAAAGTCTCTGAGTTGTAACATTGCCCCCTACCAAGACTATAGATTTCGGCACTTAGTCTGTTTGGGCTCCTATAACAAAACACCATAGACTGAGTGGGCTTATAAACAACAAAAACTTGTATCTCACAGTCCTAGAGGCTGGGAAGTCCAAGATCAAGTCACAGGCAGATTCAGTGTCTGGTGAGGGCTTGCTTCCTGGTTCCCAGATGGCCATCTTCTCACTGTGTCCTCACATGACAGAAGGAGCAAGGGACCTCTCTGGGGTCTCCTTCATTAGAGCACTAATCTCATTCATGAAGATTCTACTGTCATGACCTAATCACCTCCCAAAGGCCCCATCTCCAAATACTGTCACATTGGGTATTAGGATTTAACACGTGAATTTTAGAGGGATACAAGCATTGAGTTTGTAGCAGGCATCTACAGTTATACCTCTTTCCATAGTCTTCCCCTCTTATATAAGAGCTAACATTTATTAAGCACATATTATGTGACTAATACCTTAAATGCATTATCTCATTTAATTTTCATAACAACCATGAGTTAAGTATTGTTGTTATTACCACTTTACAGATGAGGACATTAATTTTTAAAGGGATTAAGTAGTACAAAAGCCAATCACCCAGCAAGTGACAGAGATGGAGTTTGAATCTGGGCAATCTGGTTCAAGCACTCATACAATTAAGCAGTTGGCTATACTGCTTAGCATCCCACCTGCCCCTGGGACCAGAACTCTGGCTTGGAGATTCTCTGTCTGGGCCCCTAATAGCCTGCTGAACTCTTCTTTCTTAGAACCCTAGCCTGAGATGGAGTCATTCCACATTCTGTGCAATCTCAAGAAACAGGAAAAAATTTGGCTTTTACTGGCAGTTACAACTTCCTGCTTGAAATATTCAACTCTGGCCTCCCTCAAGCAGTTCCCTAGCTGCTTCTAAGCTTACAACACCCTTGAACACTGTGTTTCAAACTGTACAACCATTTGTGTGGGCACCAGCTGTCAAAACTTGGTGTATTAGTCAGGGTTCTCCAGAGAAACAGAAATCACAGGAGATTATCTGTTGATCCATCTGTCTATCTATCTATCTACTTACCTACCTACCTACCTACCTACTTACCTATCATCTATCATCATCATCATCTATTTGTATGAGATTTATTATAAGGTATTGGCTTATGGGATTATGGAGGCTGAGAAGTCCCATGAGCGGCCATCTGCAAGCTGGGGATCCAGGACAAATGCTGTTATAAATTTCAATCTGAGTCCAAAAGCCTGAGAACCAAAGTGACAATGGTATAAATGCCGGTCCAAACGCAGGGGAAGATCCAGGTCTCAGTTCAGTCAGGCACAAAGAGAAAATTAAACTTTCCTCTGCTTCTTTGCTCTATTCAGGCCTTCTACAGGTTGGGTGATGCCTACCTACATGGGTAAGGACCGTCTGCTTTACTCAGTCCACCAATTCAAACGTTAACTTTTTCCTGAGGCACCCTCACAGACACACCCAGAAATAATGTTTAACCGTATATCTCGGCATCCCCTGACTCAGACAAGTTGACACATAAAATTGACCATAGCAGTTGACCAGCCTCTCCTGTCTGTCAGGTCCTGGTGATTGTGCTAACTCCAACACAAATGTTGGTTCTCCCAGTCCCAGCATGCCTTGCTCCTGATTATGCATCCACCATCACCGTGTACAGTGCATGGAGACTGTTTCACTGGAATATATATTCGTATCATAGTAAAAGCCTAATAAGGTGTTCCCAAGGGGATCAGCTGGTCAGACCCATATTTGAGGCTGCCCTCTGCTGCCAGGTAGAATTATGAACTGTTGCTGTTTTCTCTGGTTTTCAGTTAGTTATCTTTTGTCATTTTAAAGCATTTAAACAATTTAGAGACTTCATTTCTTTTTTTCCCCCCTTGATAACGTTTTATCCCTCCCATTATTATTATTATTATTAGTGTTAAATAAAACTCCGCAGACTTAGGAGGAAAGGCTACTTGAAATTGAAACCCCACAAAACAGAAGAAATGAGAAGCAAAGATTTCCCTCAGTGACCCTTTTTTCATTCCCTATGCATTAAGCAAGTGTGCATTAAGCTTAATAACTTTAAGCTAATGTTCAAATAGGACAATGGGAGTCTTGGAAGTGACACGGTGAATATTGAAGTCCAAAGGGTAAAGAGAATGTGATGTCTTTCTCACAGCTGATGAAGGAGCAGCCTCATAAAAAGAGAACGAGGGTGTTAGTCTAGATGCCACCAGGGTCCCTTAGAGTTATAAAACTCTAAGTGGTCAGTGGGGACAGCCCAAATATGATGGGTTAAAGGGTGAAGGTAATCATTAAGCGCCATACCTGGCCCTAATAATTTATCTACCTCTTATTGATTTAAATGGATATATTGCTGTTAATATCCCAGAAATAATTTTCAGAGGGTCCCTTGAAACTCTTTTATAGATTTCAGTCGCATGTGAAGACTATGGATTATTTCCTGGCCAGTTACCCATCAAAGTGAGAGCCAATATTCGTTGAGACTTTCGGTTGTAAACCTTGGAAACTAACGCTGGCTACTTAACAAAAGAGGATTTATTGGAGGAGGGGGCAAGTTCACAAAATCAATGGGAGGCTAGAGGACATAGGTTGGGAAATGGAGCAGAATGAAGGGGCTCCAGGGGCTGGAGATGAAACTCTGCCTCTTAGAGTGCAATGTCTGGTCGCCATGCCACTTCTAACACTGTGACGAACACAGCCTCTCAGAACAGGCGTCTGAGTGGCACCCTCGTCCCGTGACTGTCTCCTCGTTGTACCAGGGGACCTGAAAAGGAATGATAGGATCTCCTAGGCTTCTGTAGAGGGAGGTAGGTGAGAACGGTCCTCCCATTAAACAGACATTCAAAGAAGAGTCCCACCAAAAAAGAAACTGGGGAGGAGCATGATTGAATGACAGCCAGCCAAAAAAAAAAAAAAAAAAAAGTGAATGTTTGCTACAACAGTCCATTATCTCAACGTGAACACCCTAACTATTTCACTCTATGGTGTATATAGTATATTCAAAATAAAGTGAGCTGTAGGATAGGACAGACTTAGGTAAAGGCTTGGCCCTGCCACTTTCTGGCTGTGTGGTCTGGCTTTTTCAGCTCTCAGAGTCTCCCTCCTATTGTTTTCATGGGACTGAGAGCATAATCCGTGCAAACCGTGGCACACAGTAGGCTTTATAATATTACTTTTCTTCAAGGAAGACATGTTTCTCATGTTGAATCTTAAATGGCTTCTAGCCTAGCAAGACTTCCAAAAGCCTTTGACAAAGAGTCTTTGAAATGAAGAAATGGCACAAAACGTAGCAATTATAGCCTGTAGCTCGAGCCAGGTTCCCCAACCAGGAAACCTGTATTAGGATCTGGGAGGAAAGGCACCTTTTGTCAGCAGTTGTACTAAATGAGGAAGCATCCTTTGCCTCAATAATTGGGTGTCTCTCCCCTAGATTGAGAAATTAGATATCTTTTTTGCCCAGTGTTTTACTTTCCCATTTAGGATGCTGAAATGTCTCTGAATTTTGCAAGTACATTTGCTTAGAATTAATACTATCATCATAGAGGACCAAGTGTCTTAATTTCTTTTAATGCTAAGTTAGCAGGAAAGATCAAAGTCCTTTCGTCTTATGACCGAACTGTTCAAGCATCTAAAAACGCCTTTAGGACTTCACAGAGAAACCACCACAGTGCATGGCACTTACATTCTTTTATAGACTTACAGGTCTGTGATCCTTTTTTTTGCAAACTAATATAACTAGCCACTGCGTAGTATGGCAAATGAAACAAAAACATTTGCTTTCATGAGCCATACTTCCTTAACTAAAAGTGCTCAGCCCACTACACAATTTTTTTTTTCCCTAGCAGAAAGATGCTTTTGACCTACGTTTTTTTTTTTTTTTGTTTTATTTTAGGGTCTTTTAAATATATTAGATATATATTAAATATATATTAAATATATTAGATATATAAATATAGCAAATTAACATGTTGCATACCTTAAATTTACATGATGTTATATGTCAAATATATTTCAATTGAAAAAAAAAGAAAACAGAAAACCATCCCCCTCAAAAATATTAGCTTCAGTTAAACAAGAATGACATTGACATTTTTAAACTGGACTTTAGGATCTATTGTAAAGCTTTTGATATCTACTGGTGAGCTGAGCCAATTATATCAAATTCTCAAGGACCCATCATCCTCCAAACCTAAGCATGTAAAACATTCGAATATTATTAAGAGAAAAATCCCTCACTTTAGGTAAGCGGCAGCAGGAATGTTTGAGCAGGAAAAAAAAATCACTTCATGGATATTTTTGCTACAAGAATAATGCAAAAGTTTGGTTGTGAGCATGTTGCTTATAACAGAGAAAAACTCAAACCAACCTAAATGTCCAGCTCTAGGGGATTGAGTAGATAAGATGTGGTCTGTCCTTATAAAAGGAAACATACAATAGACACTAAAATGAGAGAAAAACACATATTTAGAGACACGGAAAGATGATTGTAGTATACTCTTGGTTAAATAAAATTTAAATGAATATATGCAGTGCGATCTCGATTCTGTAAATACGCATAGACACAAACAGAACAAACAGTAAGAGGACATAGCAGGTGCACAGTTGTTTTTTTTTCTAAGTGTTGAGGTTATAGTTGGTTTTGTTTTCTTCCTTTTGTATATCTGTATTTTCTGAATTCACAGAAAAGAAAACGTTAAATCAGTAAGTTACTTTACACAGAAATAAGGCATGATTGATATTACTTTATTTTCAACTCAGGCTTATATCAGATATTCGTTACTCATGCTCAACAAAATATCAAAGTCATGGAGCAAATGGGTGAGTATGAGACTTAATACGTCTTGAATGTATTCTCTCCTCCCACTTAAAATTCTTTAAGTTTATCTCCAATATTAAAATTTGGCTAGGTGGTTCTGACACACTTGTAGGTATTTTCTTTTCTGAGCTAAGCCTCAGTTATGTCCTTAATCCAGGTGCCTAACGAATGCTCAAATATTTGAGCATCGCCACTGCAGTTAGTAGTCAGTAACCCAAAACACCGATTTACTGGGAAATAAATACATTCCCAATATATTCCCAGTATATATAACATAAATTGAATTTTCCCAATCTCCAAAAGGCTAGTTAGTGTTTATTCTAGTTCTGAGACAAAGTTTGAGTCTCTCTCTTTCACAGTTCCTGCACTGGTGATTTGTCCCTGGCGAGAGCACAGAAGCCTTTAATGGACACTAGTTTCCTGAAGTCTAACATGGTGGTGGAGTGAATGGGCTCTGGAACAGAATGCCTGGGTTTGAACTTTAGTTCCACCACCAACTAACAAGCTGTATGGCTTTAGGCAAGTCATTTAATCTCAATGTTTCCATTTCTTTAGCTATAAGAGGGGAAAATATTGGTGCTTTCCCATTGAGGTTGTTGCAAAGATTGACTGAATTAATATAGAAAGAGCTTAAAACAGTGAGTGGCCAATGGTAGGTGCTTTACAAAACCAAATGCATTCTGGCCATTCTGTTTGCCCTCCCTATCCCTCCCTAAGCCCATTCTCACACTTCTCTGCCTTGCTCTGGGCCCAGAGGAGCTGACCGCTGTAGACAACATTCATCAAACTCTCACCTCTTCCTTCCAGTTGGGTGTGCCAGGGGGCTGGAGGGCAGCAGGGGACAGAGGCTGGAGGATTATTCCTCCCTGACTCCGCCCCTGCCTTGAGGGCCATCCTCTGAATGGCTACAGCTCCTCATAGCAGCCCCTCCTCCAGGGCACCTGTTTTTATTAGATTTCTCCAACGCCATTCCTTTCTCTTGCTTCCTCAGCCTAGAAATCATAACAGCTCCTACTACTGCTAATTCCTGTGAGCTTCACGGTGCTTTGTTGGTTCCTTTAAGCCTCTTGTCCACACCTCTGTAACTAGATTCTTCCTTAAATTCTTTTTAGTTACTCCCTTTTGAATGAGCCAAGGGCTTCCCCCTGGGACCCTGACTGACACGGCTGACCACCATTACTATATGTGGCCTTTTGTTCAGAGTAGGATTGCAGTCAGAAGAGATTGCCAAGCACAAAGGTGATCATTTCATTGAGCATGCAAGACACCACACAACTCTCAGACTCTTCTGAATTATGAATGCCTTGAGTTTGCTAAACCATCTGAGAACCACTCAGGTGAAATCTGAAGGATGGAATTTTTTAGTTGCCATTTTTTTTGTGCAGCAGAATATCTGCTGCTTAGAAATCACACTGAGTTTTGGATGCTTTTAAGATTCTTGTCTACTTATATGTTTTCTTTGCCCAAAGAGTGCAAGGAAAATGCCTGGTTGGGATTTCTATCAAATTTATACCAGACTATATGAGTTGATTAGCTATTCATTCACTTGTTTATTCATCAAATGTAAATTGAGGCCCCGCTCTGTGCCCAAGGAAGACTGCTGGAGGAAAATGTTGCAAACAGAAAACAGAGGCACTCTCAGTCCTCATGACTTAACATTTCTAATTTGAGAAAAGAAAATTTAATTCTGTAATTGCACACATATACAAAATGTAAAATTATATCTGGGACAAGTATTCTGAAGGGAGGTGCATGATGCCAGGAGAGTCTTGATAGGGAGATTTGACCTAGTCAGGAGATCAGGGAAGGCATCCCTAAGATATAACGTGAGCCGAGACCTGAAGAATAAAATAGAGTTGATAAGAAAATTTCAGAAAGAGGAAAGGGCATATGCCAAAGCCCTGTGATGGGTGGGGGCCATGGTGAGACCTAGAGGAGAGAGTGTGGCTAGAGCACAGAGAGGAAGGGGGAGAGATTACATATGATGAAGTCTAGGAGGAAGCTGAAGGCTGGACAGGTGAGGGTCTTAGCAGCAATGTTCAGTAGTTGGTTTTATTCCTAATGCAAGGGGAGACCATTAGAGAATTTAAGCAGGGAATGATCTGATTGGGCTTTAGTGTTTCAAAGATCATTTTGTCTCTATGGGAGTTGTTCTTCTAAACTCCGGGATTCTAGACAAAAAAAAAAAAAAAAAGTTGAAATAAGAATAGAGAATATTCACTACTTTCTTTGCAGGTGATTAAATTGGAACTGAATTAATTCATCCTAATCAAAGGGATTCTTCTCAAGGCCTCAGCAGTGACAGGTAATTTCAAGATGTGATCGTTATATGTGTCTGTTTCTAATCAATCCCTGGTACTACATTTCAGCAAGTCAACACTGCTACATATTTTTGTAACTTTCTGGTAATTTTCATGTCACAGCTGTCACTGGGCTCCCTGCTGGACCCAAGTACACATAACTAATTAATCAATCAATCAAGAAGGAGAGAAAGTCATTCCTTGATGCTACAATGAGAATCTCTGCTTGCTAAACTCAATGACTACTTTGGGGTGGAATGAAAAAGGAAGCCCTCTTAATGGGAAGAGAGTTTGCAGATTTAAAGATAATTCCTAAAACTAATGGTCTTTGTAATTTCGCATGTGTGCACCGCTGTTGCCTAGGTGTTTATTCCACATTATCAAGGGAAGTGAATCTATGGCTAGAACCCCCACTGCTCCCTCTTGTCGAAAATGCGGAGGGAGATGGGAGGCAAGAAGAGGCAGCGGCAGGGAGAGGAGAGAGGTCCTGGGTCTGGAGTCAGGAGATCTGGTTTCTGGTTCTAATCCACCATGTGTGTGAACTTGGCCAAGGGGCTCTCTTTTCTTCATCTATGAAGATTAGGTCTATTGAAAGTAGAGGGAAGGAGTCCATGGAGGGAAGCCAGTCGGCAACTCAGGCATAGACACAGGATGCGTCCAGATTGGCGACGTTCCTTGTATCTTTAGGTCTAGAAAATTATCTCAGTTGACTTGCAACTAACCATGTTCATTAAAGCTGGCTGCTTTATCATTCTAGCACCCAGGAGGAATGGCAAAGAAAGTCGATCTGACAGGCTCTATTCATTAGGTTAGGGCTGATTCTTCTGCTAGAGGAGACAGATCCTAAACGTCCATGGTGCAATCCGGTACAGCTGTATTTCTCATTCCTGTAACATCCTGTGCACATGAGAAGTGGCCACCCTCCCTCTTCAGTCATGCACCCCAGAACACATGATCCTCACATGTGCCACAGTGAAAGAAGGGTAGATGGAGGAAGCCCATTGGCTTTCCACTGTCTCTGGCAATTACCATGAACTGAAGTGGAGCACATCACTTCCACTCACTACCCATTTGGTAGAACTTGCCATATGGCCCCAGCTTTTCCAAGGGAAGCTGAGAAAGGCAAAACACATAGAATATAGACGAGCACTGTTATATGACAACCGTAATCATTGGTGGGGAAATAAATACCTGATACCTGCTGGGAAGGGTTCTGAGATCTGGTCCAAAGTCAGCAGGAAAAAATGGCACCTACAGGCATGAGGTAGGTTGGTACATTGTTTGGCAACACATTCCTTCTTTAGTTAGGGTACCCTTTACTTCTTTTCAATGTTTTGGAGAAATGAAATTAATTAGGAAAAGACTATTTGATTGTTATAGATTTATAGAAAAAGAAATTAGAAGTCTTCAGAATATTTCAACCAGGTCATGAAAAATCTAGTCACTGAGTAACTACTTGAGAGTTAGATGGGATTTTTAACCTGGAATCAACAGATACTAGCAAGTCGACTTCAGGGTTTCCAGGGGACGTAATGGCTGTTTAGATTGTGAATGTTTGTAAAAATGTAAAGTTTCTGGCTACATATGGGCTCATCACACATGGGGCTAAAAGTGTCCATAACCCAAAGTAAATAATGGAGACGAAAGCACAGCTTCCCTAGGACCAGTATTCTCAGTCCTGCTCACTAACTTCCTGGAAGCTGCCCGCTTCCCCACTACCCTCCCTAGCTTATTGTACTTGATTCACTGCATGTCCAGATCTGCGGCACCAGTGACATTTCACGTAAATAACTGGCTTGCCGATCCCAGCCACTCCCAGTGTGTCTCATTGTTTCTTCCATCTGATATGATCCTAAAGAGAGGAAACCTAGCTCTGCCGTAGGGAGTCTGTCCATGAGTGTGTTTTGGTTTTCCCCACTGTAAATGCATACATTGCACCAGCACTCAGTCTCAGAGTTTTAGCACCCATTTCCCAGGTGGTAATTATTTTCCTCCAAATAACAGGACAAGCAGACTATGATCTCACATAAACCAAACCAAACCAAGACAAAAATGGAGAAAGGAAAAGGAAGATTTCAAGGAAAGCTCCTGAGAGACAATAATTCCTACCATTTATATTTGTTAAAATATATGCAGAAGCCCTACACCAAGCACTTTCCACATTGGAGCACACTTACCCGGTGAAGGAGCCACAGCTGGGAACAGAGACACCGGAGAGACGGAGGAAGCAGAAGCCGCGTGGTGATGCCGGGATTTGAACCCAGATGGGTCTGACACCAGAGCCCGGATGTGCTATTTTTTAACCACTCTGCAGTACTTCCCGCAAAATGGCTGAGGGAAGATGACAGAAAATCTCACAGAGCAAGCGAGTGAAGATGAAAATGAGTAGGGGGACCGCGGCCCCCAGACCGGGGTAGGGGCCGAAAAGGAGAAAAAGAAGAACCTCCCCTGTGGCCCCCGGGGGAGCGGAAGAGATGGAATAGGCCTCTCAGCCAGGAAGCGTTTGAATGACGGATTTCTCCTCAAATCTGAAGGGCAATGTGAGGATGGATTTGAGACTGTCGGGAAACAGGCAAATAATTAGATGGGCTTAGAGTTTTGGAGAACAGAGCAGAAGCCCTTGCTGGAGTGAGCTGCACAGGGATGGGGGAGGAGGGGGTGAGGGTACGGATGGGAGGAGGAGTGTGCCCGGGTTGCAGGGGGAAGGTGGGAACTGCAGCCAGTAGCAACAGAAAAAGAGTTTGTGTCCTGAGTAATATATAGAATTGTTGAATCAGGGGTGCCTGGGTGGCTCAGTGGGTTAAAGCCTCTGCCTTCAGCTCAGGTCATGATCTCAGGGTCGTGGGATGGAGCCCCGCTTTGGGCTCTCTGCTTAGCAGGGAGTCTGCTTCCCCCTCTCCCTCTGCCTGCCTCTGCCTACTTGTGATCTCTCTCTGTCAAATAAAAAAAAAAATCTTTAAATAAATAAAAAAGAATTGTTAAATCACACTGGAAACTAATATGTTAATATAATGCTCTATGCTAACTATACTGGAATTAAAATTTAAAATATAAATAAATAAATAGATAGATACATAATAGATAGATTTTGTGGCAGGTAAAATGCTGAAGAAAGACAATGGTGGAGGAAAGAAGGCCTGGGTATTGAGTTTTCTAGTCTCTTCTCTTAAAATGTCCATGAACACATTTTTGACCTGAAAACTTCAGTCCCTGTCTCCACACATGCCCACAACAAACAGCTTCTGGGTACCAAAGAACCAGATCCGGGCACCCAGCACCGTTTCAGGGGAGTCCTCTTCTGAATTCAGAGGTTCGACATCCTTTCAGAAGAATTAGTCATGCTTTTAATTGCTTCAGACGACTTCAGACAATGACAGAAAAATATAGGCAGCTTATCAGAAAGAAAAGCTTCTTCTTGAAATCACAGGAATTTTTTTTTTCCTCCCTGCAAGTTCCTTATCTCAAGAGGAAAGAAAAAGCTGAATGAAGTGAGTTGAAAAGGGAAAGGAAAAGCAGCTCCTCTATAACATGGGGGCTGTGACAGTGTTTCCAGCCAATGGAAAATGATATATATATATGCCAGGCTTGTGCGATGCTAAGCCCAAGTGGTTGCAAATTAATTGAAAAATATCCTGGATGGCCTGAGTTACAGAGAGCGCGTTAGGTCTCTTCGGAACAAAGGCGGGGAGGGTGCTTTTGTTTGGTTGCCGGTACAGGTGACCTTGGGAAAAGCACACTATAAATTGCTGTAATTGTGGGATGATAAGCCAGGTTGATAGATTTCTGTCACTCTCCCTCAGTAAAAAATGGGCTCACCTTCCTGAAGTCTGCAGAGGCATATACATCAAAAAGCACATTGTTGCTCCGGAGCGAAGACAGGTTTCTCTGCACATTTACAAACATCCAAGAGAGGGATCCATCCACATTTCACCCATCCGCAAGAACTCACCTTTCTTTCAGCATCATTTTCTGATCTTTTTTCTTGAAGTTTTATTCACCTTCTCTTTTCTCTCTAGACGTGTATGTGGCTTTGGACAATGATGTCTGGGTAGGATTGGGACACTGTGGAGGTGGGAAAATAACCCCAACAAGGTGCTTATTTCACCTTCTTCTTTGTTTTTTCAGACTAGATAGGCACAGGGACAGGAAGAGGGAAGGTGGGTGCTGATAGATCACTTTCCAGGAACAAGCCGGGAGACTAAAAAAGTTCTGCCCGTGAAGTCTGCTGCCCCAACATAAAGCAGGGTGTCGGGGCGGAGACAGCCCTAGACCCCGCCATCAATAGAAAGCATATGTCAATAGAAACAATAGTACATATTCTGTACTCTCCTAAGGGAACACTTTCGTTTTCTCCTTTTCCCCTCAATAAATAGGATGCTGCAAGCAAAGCAATCTTTCTGCTCCTTCCTTGAGCTAGTGAGAAGGAAACTCAACAACACAGGAGTTCATCTATTTGAAAACCGAGGGTTCGGATCTGTGGGAACACGCTGACATAGGATTCCCAGGAAATGAGCCTGTGGCCCTAATGTAGGAGTCACGAGGGTGGATTTTGGAGTCAGGCAAACTAACCAGGGCATGCCTCCTGGCTCAACTGTGTGACCTGAAACCTGCTACTTGACTTTAGACCTCTGTTTCCCTGGGTGCCAAATGGAAACACCAGTACCCAGCTGACAAGGTTAAAATGAGGATTCGAGGTGATATAGGAAAAGACCTTAGCACAGTGCCTCGTGCATGGTAAGCTTCCAACAATGGGAGTTTCATTTGCAAAGGAACGCTTCTGTATACAGATGGGTTTCTAGCAGGACTAACTATGGCACCTGAAAAAGCAGCATGGGAGAATGGAAAAAGCATTGCCTCAAATAAACAAATAAGCAAACAAAGAAATAGACTCTGCAGTGAAATAGCTCCACAGAGGCTCCCCACTAGCTATGCTGCTTCTAGAAAGTGGCCTGATCTTCCTGGGTCTCCTTTTTCTCATCTGGAGAAAGGAGATGATATCTTTTTCCTGGGAACATTGTAAAGAGTCAATGGTGTTTATAGAAATAAACAAATTATAAACAAATAAGTAAGCATAATGCTCCTTTTTTTGACCTGAAGCACAGTAACAACAAAAAAAGCCTATAAATACTGTTGTATCCCTGTCAACATTAACACTATAAATTACATCTACAACGTTTTCTAAACTCTTAAGCTAAAATTTACTTTGTGCATTGTATTAGTCAAGGTCATCAAGAGAGGCAGAATCAATGGGATGCTTAGGTAGAGAAAAAGAAATTTATTTTAAGGAATTGGCTGGTGCAAGTATGGAGGCCCACAAGTCCCAAATTTGCAGGGTAGGACAGCAGGCTAGAGACCCAGGAAGAGCCCATGTTTCAGTTCAAGTCTGAAAGCTCTCTGCTGCACAATTCCCTCTTGCTCAGGGGAGGTCAGTGTTTTGTATATTCAGGCCTTCAACTGATTGGATGAGGCCCACCTACATTTTAAAGGGCAATCTGCTTTTCTCAGAGTCTGCTGATTTAAAGGTAAATCTCAGCCCGAAAAAAGTCCTCACAGAACCATCCAGAATGCTCTTTGACCTAATATCTGGGCACCATGACTCTGCCAAGTGAACACATAAAATTAACCATCATATGCCTCTTAAGTCATTTCAAAGGGACTCACCTTTCAAAACAAAGAGAGGCAACTGGCTTGTTAAATCATATTTGAGAAATTATAAATGGAGATTCTTAGTGAGGAAATTCCCTTCTCCAAACAGCTCTGAGTCCTTGGGGGTGGGTCTGGGGAGAAGATACATGGTAGTGACAGGAATTCAAGCTTTCAGCTTTTGTTCCCCCTCCTGCTTCTTTTGGATCAAAGATGAATGTCTCTATCGCTGAAGCCAAGTGTCCATCACTGGCTTCTCTAAGGTAGTTCATGTTTCTTACTGCCCTTCCAACATGATTCCTAAAACAAATAGTAAGTAGGATCTAATGTTATCTGATTCTAGCTTGACGATAAAAGGGAAGTCTAACCTTCATGTGGCATGACATATTCTTCTAAATATGAGAAGTGAGACATGTGACATTTTCTGGCATATTTCCTATGCTGTCCACTGCATTTCACATGCACCAATTGCTTTGAGACTGGCTATAAAATACCTGCGTAAGTTGTTTCTAAAGGCTGTATACTGCAACACCTTTCTAAACGCTCTGCTTAATTTTTTTCCCACATTGTAATTCATTGTTGGCCTTTTCTACAGTGAATTGTTGGAATTAACCAATAAATCAGCAGGAAAAGACATGCCAATTTCCTTCCCAGTTGATAAATTACAGCATGGGCAGGGCATAGTATGTTTTATTTTGTGTGTGTCTGTATGTGTGCATGTGTGTGTATGTGTGCTTCTGTGTGTGTGTTATTTTCCCCATCTAAATTTACCTTTCAAGAAATACTGAAATCTTAGAGCTTCTAAATTGCTTGGCAATTTTAATGGGTAACATAAATATAGTATTATACTTCTATCATGTGTTATAAAAAACTATTCTATCAATCAATGGGCAGCAGTTATTGACAATTGGAAAATAATATTATTCCAGATTTTCTCAGATGTATTTATCATAAAATGATTTTTCTTTTTGTTGTTATAATTAATTTGTGTTTGTTTATCAGGATTTCCTCTACCTCTCAGTTCTCTGTTTTCTTAGTAATTAGCATGTTAATTATGTATTTAAAGAGCAATGTTTCCATGAATCCATATATCAGCAACTCCTATAAACAAGACATGATATTCTTTCTCTCTTTAACAAAACACTGTGGTAAAGATAATAAAAGTTTCTATAAGGTGGGGAAAATTTAAATATAAAATATAAGAAATGAACCCTCTGCCCAATGAGCTTACCAATGAGGCACTCTGACACATATAAATGACTATGTTGGTCAGAAGTAACTATAAAAGTGGCTTAGTGTCTTCTTGGGAAGCTGCTATACTATCCATATGTAGGACATGCTTCCTTCAGATTCGTCTGTTATCGTGGTGCAACAATATGGCAGGAAGATGGGGAAGACCATCCAGGACAATCTGCCCTCAGGGATGACCTCTTACATGGTCTGGTCTATTTCTATAAGGTGGAACTTTTCCTTGCTTAGCTCTGTTAGTGTATATATGCCAAGTTCTTCATCAATCAAATAAGGACACAAATATCTCCAAAGGTTTTTATGAAGATTGATTGCAAAGTGATTTACACAGTGCCTAGCACAGGGTAGGCCTTCAATTATACATGTGTTCTTTGTTTTGGAGAACAAGAAGTGACAAAGACCTGAGAGAACCATGCCAAACACTTAAACTAAAGGAGGAGAAAAAGGAAAAGTAGTTAACAGAAAGCAAGACAATCAGGAAAGGGAAGTTAATGTCCAGAAGAGACAAAACCATGGAAGCCAAAAGAAGTTAACATTCATGAAAGTTTTATGACACAGTCTCTGAGAGCAAATAAAGTCTCGGACAAGATAATCTAAGATGTTCTTTGCTAAAAATGTTTTTTAAAATGTTGTGCCCTGTACTCTGTCTTTATTTGGAACCAGCATATTAATACCAGGGCCAGATCTGTTAAATAATTCAGTCTCCTGACAAGGAGCAAAATATATAAAAGAGACCTGACTGAAGAGAAATTCACATGGGAAAAAAAAAACTAGGAGTTCAATTGAATGAAATCTTCAGGTGAGGCACCAATGCAGCATAACCGTCAAAACAACCAACAAACAAAATAAACCCCACAAAAATACAGCATGAATTAACAGAGAAAATGTATCATCAACCAGGTTAAAGGATGCAGTAATAGATCAAATCTGGACCGTTCTGGCCCACTATGGGTTAAGCTCTTCAGAAGGACTGGATCAACTAGACTGTGTTGAGATAAAAGCAACCAAAATAATGAGAATGTCAGAAAAGCATACTGAGAAGTTAGAGAAACAGACACTGTTTCTTTAAACAAAAATCTCAAGAAAAATCCTAGCAGAAAATGGAATCCAGCTCAGATAGTTCAAGGGCTTTAATGAAGTGGCTGCTTATGGAGGTGTGGGCAGAATTAAGGGGTTCATGGAGGAGGGGCTATTGCACAGGAACTGTAATTGCAAAAGGACATCCCCACAAGCAAAAATATAGATCAAGAAAGAAATCACTAACCTCTCTTTTCTTCCGAACTCCAAGTCACTCTGGGTCCTTCCCATTGATCTATCCCAAATGGGAATCAACTGGTAAGAGAGCCCTGGATTTCAGCCTGTAGGGTTCGACTTCCCAAGACCCATACAAGGGTTTATGAGGCAACCACTGGATCTTGGACAGTGTGGGAGGAGCAGAAACCAACAGAGAAAAATCAGTACACCTTGGAAAATAATAGATCTTAAATATTTGTAGGGCTGGCCTACAGAGCAAGAATTATACAATGTCAATGATCATATTGGATCACTGTACTAAAGAACATTCCAATGATCCAGCTTGTGTGACAATGAAAGTCTTGCCACATAAATTAGTGTGCTTCTTGTTCCTGTGGAGTCTGATCAATAGACAATTATCTGTTACAGGGGTGAGGATAGTAGAGATAGAATTTCTGTTTATAGTTTTTCAATTCCAAAGACACTAATATTCATGAGCTTTCACTATTTTTATCTTTCTCCCAAAATCATACTGGTGTTTCATTAAAGATTACAAACTGTCTGTTACCCTTTGTTCCCCACTTGACTACTTTTGGAGGCATTTTTAATGGCTGAATAAGTGGGAACTAATAGCTCATGTTGATCCTTTGCTAAATAGTAGATTACAATAAATTCTGTTACCCAAAGGTGAATTACTCTCCTTCTGGATTATCCATGATGTTTGGCTGCCTTCCTCCATTGTTTATCAGATTTAATAGGCCATTTTAAAAATTTACTTTTTTTTTTGAGAGGGAGAGGGGTGAGGGAGAGAGAGAGAGAATCCCAAGCAGACGCCACACCCGGCATAGAACCCGACACAGGGTTCGATCCCTCAACCCATGAGATCATGACCTAAGCCAAAACCAAGAGTCAGATGCTTAACTGATTGAGTCAGTAGGCCATTTTAAAAAGCCATTGTCATCCTCCCAGGAAAGCCCACTAATTGTATCTACTGTTTCACATTTGTCAGATAAGCAAATCTGACTTCTCATTTCTCTCTCCAGAAAATGCTTTCACACAATGCAATATTTAGAAGAACACAGCCAAAATGTCCATGTGGTTTTGTAGCAGAGGTTCTGGATCTGTCACTAATTAACTTTCTTATTCAAGTTGCTTTAGTTTTCCAGGACTCAAATTTATCACCTATTGAATGAGGAGATTAAATTTGCTGATATAGGAGGACAAAAGTTCGAGTCTAGAATTCCAAATCTATTTTAGAATCCTGGATTTTATGGGGAGTTGTCTTTTTAACTCCCCAATTTCATCACGTTTGACCCCTCTTGATTCAGAGGTTGCTGAAATAAAACAATAAAATATCCCTCAGTTTGTTCTTGTATTATTCGTGCTAACCCAACCCTCAGGTCACAGGGAGGATAAAAGAAATTTTCCTTTTACCTCCGTAAACTCAATCCATTATTGAAATTATCATTGAGAATTTATTTCTAATTTGCAAGCATTTGCCTTCTGAGTACAAAGAAATTTATCAAGACAACATATCGTTCACAGTATGGTATCACAGAACAGTATCAAAAGTGTAATGACTCTCTTCTCCCCACCTTACTCTCAACTCCAAGAAGGGCTTGACTACCCTGTAAAATAAAACCCTAGTTTTTGAATCTGTACCATGACTACCTCCTCTCCCTCCTGAAACCTCAAAAAAATATATTTAGATTTCCACAAAGCACGTAGTAACTTCTTTTGTTGTACTGAAGGTCACTCATTTCACCATGTCTGTCTTTGACACCCAATGATATAGCAAGGACAAAGCAATAAAGAAAGGCTCAAATAAGCGGTGGAGGGGGAACATTTCAATAGAGATTAGGAAGCATCAAACTATGGTCACTCTGTTTTGAGATCAGAGTTAATTTAAGAAGTTTAAGCTAAGGAGCACATCTCCTCTTTTGACTTCTCCTAAATCCTGGGGGCTCTAGGCCAGGGTGGCAGTCTGCCTAGCATGCTAATTTATTCCTCTTTTTAATCCAGCTCTATTAAACAGTACTGTGCACATTTAGAGTTCTTGATGGCTATCAGTGAATTAATCTAATAAATCACACCTGTGAGGCTTAATTAATGTTTATAAAATTCCTCAGGATCTTGGGATGAAAGGAGATAAATGTTCAAATTGGAAAGTGTAACTATTATTATTGTGAGGTTTTTTTTCATTGAACTCAGTCCTCAGTTATAAGGTACTGGTGGTCATGAGACTCTGAGGTTCATTAATTTCAGCTGACTCTTAGGAGGACTTTTCGAGACTTTGTAAATGATCCTGGGAACACCTCATTTCAATTTCTGTACAGTACATTATCTTTACTCATTAAAAAATTATCACAGTGATGGATTCTGCTTAATTTAAATTGACTTCTTTGTGGAGGGAAAAAGGCAATTAAAGTTAAGAATATTTAAAAGGATTCCTAGGTGGGGCAAACTATTTCAGTGGGAAAATAAAATGGCAACTTGACACTCACATGATGTGATTCTTGTTTTCTCTGGTTAGAGAAAACACATTGTCTCTGAAGGTTCCCTCTGAAGCCAAATTGGTGAACTTGATCTGTACGGAAAATGTGTTTTGGGGTGTCTGGGTGGCACAGTCATTGAACGTCTGCCTTCGGCTCAGGTCATGATCCCAGGGTCTTGGGATCGAGCCCTGCATTGGGCTCCCTGCTCAGCGGCAAGCCTGGTTCTCCCTCTCCCACTCCCCTTGCTTGTATTCTCTCTCTTGCTGTATCTCTCTCTCTGTCAAATAAATAAATAAAATCTTAAAAAAAAAAAAAAGAAAAGGTATTTTATCCACCATTTGAAAATAATCAAAATGAATACTCACCTTTTAATGGAAGAAATCAACAGATAATGTCTAAAATTGACAAATTAAGCAAAAATAGGGGTTCTTATTTGGAGAGATGAAAATATCTCTAATAGGGTGACCAATGAATGGTCCCAGTTTGTTCAGGACTGTCCTTGTTTTAGCATCAAAAGTGCCCAGTCTGTGAAACCCTTCAGTTCTGGGCAAACGAGGACAGTTGGTCACCTCAGAAGTAGATATCAAGTTT
>CM052884.1:71261179-71316751 GCA_028534135.1 Potos flavus | reverse complement strand
CGCCTGGGTGGCTCAGTTGGTTAAGCGGCTGCCTTCGGCTCAGGTCATGATCCCAGGGTCCTGGGATCGAGTCCCACATCGGACTCCTTGCTCAGCAGGGAGCCTGCTTCTCCCTCTGCCTCTGCCTGCCTCTCTGCCTACTTGTGATCTCTCTCTCACTCTCTCTCTGACAAATAAATAAATAAATTCTTTAAAAAAAGAAAAAAAAAAAAAGAAATAGATATCAAGTTTAAAAATGATTCCCCAAAGCAATAAACCAAGAGACGGGAATAAGGACTAGAGCTTTTATTCATAAGCTCTTTGGTACTCTTTGAGTTTTAAGTCATCTACATGTATGGCTTTGATTAAAAATTTAAAACTTAAATAAAATGCTCTTTTAGTTGAGAAAAGAAGGTAAGTGTATAGCCTACACAGATGAAGGAGAAAGCACCACACTCCAGAGGGTCTTTTCTTTCTGCCTTCCATCCTTTCCACCTTCTGCTTCCATCCTTCTTTTCTTTCCTTCCTTCCTTGTTCTTCTTAAGCTTCATGTTACTTCTTTTCTAGCCATTGATTATTTCCAACTTCAATTTATGAGGTTTTGAGTTCTTCCTGTCCATTCAATTCTTTGCCACTTAAGTCAGATTTCTAATGCTTTCAAATATTTTTCAGAAGGTAGAAGTCTTAGCATTGCTTGTTTGATTTAGGCTATGTTTGCCAGATAAAATATGGGGTGCCCAGTTAAATTTGAATTTCAGATAAAGAATAATTATTTAGTGTGACCGTAGGTTCCAAACATTGTCTTACATATTGCATGGGATATAGTGATACCAAAAAAAGTATTTATTTACCTGAAATAAATTATTTGCCAGATCTGGCAACCTTAATTTAGGCATTTTTTCCCCCTCAAATTGCATGCAGTGTGGGGGAAAAAAGGGACTGAGACTGGAACTGAGAAGGGCTGGGTGTGCTATCTGGGCTTATTTAACTGACCCAGGCTCCAGTTCTCACATTTGCAAAATGATGGTATAGCTCCAGATAGTCACTCCTCTCTAACCCTGAAATTCACAAATTAAATTCATCTTGTTTGAGAATGTCCTTGCCATAACTAAAGACATGTCATGAGCCCCAGTTCAGAGCTGTTGATCTTAGCTTATCCTGTGGTTGAGAAGTTGGGCCCATTTCCACCCTTATGTCCTGTCTGTGGCCAAATCCTTTGAGGTAACAGAGATTCCTGAGAGGCTCAGAGTGCAGGTTACATTTTATGGCTGTTCTGGAATTTGGCAGCAAGAGCATCTGAACTAGATTTAGGAAGTCGAGAGTATGTCCCATAGTGTCTGCATGAGGAAGAAAGACCAATCAGGCATTACAGGGCAGCTTCAGCCATGAGGTATGCTAGATTTGTCATGTTTACTTCTAGAAACATGCACCCAGCTTCCATAGCCCAACACAGGGGATTCACCTAGTGTGACTGGCTTTGGAAATTTCATATTTTAACAGATTGAGCAATTCCCATGCATGCACAGACACCGCCGCTTCAAATTTGTGGGTGGGGGTCAGCGCAATGTAGTGGAAAGTTCACAAGCTCTGAAGTCAGCCAGGCTGGGGTGAAAATCCTAGTTCCACCCTCTACCACAGGGTGACCTTCAACTAGTCACTTCCTCATAGGGTATAAAGCCTGGAACAGCTCAAGTACAAGGAGTGCTTACCAAGTTCTGGGCTGCATGCTTTATTTGCTCACTTCAATAAACCCTCACAGTGCCTCTAAAATGTAGGTGGCATTATCAGTTATGATTACATTATAATTTTATCATGTAATTTTATATTTTCAGTTATAAATGAGGAAACTAATGGTCAGAGAGGTATAAATCTGGCCAAGGTCACATGGAATATTGGGGTGAAGCCAGAACTTGAAATCAAGTCTCTGTGTCCAAAACTCATGTTCTTTCCATTACACTGTCTCACACCTATAAATTTTCTCTTTCCCATTAGGCTCTTCTATTAAACATCTATCTTTCCCAGAGTTACAGTGAGAACTAAAGATGTCATATAATAAAGCAGATAGCACAGAGCCTGGCACATACTGGGACTCATTAAAATTATAATTTTCATACTCTTTGTATTTGACAATGACTTGTAATTACATTCAATGCTTCCTGAAAGATATAGTAAATAAGATTCAAAATATTTGCCTTTTTTTTTTTTTTAACAAATCAAATGATCTGACTACTTAAAAACACTCAAACCTAGGGGATAAACATCTCACAGGCTTGAGATATCTGCCGGACACCTTAAAATGTCATTGCTTTACATGAGGGGTGTACAAACCACGGCTTATGATCCAAACCTGGCCAGCCACTTGTTTTTGTAAATAAACTTTTATTAGAGCAAAGCCTGGCTCACTCATTTATCTATTGCCTGTGATTGCTTTCCTGCTACAGCAGAGCAGATATGACAAAGATCACGTGACTCATGAAGGCTAAAATATTTACTATCTCGTGCTTTACAGGAAAAGTTGCTGATCCCCGTTGTAGACCACACCAGTTGGGCAAGTGCAATAATTGGAAGATTGGAAAGAGACTGGGCTTGAGCATCAGTCAGGGAGGGAGTATCAGAGTTAGTTCAGAGATCCGAGAGCCTGGAAGGTAAGTGTTGCCATGAAGGAAGCCTATACATATAAACGGCTAATTTCTAAAAGGACACTAATGCGGTTGTGATAGATAGAATAAAACATTATGTAAAAGCTTTATTAAATTCATAGGGGCCTCGGGTCATTCAACCAACAGAAATAAATATAATGGCTGCCATGAAAGAGCACCCAGAATTACTTTTTAAAAGGGAGGCCTGATGATAGACTAGAATGCGTTTTAGCCATACAAAAAGTAAATGTAACAACTTTTTCAAACAACATTGAGCAAGCCCCCTTAATACACTAACTTGAGGATGCTAGTTGTGAGTGATTCTCAGTCATTTGATTAAGAACAAAATAGACACAGGATCCACAGGGTGCCTCCCTTCACCATGGTTAGAGATATCACCTAAGATAATGAAATAGATAGAGTTGCTGTTTTGTTATTGTTCTTGCTGTTTAATAATGATGAATTTGGGGTGCCTGGGTGGCTCAGTCAGCTGAGTGGCTGACTCTTGGTTTCCACTCAGGTCCTGATTTCGGGGTCATGGGGCTCTATGCTCAGCACAGAATCTGCTTGTCCCTCTATCACCACCCACTTCTCCCTGTGAAATCTCTTTATTGATCTCTCTCTAAAATAAATAAATAAATAATAAAATCTTTAAAAAAAATAATGATGAATTCAACCATTTAAATAATTCAGGTTGACCACTGCCCCTTGAGTAGAAGTGAATAGGTTATACCTCTTGTAGAACTATTGCTTTTGTTGTTCATGGTATTTACCCTTCTTGAGTTAAGATTTTTTTTTTACTGCAAGTGATAGAAAAAACAAGTCAAAATGGATTTAAGTGAAAAGAGGAATTAATTAGCTCTTGGAACTAAAGGCCAACAGGTACAGTTGCCTTCAGGTGTGGCTTGATTCAGGGCCCAAGCAATGCCAGTAGCATCTAGCTCATTGGCTTTGCTTCATATGGATTGGTTCCATTTCAGGCTTTGTGAATTTCAGTCTTGCCCTTCTGAGGTTTAAGATGATGGAGGGCCAAGCTTCACACCCATACTCTGCTAATTACAGTGGTAGAGAATGAAATCTTTCTTTCCCCCAAAACTCCCCAGAAACCAGCCAACATCTCCTCACACTGCCTCTAATCCCTAGCTGATCCAAGGGAAGAGATAGGATGACTGGTTTAAGGCAATCCAGATGTATTTTTAGAGCAGGACTGGTGTCAACACCATCCAAACCATGTCGGCTGGAAGTAGAGAGAGAAGTACCCAAAGGAATCAGAGTACTATTGCTGAAAGCAAGGAGGTGAGAGGAACAACTTCTATGATGATGAGGTAGGAAATCTATGTTCTCTACAACTTTGAAGCAGATTTTGTCCTCCTTGAATTATTTTAAACTTTGAATTACACAAAGGAAGAAGAATTTGTAGTCAAAAGTATGCATTCTGAAATTAGGCCCCTGGGGTTCAAATCCCAGTTCATTTATTAACAATGTCATCTTGAGCAAGGTATTTAACTTCTCTGTGCTTAATTTTCCCTTCAGTAAAATGACGATAAAAATACCATTTTACAGGGTTGCTATAAGGACTAAACAAGTTAATATTTATAAAGCATTTTGAGCAGTGACACAAAATAAGTATTGTATATATATTCTACTATTAACATATTTAGGTTATCTATTGAAAAATAAGTCAAATATGGACAGTGTTGCAGAAATGTTTTGATGTTTCCAGTCTGGCTATCTGCAACTAGTTCCTTTTCTATTGCAATAAGTGACAAAATAGGACTGCTGTCCCCTAGCATTCATTCCCTTTTGTATGAATCAGGATGAGCTGGGTCAAGCTACAGTAAAAAACAATCCCCAAATCCTCCATCTTTGAACAGCAAATGATTATGCTTTACGTCTGCCACAGGTCATTGGGGCTTCACTCTACCTTGTTGCATTGTTGTTATTATAACTTTTAGATGTGGGATGGCAGAGCAGTCACAATCTGGAGTGCTCTTGATCCCCATGGCAGAGGGAAAGATAGTGTAACAGAGCTATAGATTCTTAAAGCTTCTTCCCTCAAGTTAATTCAATGGATTAACATCCGATTGGGAAAAGTAGATCATGTGGCCATAAGTAGTTGGGACAATGCAAACCTATCATGTACCAGAGTAGGCAGAATCTCCGCAGGCAAGCTTGATGACCACCATATTATCTGTTGATATTTGTACTTACAAGTGCCATATTCTCAGGTGACTTACTGACTTCTTGATGTATTTAGTTCTTGTGGATCTTCTCATTGTATCTAGTCCTTTGAACGGTGGGACTTTAATCAATATTGTCTGACAGTGAGTTACCATATTCTAAATCAATGACCCAATTGGATTATTTTCTTATTTCAAAAAGGGAATGAGAAAATAGAAATTCAGATAAAAACAGAACCATGTTAAAAACTTATTAATTGGGTAATCTCAGTTTCCTCATCTGTAAAATGGGAATAATAATACCTTCATATAAAGCCTTTATAAGAATTAAATCAGATAATGAATAAAAACTTCTTAGTTTAGTTTCTGATGCACAGTAAAATGCTCAACATGTGATAGCTAGTCTATACTTTGAGAAATATACCATTTTAGACTATTTTCCTATTGTGACTTACCAGAGAAAAAAGGATCATGATTATTACTGTGGCCATCATCCACTACCAGTGATATGGCTCTTGTGAATGAGGATAGAGAGATTTCGATCTTTCAGGTATCTGGCTGGGAGGTGCAGGTAGTCTGGAGGGACAGGATTTGTGGAGGTGAGACAGCTAACCACAGGCCACAGAAAGTAGTCCAGGTGCCAGGACCAGCTTCCTGGATATGTGACCTGTGCAATCACAAAGGGCCCCATGCTCAGTTTGTGAACAAGGAGCTTCCATTTTTATTTTACAGTGAGCCCTGCGATTATGTAGCCAGACCTGTCCAATGCAAATGGTTCCACTAGAGTCTCTAGTTTCTTCTACCTTCCTGTGGCCTGAAGGGAAGTAGTGGTGGTGACAACAGAGATGGTAGAGCGCCAGCCTCAAAGAGCACCTAAAATCTGAGAAGAACCAGTACTCATTTGCCCATGTTGAGACCAGATTCTTTATCCTAGAGTTTTAGGGTCTTGGCTGATTTCAGGCACTGTGCATTGCTAATGGGGCTTCTCCAGCTTGGCCCATCTAGGAAATGTGATCCAGTCTTGGAGAAAAGGGCAGTGTGTCTGTCTGGCAGGAAGGGGCAGGGGTAGATCTCTATGTTACACAGTACAAAGTTCTAAGACTTGAGGCCTAATGCAATTTGATTTTGGTATAAATTGCTCATTTGGGAGTGAAATTGGGAGATAAGTATCTTTCTCCAACCTAGGAAAACTATTATAGGGCTTTGCAGAAGCAGCAAGAATCAGGACCAACTGTGGGCTCACAGTTCAGGGGCTTTAGTAAGCAGCTGGGTGAGGTGAGACGTAAAATGTCTGGGCCAATCCACAGGGCAGTTGAGATCAGCACCATTTCTTGCAGCTTCTGGGGCTGGTTGTCTCACGTGGGATATCAAACAAACCACCAAAACACCCTTGGGATTCTAGGGTTTGTCATAGACTGGAGACCTTAGGGACAAAAGAAAGACATTCTTGAGGTTTTTATCCTTATAGAATACGTGAAACATTCAAAAATGTGCAGAAAAAAATATAAAAGACACAACCATGTGCCCATAATCCCAATTTAACACATTCTGACATATTTGCTTTAGATCTTTTTTTAAAAGAGAAATAAAATATTTCAGATCAATAAAAGCCTTCTTGTAGCTGTCATCTTTCTCCTTCCCTTCCTTCTCTCCCTAGATGAAGTGGTGCTGTAGCTTCTACTTTTACTACAAATGCAGATGTTCATAAAAATATGTAGTAATATTTTCTAAGTTTTTAAATTTACATCAATGGCATCAAACAGTGTATATCTTTTGGTTGGTGGATATTTTTATATACATTCGTGATGTATCCATGTTGATAGATAAAGATCTAGTGCATTCATTTTAAGTGATGAATAGCATTTCACTGAATGAATGAATAGACTATAATTTATTTATTGCCTGCCATATCAGAGATAATGGGCATCCTTGTCTTGTTCCTCACTTTAAAGAGAATATTTCTAAAGTTTCAGCAGTAAGCATGCTGTTTGCTGGGGGTGTTTGATATGTGCTCTTTGTCAAGTTAAAGAAATTTCTGATGTTTCTCATTCGACAAGAGTTTTTATTATTTTACCAAATGCTATTTTTTTTTGCACTAATGAGACAACCATATGAATCATCTCATTTAATCTTCTCTGTTAATATAATGAATAGTTTGCTAGATATTTAAGGCAGGTACAACTAGATGCAATCTTCATACTCCCCCTGTTTTCTTGCTAACAGAATCCAGGTTCTGTTCAGAGCAGAATGGTAGAAGCTAATTATGATTATGCTTATCACTATTTTTGTATTCTCCATTTCTGCTGGAAGTGGCATCCCGGCCAGTCCAACTGATGACCTATGAGGACAATTCTGCCAGGAGGACTTCCAGGGAAAATAAAAGGAGAAAACATGGCAGACGGATCCCTTCACCTTACTGCCTTCTTCCTTTCTTGAACCTGGGTCCAGTGCTAGAACAAGAAGAAGCCCTTATATGAACGTGAAAAAAAAAATGGCTAAAGAATCACAGATCATCAGTCCTGATATGGATGAGTCATCGAGCCAACACTAGCAACTCTCTTTGTCCAGATTTCTTGTTGGGTGAGTAAAGTAAATGCCTATTTGTTCAAGCCATTCTAGACAAGTCTTACTGATTGACCCTGAATTTGCTTCTAACTGACAAAGTTTCACTGATAACCATCTTTGAATTCTGAAAATAGACTCTACTATGTCATTATGTATTTAAAATACAATATTGGACTTATTCTACTCATATATTATTTAAGTTTTTGCATCTGTATTCATTGATGAGCTAGCTATATACTTTTTACACTAAATGCTATTTGTGTTCGGGTTTGATAGACCTGTGACCAAAGATGGGTAGCTTTCCCCCTCATTCTTAGCTTTGGAAAAATTCATACAAGATGATGCTTACATGCCAGTATTAAAGCATCTATCTGGGTCTGATCCTTTTTTTTTGGTGAATAAAATTCTCATGAATTTAGTTTCTTCAATGGTTGTATATACATTACAATTGTTCCTTCTTGATTTAATTTTGCTTATTCACATTTTTTTCTGATAAATCATCTGCTCTAAGATTTCAATATCACTAGAATAAACTTGCTCATGATATTGTCTTATGGTTTTACCATCTTCAGTGTGTCAAAAATTATCTTCTTTTCTCCTTCCTAATATTGTTTGTCTACATCCTGTTTCTTTTTCCCATGATAAATCTTGTCAGTTTACATATTTCATGTGTCTTTCCAAAGACCCAGATTTCAGATTTCTGTTCTATTTTTTGTTTTCTATGCTATTTTCTGCACTTACTGTTTCCTTCCATTTGGTTCCAGTGTATACTACTCCTTCCTTCTACTTTCTTGGGCTAACTGCTTTACTCATTTTCGATCTCCCATGTTTTAAAATTTATGCATTTAACGCTAGTCTTCCCTTGAAGTCTTTCTCTAGCTGCATGCTGACAGTCTGGATATGCAATGATTCACCATCATTCAGTTCCACATATTTCATAAATACCATTGTGATTTCTGAATTAACTCATGAATTATTTAAAAACGTATATCCAATTTCCAAATATTTGGGTTTCTTCCTCCACCCTCCAGGAAGGACACATATGCCACCACAGCCACTGCCTCTATGCCAATGTGTTGCCTCTTAGGTGATAGTGTTAGAAAGGACACCATTTATTTCTGATATTGAGCTCCACAAACCTCTCTGAGGTCTTGTACCATCTCTACCTCTTTTAGGAGGAGGTAAAGTAGAGGTAAAGTGGAGTTCCACTCTACCCTTGAGTTTTCTAGACCTCCCTCAATCTTTCTCTTTCTCTTTCCTACCTTCTATTCATCTAGCATGGGACGTCAGAGACGCAAGAGTGCAGAATGGGGAGACTCTAGCGAGGTGTCTCTTTTGAGACTTAGAGAATTTATCTCTCATATCTTCCTGTTTTGTCCATTTGTTTGGTCTATGCCTATGAATCTTTTCTGATCTCAGAATCTTAGTCTTCTAGAAACAAAATCCAAATAGTTTTCTATTTGGTAGGCAATTTACCACATCCCTCTCCTGAAACAATAAACAGAGTTGGTGATTTCCTGCCTGAAATGGGGAGAAGAGTGGAGAAAAAGAAAACATAAATAATTCAAACCAAGAACTCATAAGAAATGACAGGATATATTTGTGACAGTCAGGATCTCCCTTAGAAATAGTTTCTTCATTTGGCCTACACATCACTGGCTGTTTCTTACTAAGATCTTGCTGCTGTCAATTTTGTCCCTGGATCTGCCTCATGGTCTCACCCAAAAGCAAAGTCCTAGATCCTACTTAAATGACAACTGAACTGGGTATAGAATTGTAGGTTGATAGTTATTTTTTCCTAGCACTTTGAATATATCATTCCATTGTTTCTTATGGAATTTACTCTTCAGAAAAATTATCTGGCAAAATTATAATTATAATTATACTATAATTATAATTCTTCTTACCTCCTTGTGTTATCTTTTCTTAAAATCCTCTAAATGCTAAGATCCTTGAGTCTATGATTGACAAGATGATGATGGTGATGATGATGATGATGATGATTTAGAAAGAGAGTCAGTGAGTGCATGAGTGGGGATGATTGGGGGGTGGGGGGAAGAGGCAGAGAGAGAGGTAGAGAGAGGATCCCAAGCGGGCTCCACACCCAGTGCAGAGCCCAATTCAGGGCTCAATTTCATGACTCCAAGATTGTGACCTTAGCTGAAATCAAGAGTCAAATATTTAACTGACTGATCCATCCAGGCGTGTTCCCCCCCCCCCACCGAAGTTATGTTTTTAACAGATATACAGAACTTAAAGCACTGGCTGATGACTTTTTAATTGGGAGACAATAATATTGTCATGGTTCAAGCCATTTTAGAGACTCTTCTTTCAGCACCTAAGGCTTGCATCACATTCTTTAAAAAATAGCACTGGGAGGGGGGGTGGTGTGCCTGGGGGGATGGTGTGCCTGGGTGGCTCAATTGGTTGAACGCCCAACTCTTGATTTCGACTGGGGTCATGATCTCAGGGTTGTGAGATCAAGCCCCATGTCAGCTCCATGCCCAGTGCTGGTACAGGCACAAAGCCTGCTTAAGATTCTCCCTTTCCCTCTCACTTTTCCCCCTGCTCATGGGCTCTCTCTCTCTCTCTCTTAAAAAAAAAATAGCATTGGTGCCAAGCCTTTGTCCTTTTAGGAGTTTTGCAAGCTTCAGTCAGCAAAAACTCTTGTCAACAGATAGATGGTCAAGTTATGTTCAAAGATGACTATAAAGTACTGAAACATTATTTTGTATATCTAATAAGTAGCCTCCAAAGGTAAGACTCAAAGACAATTTCTGAAATTTTTGTAAACCATGACATTATTGTTGGAGGAAGTTCACAAACTCTCATTTGGCAAGCAAGTTGTTAGACAAGCATTGTCCTTATGGTAACAAGATTTGAAAACATCAACTTTTGAAGTCAGAACTAAGTTTGTACCCCAACTTTACCACTTACCCAGATGTATGACCTTAGGCATATCATTAAAATTATTTGCAATTTAGTTTCTCATATGGCAAAATGAGAATAATTGTACTTGCCTTTTTTTTTAAGATTTTATTTATTTATTTGACAGAGAGAGAGAGATCGCAAGTAGGCAGAGAAGCAGGCAGAGAGAGAGGGGGAAGCAGGCCCCCTGCCGAGCAGAGAGCCCAATGTGGGGCTCGATCCCAGGACCCTGAGATCATGACCTGAGCTGAAGACAGAGGCTTTAACCCATTGAGCCACCCAGGCGCCCCTAATTATACTTGTTATGCAGAGTTTGTCCCTAGTACCTCCTAAAGTGTTAATTATCAGAAATAAAAATGGAAACCCTATTAATTTCAAAAAATTAAGTATTATGTGTTTCTGAACTCTAATACCATTTATGCCAAAAAAGCACCAAAGCCCATAATAATATATAATTTCTTCATTAGTTAATATTGATTATCATTATATAGGCTAACAAGGCATCACCTTCATTAATTATTTTATCATTTGGCCATTTTTTCCACTATGGGAGAAGTATGGCGTGCCATACTCTCACACAATCACTTATCACAATGTTTCTGTAATTCATTTTTAACACAGGAATAAAACAATAAACAAAACTATAACGGTACAAAAGAAAATTATGTGAATGATGAAATGTATGATGCTGAATGGATGAGATTGTCAGAGACAGTAAATCAGCGTGCTCTGGGGTAGAACATCCTGAGATCGAACTCAGAACAGTAAAAAAGTCATGATAGTTCCCCTCCCAACCCTCAACACTGTGCGGGCTCACAGAATCCATGTCAGTCTTTGTACATGCAACTGACATAAAGAGCTGGCATGCTTGGGAAAGGCTATAGTGAAATGAAATGGCTCAAGAAGTTGAGTTACTATAATCCAAATCAGCTCACCTCTGGCTGCAACTGCACATAAGATAAAGACTGTAGTTAGCCTGCACCCAACACATCGAAAATGTTCAAAGAAGTGGCAATCGGTCATACCTTATTGCCACGGTCTTACCATTACATCTTCCTCATTATTCCAGTCCAACTTTTATATTTGACTCTATAAAAGATCTAGCTCACCTCTTTTTTTTTCCACTTTGTCACTTATAACTGACTTCGTGTTGAAATGGCTTTTATTCTGTTTTCCCAATGAATTTTAAAATTTTATTTATATCTTCTACACATCCCTGTCTCCATCCCTCTGTGATGTAAATCTATTTTAGAAACATATGCAGTTGGCTTCTGGCTTCGGCAAGAGTCAGTATGTCATTAAACAATCACTTACATTTCCAGAAGAAGATAGATCAGTAAGTTAAAAGACAGTGTTTTATGAAGTAGAAGTTTTCTAGTTAAAGAATGTTCTTTGATGTCTTAATTTTTCTCCAGAGAAAAAGTAGTCAAAACTCATTATATTTATAACAGATTTGTGGTGGTTGCCATATTCAAATTTTCTCCCCCAGTTTTATTTAACATGATTTTCTCTTCTTTAAGTGACCTTTGTCCCAAAACTCAGAGCCAGTATATAATGAGCATGAGACCCGGAGTCTGGGTGGAAACTATGACAAAACAGCATCAGAGATTTTAATGAGAAGAGAAAATACCAGGAGAAGAAAAAAAATAATAGTAGAGTCCAATGTTCATTTAGATCAAATGAAGTATAAATATTTACTTTAGGAGCAGCGCAAGATCAAATCTTCATCTCCCTGGTACAAAAGCTACCCTTTAAACATGCCTGAGTCAAATCACATGGAGATGTGAACAATAACTCTTTTTTATTCTTCTACCTCTGCCAGTCCACCAAACAGAATAATGAATAAGCCACCAAGTGCACCCAACAGTGCTCGCTTCATGGTTTTTACATACAGGCACCATTCTTCTTAAGAGAAGCAAGTGCAGTCTGATTCAGTGGTAAATCACATGGCGATGATTTTGGCCGTGTGCGCTGGGTTATGACCCGTGGGGCCTGTGGCCGGGATAGCCGCGCCGAGTGTCACCTTGTGAGCTAAGTGTGTGCAAACGTCGCTAAGAAAACACTCTGTATCTGTGTCTTATTGTGGAACTCATCTGTAAGATTTACCCTCCAGACCCCTCTTCTGCTCTATGCTGGGCACAGAGCCACTAGAATCCTTCTAAAATAGTGTTCAGAAAAGTAATGCGTACCCCAGGGACCAGAGACCTCAGGTACTAACCAAGAGAGTGAGATTAAATGTCACTGATGACAGTGATGAACACGAAGAACTTCAGATTTCCCTAAAAAGAACAAAAGCTATTCCCTTTTCAAACACCGCAACTCTTGTTAAAGGAACATTTCTTACTGTGTCTGATCTCCAGCCTGATCGCACCTATGAAAGGCTTTTCTCAAATGTTGATCATTAGTTTAAAATTAAAAAATAATGCATATTTGATTATGGCACTGGCTTAGCTCATTTATGTTAAAAATTTATGTAAAAAGTCATGTTTTTAAAGCTGCTGATAATTTCTAAAAGGTCACAGAGGGATATACGCGAACAGATAAAATTTATCATTAGTTATACATCAAAAAGGAAACTGTATACATTCAGTTATTTTTAAGAAGCAATTACTGTCTCAATTGAATTACCTGGTGATTAACAGCAAAATATTTTAGAGGGCAGATAAGGCAGTCCTGGTACTGATTGCATCAAGCAGATTGTTAGAGAGGTGGGAGATAAAAGTGAATATAGAGTTTCAACATCGTGACCCTAACCTTTGACAGTCAGATAAGAATGTCCACTCTAAAGGAAATGAAATACAGCAAAGTACGATTAGATCACAGTGTGCAGAGAGAGATCTTATTTTTGTGTTTTCCTGATGCAAGAATAAAAGCATTGTTTTATTTCTCTCTCAGATGATACATATTTTACCATGTGTGGAAATAAGGAATTAAAGTTGAGTCTACTTTTACGTCTTATTAATTTCTTCCTTGGCACGTGAAAACAAATGAAGAGAGACTTTTAAGTAGCTTTCACTTTACTTGCACCATTTTGTGAACATTTATAGTTTACCGACCCTTTTACCTAAGAGGCAAAACTAGCTGAGATTATCATTATTCCCACTATATAAATACGGGAAAATCTTCCAAGAGGCTAAGTGGTAAGTCCAAGATTAAATCATCGTGTTCGAGTCAAGAAGCAGTCTTTTTCTTGTAAATGCACAGCTGGGACGTTTTTCTCCACTAGCTCACACTCTTTCCTCTCTTTCCATTTTTAAGTTAATTCAGGTTTTGACCCTCTCACTGTGGAGCTCATCATGTCCTCTGTTGGCAAACAATTTTTATTGCAAGAGATTCAGCAAGTTTTTAGCCAAGGTGACTGGTGTCAGTTTCATTTAAGATTTACATCGTAGGAATAGTGAAAACTTCTTTTTTTTATGCCTATTTTTGTCTTGAACAAGCACTTCCCCGATGTATATGATAATTTGTGATACACATGTGTGGTCCAAAAAGAAAAGTGCCAAATGCGTTGTCATTTGTGAGTATAAAAAAGCAATCTGAAATAAACTCTGATAGTCCTTTGCAAAATGTAATAAAATTCTTAGCTCCTACTATAATTTGTTTTAGGATAACATTTTCATTGGACTGTAGTCCTAACAATCCTAACAGCAAAAAAGGTAGGAGAGGAAAAAAAGAGGATCTCTGAATTTCTCCATACACTAATGGAAGTGTTGAGAAATCAGGATGTTGCTGTTTTATGTTTTGTTTGTTTGTTTTACTTGAACAATGTATTTAAATGAAAATCCAGCCAGTAGACCAATTTTCATAGCAGAAATAATAACAATTTTTTCCAGCAGAGTTCATGATCTTACAAGTCAAGACATACAAAGTTTCACTTTTTCAAAACAGAGTATCATTCTGCAGGGGTCAGTGCAAATGATAGAAACACATGCACAGAATTGTAGAAGAGTTAAAGGCAATTTATCCCCACAGTTTCTTGACAAATAAATTCCTGTTCTTATGTAAAGACCCAGGAAGCAAGGTTAGTTTGTAAGTTACAAAAAAGGAACCGCTTCCCCCTTCTCCCCCAAATTAAAAGGCATCTCTGCAGCCTTGAATTACATGGGGTTGCATCCGGTAATTAAAGAATCGATAAGCAGAGAGTCCTGGCAGGGAAATTGTAAAGAAGGTTTGGAGCTCTTTCATTTGCCACAAAGCCTGAAGCAGAGATATTGTGGAAGTGGAAATCATCATCATCATCATCATCATCATCATCAATAGTCTATGCACACAGCCCTTGTTTTCTGCTTCAGGCGTTGTGCTTTCAGAGGGACCCTCCACATGAATTCTATGACTGACTATTCATTTCATGAGTGAAGATAATAGACTTAGCGAAGTTAAGTGACCCGCCCAGGATCACACTGGTGATAAATGATTTAGTTGTGGTTCCAGCTCAGGCCAGGAAAGAGCTTAGAGAAAAACTCAGGCATTTTGATTCTGCTTCTAGCTCCTTTCTAACTGTGATCTGGATAATTTACAAGATTTTCATGCACTTCAGTTCCCTCATTGGTAAAGTTACGAGCTCAGTAGTTCCCAATCGGTGGCTCACAAACTCCTCAGGTGGAGAAGGGCCAAGAAATGGCCTTGTAGTTCACTGAAAGTGATCTGTGCACTGTTGGAGGCTGAGTAAGTCCCATGTTTTGCTTATATACATGCTTCTGTTTTAATGGTATGCAGATTTGTTTCTGGAATATTAAAATAAACTTAAAAATTAGTTCTGTCTCACTGGAAAATTTGTCTCCCAGATTGTCACATGCTGGCTGAAGAAATTTTCTCTACTCTTCTACTCACTTGTCAGAGCCTGCCACACAGTCCCAGGCATCTCACCATTGTTTTATTCTTCACAGGCGTTACTACCATCTGAAGTTACCTTCTGCAGCTTCTCTATATATTTGATTATTTTTCATCTCTTCTCAAAAGAATTTAATATCTATGAGAATTGAGCACTTTTTGGTCTCATTTCCTGCTATGGCCCCTTAAAACCATGATAGACACATAATTGGTGCTCAGTAAGTATTTATCAAATGAAAATTTAGCAAATGTGTGAATCACATTTTTATCTTTACTGCTGGGTTTTAGGGTTCTTTGATTCTAATTTTGGGGGAAAATATGGTATCTCAATAATCATCAGAAATAATTCTATCTACCAATAACTGTCATATATCCTTCCCTGACCTCTGTTATTCATTTGAGAAACATTAATTGAGTCTCTACAGCCAGAGATAGCACTAAAAGCAAATATGAATATAAAATAAGAATTTAATTGGTTGTTTTGATCTCAGGAGGCCCCTGGCTAAAGGGACATACAGACATAACATATGGCAGGATAGATAATTAACATATAGGTGAATAAGAACAAAGAGAGAGGTATACAGGATGCTATGGGAGCAAAGTAGAGGGGTGTCGAAACACCTTACTGATATGGACAGCTTCATGGATGTGAGCGGGGAGGACGCTCCAGGCAAAGGGAATGGAATGTGTTTTGTAGGCCTGCCATGTTCCTGGAATGATGAACAGCTCGGAATGACTGAATGTAAATGAAGAGATGAGGCTGGCCATTTAAGCAAAGGACTGATTGAGATTGGTCTACCATGCTACAGAGTGTGGATTTTTTTCCTATAGGTAATAGGGAATGGCAAAGAATTCTAGGTTTGAAGATCCCCTAATGGATAAAGCTCATATGTAAAATTAACAGGATTTTCAGTTACTTGAGGATGAATATTCCGAATTCAGTAGACATTATTCTTGGTTATTTTTCCTTATCCTTATCCCTATCCTCCATGTCTAATGAGTAAATCCTGTATTTTTATCACCAGTCTATATCTCTAATGATCTGTCTACTTACCCTCATCTTCATTCCCTCACCCTCAACCAACTTCTTGGACTTTGGCTTAGATTTCTCCAGTAGTTCCTAGATGGTCTTCTCACTTCACTCTTGCATCTTTTCAGTCCACTGTCCACATGGCAGCCAGTCATCCTCTAAATCAAAACTGTGTCATTTCCTATTGCCCTTTGTATAAAATCCCAACTCCCTCCAATGGTCTGGGAACCCTGAGTCATCTGGCCTCTGCTCATCTTTCCAGCCTATTTTATGTGTCTCTCTCCTTTAATCAAGAGGGAGCAATCAAGATGGGCCTCTTCTCCATCCCTCAGACACACCAAGCTCTTCCTCTTCTTAGGAAGAGAAAGATGAGATGCTTCCTCTGCCTGAAATGTTCTCCTCCTTTTCACCTACTTTCTCATTCTCCAGGTATCAGTCTAAATTTTATCACATTCCCTAACCACGCTGTCAGAGTGGTCACCACCCTCCAAAATAGCCCCCAATAATCCCTACCTCCTGCTATTCTTGCCATTATTCAGTCCATGCATTAGCATCCTAGGACCGCCATAACAAATTACCAAAAATTGGGTAGCTTTAAAATATTAGAAATATATGCTCTCACAGTTTTGGAAGGTAGAAATAAATGGCAAATCAAAGTGTCGGCAGGGCCATGCTCCCTCTGAAGGCTCTAACAAAGAATCCTTCCTTACCTCCTCTAGCTTCAGGTAGTTGCCAACAATATTTGTTGCTCCTTGGCTTGTAGATGCCTCACAGAAAACTCTGTCTTCACATAGTCTTCTTCCCTGGTGTTTTTCTGTCTCCAAATCTCTCTTCTTATAAGGACACTAGTCATTGAGTTTATGGCCCACTAGATCCAGTACAACTGATCTTGATTTGATTACATCTATAAAGACCCTATTTCCAGATAAGGTCAATCATGGGTACAGGATTAATACTTCAACATATCTTTTTGGGGGACACAACCGTCCCCTCTCACACTGCATAGGATTGATTTGTGCAACCAGTGGAGTATGGGGAAATGAGGATGCAAATTTTGAGGTTATGTCATAAAAGACATTGCAGCTTATCCCTTGCTCTCTCTTGGATGACTCATTCTGGGCAAAGTGATCCATGCTGAGAAGACACTTGAGCAGCCCTCCAGAGAGGTTCACATAGGGAGGAACTGAGAGTGCCCACCAACAGCTGACACCAATTTGCTAGCCACATAAGCAAGCCATCTGAGAAGCTGATACTCCAGACCTGGTCAAGCCTTTAGAAGATGGCCCCTCTAGCCAATATCTTAACTACAACTCATAAGAAATCTTGAGCCAGAATCATCAACCTAAGCAAGTTCTGAGTCCCTGACCCATAGAAACTTTGAGACACTGTTTACTATTTAAAGCCACTAAGTAAAAAAAAAATAATAATAATAAAAAATAAAAAATAAAAAAAATAAAGCCACTAAGTTTGGGGTACTTTGTTACACAGCAAAAGATAACTAATCCGTCCCCCATTTTCTATTCTGTACCTGTTACAAAATAAGTACTTCATAAATATTAGCTATTATCATTATTGATAAACTTCTTAGAAAAAGACCTATATATTATTATCTTAGGTATCCTTTAAATCAATTTATAATTAATCCATCATTCACAGTTCTATCTGCAAAATACGATAATGCCCAAAGCCCACTGGAAACAAAGACCATTTTTGTCTAGGTTAGTAAAATAAGATCTATGAATTATTAAAAAGAATCAAATCATGGATACACATAAAAACATGAATGAATCACAGAAACGTTATGGTGAGCGGAAGAAGTCAGACACAAAAGAGCACATGCTCTATGATTCTATTTATATAAAACTCTAGAGAAAGACACATCTAATCTATAGTGACAGAAAGCAGATCAGTACTTGCTTGGAGCCAGAGGTGAAGGGGTGGATTGACTGCAGAGAAGCACTAAAGAACATTCTGAGGTGATAAAGATGTTCCATATGTTGACAGGAGTGGTCACATGGGTGTACACATGTTTCAAAACTCATTAGACTGTGTCCTTAAAATGTATGCTTGTTATTTTATGTAAATTCTAGCTCAATATAGTTAATGAAAAAATGTACGATTTTCCGAGCATTCATGAGCCACGCGCTTTACATAATTATCTGTAGTATAAAAGCAACGAACTCATTTTTTGAAAATAGAAATTGAATCTCAGAGATTAAGTGACTTGTTTAAGGGCACACAATCATAGGTCCAAACCTTTTGCTTGTTTCAATATGCTTCATTAGAGTTAAAAAGGATTGTATATGTCATCTAATCCAGCAACGGCAAACTCCAATATTTCTTGGAGCTCAGCAATAAAAGTCTACACGGTAGAGTTGAAGACAAGACAACAGAGAGAGGTTGGATTCTATTTTTTTCTGGTCAAATAAACCACACCTCAGAGTCATAGTCAACCTTTGGACATTTTACAGATCAGAAACCTGAAATTCAAGAGATTAAATAACTTGCCTATGGTCCCTCAGCTATGGAATGGCAGATCTTCTGAGGGAGAGAGACAAGATGATGATGTAGGTGGAGTAGGGAAGGAGAAGAAAAGTGGGAAGGCAAACACTTAAAATAAAATCCCAGCATGTAAGAGCTGATTGTACTTTTGCATTTATATAATACAAACCAAAAGTTTAGGAGGGAGAATATACAGCAGTGCTTATCCGAGTTTTGTTTGCCTGCACCTTTTTCCATCCACACAGCATTTATCGAGCCCCTACTGCAAGCAAAGCACGATGCTTGGGGGCGTACCCTTCCTGTGCAGGAAGAGCAGCATCCCCTGAATCCTGTACAACCTCAGCTCCAAATTGCCTCCCCCCAGCCCAACAACCTTTTTATGACTTGCAACCACACTGCACATGTAGAACCTCACACCATAGCCCTTGTCCCCAATTATCTGTAAAACGTACTTTGGACTTTATCGAAGCCCTGTGTAATGCTGTCTGGTCCACTCGTTGTTTTAAATGCGTTTTAAATTTAAACATAAATGTTTTATGTCTTATCTTGCAAGCTAATCGCAAAGGATTTCTGAGCAGGGCAAGAGTAAACCTCTTAAATGACTTCATCAGAGCTTCCTAGTACCTGGCACGAGGTTAGGCACACAGAAGACTCTCCTTCTCTCTAATCAACCGATTATCCTGTTATCTCGAAAAGGAGCATGTATCAGCTTGGCTTTCACAGAAGCATGACCTGAGATAAGGATTTGAGTGCTACTACTTGTTTATTGGAGAGTGATCCTTGGAAGCACCGGTAGGGGCAGGAGGAAGTGAGACGAGAAAGGAAAGGAAGTGACTACAGGGAATGTTCGGGAGCAGACGGCCGTGTGGGTAACTGAAGTTCAGGGTACTTGGTGTTCGCGTGACTGGGAAAGTCTCTAGAAGTCACCGTTGAGTTGTCCAACCTGAGGAGGAGCAGGAGCATTCGTTCACTAACTCCCATCCATCCATCACCGGTTATGAGTTGCTTCTTGGGGCACTAATTCCCCAAGCCAATCCCGGCTGGCTGAAGGTGGAGCATGCTCCGGGGGCCAGAGAAAGCCCCTAAGTAGACAGTTTCAGGCGCCTGCAGTAAGACTCCATTGGTGTGCACAGGAACGAGGATTGCCAGCAGGATACGTCGGGGCACTGACAGCTTCTGCTACACAGCACATTTCAATCAAAGGAAGGTATTTTCATGGCAACATTTATTTAGCGCCAACCACGTGACGTTCTGTGGACTACAAAAATAAATACAGCATGTTCCTTGTCTGCTAGGAGCTTAGCTCTGTTGCTTCTCCTTGAAGACTGTGGAAAGCAGCAGAAAAAGAAGGTGGTGGAGCAGAAACCAGCCCAATCTCCATTCCCATTCGGTCTATACTCTCTGATGAAATTTTTATGCCGTTCAGCCCACCAATTCATTACAGCCATGATTCTCAAATAGCCATCATGTTGAATGGCTTGTAGTCACCGTCAGAGTGGCACGAAGTCAGACCAGAGCTCGAAAGATGAAGAAAGTATCTTTGTTCACCTCTGTTCCCCAGTGTGCTCCTGCCCTGTGTCAGTGAAATCTCTACATCAATATTTCATTAACTCATACCGAGTAGGCAACGTGATTTTCTGTTCAAATTAAACTAATATTTGAAATAAAGAAAAAAAAAGCATGAGAGGGAAGTCACTCACCACAAGGACTCTGAAAAGAAGTTATGTGGGAAAGACGGCTGTGTTTTGTGCTTTTGCCATAAAACGAAGCAGACAGTCTGTTCTGTGAAGTACTATAATTATAAAGCAATTTGCTACCTCTAATGGGAGGACTTTTCTTTCATAAAATATTAACTAAATATAATATCAGTGCAATAGGTTAGAAATAGTCTTAGTTTCTCCATAAAAAGTCAATTTGTAACCACTGTGAACGTCTTCTCCAGGATGATGGTATCCAAAACATCCTCCGCGCCCACAGCCATTTGGCCTTGAATAAAGCACAACACATTTCCCCTGTCCTCTCCAGCTGATTTGATGCTAAGTGCTTCCCCGTCCCCCCACACCGTAAACATGTTCATTTGCAATGCAGTTCTATCCTCCTGCTGAACGTTCCTCATTTCTCAATCGAATGCACTGCTGTTGCCCAGAAGTTTTATTGTAATGACTCTCACCCCACAACCTGTCAACAAATTAAAAAACTCTAGGTTGAGAACTTGATTTGCAAAACCCCAACCTCTTTGCACTGTGGGATTACCTGCACCTTTTCAAATCATGGAAAGGGATGGTTCGTTCTGTGAGACGGTTCTCTCTCCAGACAGTAAATGCGGGCAGAGCAGCCTGGAGCTGCCCGCAAGGATCCTGCAGGCAGGGCGGACCAAGGCTCTAGTTGCGGGGGCGGGCTGGGGTTGGGGGGGGGTGTGGATCACCTTCTTCTTTGACTTTTCTTTTTTCCTACTTATTTTTTTTCCTTTTATCTTATATCCTTACATAAAATTTTGGGTTCGTTTTTTTTGTTTTCGGTTTTGTGTTACGCTCTGAAACTTGCTAATGAATTCGGGAACCGGTTCCCGATGCCTCTTAGTTATTACCCTTTCCCATCCGAGGCAGCAATCATTCTAACTATCCTGGACGATTTGCTTTTCTAGGGAAAAGAGGCAATCTAAAGTGAAAAGTGAAGGTGTTTATCCCCTGGTATTATTTCAAGCCACTGTAACCATTTTTCACTGACTTTTCACAGAGAGGAAAAATGCAAAAACAAAAAACGCCGAAATAACAAAACCCCAACAAATCCCCAAACAATTTTGTGCTTAAAACCTTCTTCATTAGAAGTAATGTAAAGAAAATCCATACTTGCTCATTTGGAAAATGCCTAAGGGCTAGCTGCATCCACTTCCACGCGCTCTCATTTTTGATTTACACTTCTGAAATGGATCGTCAAATTCTATTGATCTTAATCAGAAAAATCCTTTCTGTTTTTTAGTTCTTAGGAGGCTCCAAATTAGACCGGAAGTTTTGCAAAGAGAATGATTGTTGTATTAGGACCAGGAGCCAAGGCATTTGCCGAAAGCAAACCGGAAGTAGACCTCTAACCCTCTGCTTCCTTCAAGTTTTGCATGTTTTTTGCTATTAGGGTAACACTTGTCATACTTTCTGAATGAATGAATGAGTCCATGAGTTTAATCAAAGATGCACATTTAAATATTAGAATTTTGTTAAATCAAGTTGTGAACCTGCATTATAACCTAATACTTAAACATATATTAACTCTATTCAATTATGGTATTGAATATATTATTTTTTCTTTATATTTAGATATATGCATATATACATTTTACTTTACCACACATATGTGGAGGGATATACACAGACGGATAAAACGGATTCTCTCTGGAAGGTGGGATTCAGGGTTGGGGTTTCATTGAGTCGTGAAATGGAAAAAGATTTAGTTGTGACTATTTCAAGCAGACGGGGAAAGAATACAAACTAACATTAGAACGCTCGTGGAACCAGCTCTCGGCTTGATCAGATCCCAGCATTGTGGCCTATTTCGCCTCAGATCATTTTTTAAAGAAATTAAGCATTTCAGATAGAACAGAGAATTTTTCATTTTCTACATCACGCGTTTCTAAGGTATTCAAATTTCATAGGATGAACATATTTGCGGTCAGTAAAAAAATCAGTACCCATTTAAAAATCAATATTAGCCGTGCCAAAGTGAAGGGAAATGAGTTTCCACGGATCATCTGTAGTTGCGTTTCCAAAAAGTTTTTCCGCCAAGAGGCGGCTTTGCCTACTGTCTGTCTGTCCACTCACAGCTGTCTGGCAATTGGAAGTAGTGAGTTGGGACCAAAAAGCACAATGTCAATTTAGGCGCTGGTGGCTTGGCAAGGCACATGTTCCGATTTATCCCTGTCAGCCGCAGGCCCTATTAACTATTTTTAATGAATCACCACTGCTTTTACTTTTGCCATCAGCCATGACCTTCACCATTTAGAAACACATGGTCTCTCATAAACGATAGCCCACGACACATAAACTTGAGAAGGATTCTATCACAGCTCAAACTACAATATCTATCACTAAAACAAACGGCTCATTCTAGCTGAAGAGACACTCATATATATCACGGAACCAACCTTCCATATTTTGAAATTTACTGCCCCATGTTGGCTGATTTTTTTTTAAGGAGGCCAGGCAACCTTGCTCACTTAATACTTTTGATAAACTTCTGCTGACAAGGAGTGTGATTAATGATGGTTAAAAGAATTGAATCAAGAGTAGGAAAGACAGAGCCAAAAAAGCAGACTGCTGGGCTGATGGAAACTAACGTCTCTACAGAAATATATGATGGAGTCTCCTTTTTTACCATGCCAAGTAATTACTTGCACAGGCCTGTTGTAATAATTCCTATTACAGCCAAAACGGAAAAGTCAGTAACTCACCGCCCTGGGACAAGGTGAAGGCAAGGCCAGAGTAGCATGGATCAATATTTCATTTACTCACTGAGGTTAGCTTCTATCCCTGTATCAAATTCTTTTACAGAAAGCCATGAAAGAAATGAGGTTTGCTGCAAAACACCAATACAGGGGCCTTGTTTCCTTGGGGTGCTTATGAAGGAAGCAGAGCAACACACCCTTGCAGGGAAACAATATGCACTCAAGGTCACTCATTACTTGCTACTGTTGGAAAATAAAGTGCCATTAGCCTGATATGAGTAATGTACATCAATCAACTGCAGACTAGGAAAAGTATGTTTTCAACTTGGTGGTGCTCCTGATAATGAATGAGCAATTTGAACACTGTTTACACAATTTGACAATTGTGAAAAAATTTTCTCTTGACAGTGCATCATTTGTTAAAAAAAAAAAAAAAATCCCATTAACATTTATCTCTGATTACCTCCTGCCTTTAAAAAATAAAAATAAAAAAGAGGAAGAAAAAGGAGAAAAAGTCCATAATGGTTCCCTCTGCCGCCCAAGAAGTTTCTAGTTTGGTACTTTTTCTTAAGAGAAATTATAGTTCAACTACAAAATGCCCTAGAAATCAAAAAGTGAACCATAGTTTTTCTCAACAGGTTTCTTTTTAGAGTGTTAGATGTATGATTCCCAGTTTAAGTTTTCTAGGGAGCTTTCTGGGAAAAGGGTGTGGTACTAATCAATTTTGGGTCCCATGTGGTTATGACAGAACTATTGTCAACAGTGAATTCTTACAATTTCACCTAAAATCGGATTTAAATAGCCTCAACGTATATGAACCCTATGTGGGATGCGAAATCCAAATGCTATTTACCCATTGCATTTATTGTTTAGCACTCGGGGCTAGAATAGATTTCAATGCAGCATTGTTCTCTTTCTTAAGATTTTAGGAGACCCTCTATTTATAAAGCATATTTCCACTATGCTACACACTACCATGTGGAATGGTCTTAGGAAAATTCCCTTGCACTTGCTTTTCTCCCCCACATCTATATTAATTCCCACTTTTTTCCCTAATGATTCTGGGAAGGAAGAAAGCATAGAAGGGTTGATTTACTTACTTAGAAACATAGGCTACCAGCAGTAATGACTGGTAAACTTGAATGTTTCTTACAGTTCATTTTTTCTCTGAAATTAATCTATTCCCCTTCCCTGGAACTTCAAAGCCACCCTCTACCAGATCGTCCTATCTCCATGCCATGAAATGAAGTTGAAACCAAGGCAGCGAAGTCCTAGGCTATCGTTTAGGCTTTAGATACATTCTCATCTCCAGAAACAAAGGTCAGCTAGCCTCAGCATTGATTCGGTCCAGCAAGACTTGTGCCCTGGCCAGTCAACATCTTGGAAGCATTTTCAAATGTTTGGGGTCTGCAGAAGAATACATTAGATTTTCCTAAGACTTTTCACCCCTCCTCCACTCTACCCCTTAAACTTGGACCCCGGGAGTATTTCAAGGGAAATTCAATCCATATGTGCCTGATTCGTGTTCCCTTAACTCATTGACATGTTGTTTTCCAGGAGCTGATTGATGTACAAGGAGTCTTCTGACCTTTTTTCCTGAACCTTGCAGAACTGCCTTTCTTTGAGCTGGAAAATTGCCTTTTACTTGGGGTAAGTAGCACTTTTGAGAGTTGAAAGTTTTGAGCTCAGCTTGAAACATAGTTCCCAAATCTGTGTGGGATTCTGGGTTTGACAAATGTGGCCTCAATACCTTTGTATAAAGCCCTTTCTTGCCTCATTTTTTTTTTCATGTGTGACACCCGTAGCTAGTGAAGAAAAAAAAAAAAATACAAAGATGATGATAACTTTCAGAGCATCCAAGTAGGTATCTTTGGAAGTCAGAGCATTACTACTATGGTGTAAGATGTCCAAGTCCATCTGTTCTCTTCAACCACCCTTCACTTGCCCGGATTTCTTTCATGTGGTCCCAACCCAAAGAACTTCCTCTGCCAAGTTTTGAGTGTGTAATAAAGGCAGCAGCTGACTTTAAACCCTGCTTTGATTCCGTTAGGCAACATCTCAGCTTGGGTTAGGTTCCCTGGCAAACTATTTCAGTAGACTTTCATAATGTTGCCCCCTTGGAACTCATCCCAAATTATGTCGCTATATCATAAGAGTTATAAAGACAAGCTCCTCTGTCCATTATTTTTCAGGTTCAGAAGGAGCTGTGATGTGAAGAGGGGGGCGTGGCTCTGCCCACGGACAGCTGGTTAATTGATCTAGAAGAGCTGGAATAACAGCATGAGAGGGATCGTGTCTTAGTTCTTCTGAAACCCTGGATAGAGCGGCGGAATTAGATCCTACAGCAAGAATCTATAAACCCAGATGCCTACGGGGGACGAACAAGAAGAAATCAACATGTGGAGCGGAGTGAGTGGAGACTGGTCTGAATAGGTAGCAACGTCCAGGGATAGCCGCTGGACGCTATGGCAAGCTTAGTGTTGCCAGACCTCTTGGGACTTCAAGAAAATCCAGAAATCTTCTAATTTTTTAAATATTTGCATCTAGTACACATTTAGTAGAGTCCTGATTAGGACCCAAATTTAGCTTCCTGACTGGGGATCTGTGCTAAGCAAAGTGACAAAGGGAAGAGTAACAGCAAATGGCTATTCATTGGGTAATTGTTATGTGCCCAAAACTGTGCTGTATGACTTCATTTCCTCCTCACCATTATCCTACCACATGGGTATTATCACTTTTCCCAGTTATAACAAAAGCAAATTAAGATTTGGGGTCCTTGTTGAAAAGGCCGATTCTTGGGCTTCTCCCAGACCTATGGAATCAGAATCTCTGGGCGTGGGACCTCCAGGTGCTCCAAAGTACGCCAAAGCTGGAGAAGCACTGTATCGTGACATGTCACTGAGCTTTAGAAAGAACCTCTTCCAACTCCTCAGTTTACAAATGAGGCTCTCAGAGAGGAATCAACCTGCCCAAGCTTAGCTAACAGAGCCAGGACTCAAACTCAAGCCTCCTGGAAATAATAATAAGAATGGCAATACTAACAGTGATCCTAAGTCCCATTACTGAGGGCCTACCACGCACCAGGCAGTAGACACTAATGGTATCACTCCCATTTAAGCCTCATAGGAACTCTAAAACAGACATTATTGTCTTCATTTTATAGACAAGTAAACAGGCTCCAAGGAATAAAGTGGCTTTCAGGGTCACTCAGGGTAAAGTAAAGGGCTGAGTCTGTTTGTAAATCCAAGTGTGTGTGTTTCCAAATCTAGAGGTCTTTTCATCACGCAGCAAGGACAAGTACCTCTGAGTCCTTCCCACCAGACGTTGACGGAACCGTATGAATTACGTAGGAGGTATGGATAGCAGCTTCAAGGAAAGCCACGCTAGTGATGGTAGAGATGACAATGATGAGGAGGATGAAGATAAGGAGGAGAAAGAGTCAGGGATGGTCAAATTGCCCAAAGTTGAAATCAATTGTAGAATCACTAACTTGCTGAATGACCTAGCCTCAGAGGCCACTTGTCCACTCTGGGGATTGCTGCCTTGATCTTTCAAATGCAAAAGGTTTTGATAGGTAATCTCTATGCTACTTTCCTGTTTGAAAGTTCAATAGCTCTGAGTAGAGAAGCAGGTTGAGTCACATGTATTTATGCAAACCTAAAGGCAGGAATGAGTGCCTCGACCCCCAAGGCGGTCAGGCCGACTACTCGGCCACAGAGCGAGCCCCGGTGAGGGTGTCACAACGCCACCGTGAGAAGACTTGCCTACAGTCTTAGACTCCTCTACCAAACATGGTGAAACAAAACCACAGGTGAGGTCAGGTTATCAGGCTTGCTCTTAGGGAGGCAGTCTCCTCTGATCCTTGAATGTGGCCTTTGACCTCCACCCGTTGGGTGTGGCTTCCGTTGCTCTTTCTCCAGCCTTTTCTTTCTCCCAGCTTCCACTCCCCCACCCTTTCTTCACATATAGGAAGCCAGCTCCTGCTGTGATGGAGTAAACATTCCATTTGAGGTCAAGGTACTTGGATCTCTGCTGTACTTAGTTCAAGATCCAGCCAAAGGCCAGAATCAATACCACAAATCACAGCCAAATGACAACAAGGAGGCTCTTGTCCATTTCTAACACTTAGCAATTTCATTAAGTCTGTTTCACCGGTCCATGTTTCCTTAAGAGGACTGTACTAAAGGCTCTCTTTGACACTAGGAAGAACTGGTCGCTTCACCATTACCTGAGCAATACACAACTCTCCAGGGATGCCTACGTGTTTATAAGTGGCTGTGCCTCAGACAAATAGCCCTCAATATTCAAAAACTCTCTGTACAGAAAAAAGATCAAAGGCATTATGGGGAGAGCATCTGTCTCCGCCAAATGCATGGAACTATATGAATCTATAAGAACACAATGTTAGAGCAGTGCAGTATAAATGTGACTTGTCATAAAGTTATCTTTGGTGGAAAAGAATTGTTGCCATTCAAAAACACATAAAATCCCAGCTAGCTTCAAATAGTGCATACATATTATATCTTCACATTCCCACAATGAAATCAAATCAGGGTGAGGCGAAAAGATTGACTCGGAAAATTTCTGTGCATACTGCACGGAGAAATCAAAGGAGAAGGCTTTTGTCTTTTAAACCTTCTGGCCTTAAAGAGTAAATGGGTTATTTGTCTCTCTCAATTTCTCAAAAGACTTATTTTGGTTTTGTTTTTAATATTTCTGCTGTTTGGTGCATGCACAACTCACATGAATTCAGAAAGGAATTTCTGATGCCAAGTGTAGGATTTGAAATAGATGAATGATCTCATTAGACTTATCTGGACATTTTTAGCAATTATAGGTTGTACAAGGATACTCATTAAAACATGGTTGGTAATATTGAAAGACTGGAAACAACCTATGTGTCTACCAATAGAGGAACAACTAAATGAGCTATGGTATAGTCATGTTATATAAGCAGGGCAGAGAGCTGCCAGGAACAGTTGTGCAGGCTGTTCACTGCACAACTCCTTCAGTGCCATGTATGAATGGTAGCTGTGCTGTGGCCACTATTGCAACATCTAAAAAGAATAAGATTAAAATGTCCTAATATGGATAGATTTCTGAGATGCACTGTTGAGGGAAAGAAAGTTTTGAAAGAGTATTCATATGTGCTATTGTTTTTATTAGCATACACTTTATTTTTTTTAAGATTTATTTATTTATTTCAGAGAGAGGAAGAGTGAGTGTGCATGCAAACAGGGGGAGGGCCAGGAGAGGGAAAGGGAGGAGGGAAGCAGATATCCCCCCTAGGCAAGGAGCCTAAGGATACAGGGCTTAACGCTGGGCTGGATCACCCTATCCTGAGATCATGACCTGAGCCAAAACTAAGAGTGGGACGCTTAACTGACTGAGCCACCCAGGCTCCTCCATTAGCATACACTTTAAAAGGTATACTTTGTGTGTGTGCATGTGTATGTGTGTGTGCACATACATGTGAAAATATCTGGAAAGATATGGACCAAATTCATAGCAATAATTACTTGCGAGGAAACGGGTAAGGGACCAAGAGATTAGTGGAACCATCAAAGTACTCTCTCCAAATATGTATTGTTATAATTTTGAGTAATATGAATGGAAATGTAAAGAAATTTTTAAAATATTTAAGTAGAAATTGTGGAGCTACTTAAATTCAACTTGTGATTCCTTTTATTTATTATATTATCATTATTTTTACTATACTTACATAATTTGTATTTTATATGAATTATATACCTATGTATTATTATATATTTATATTTAATGGTGATGTTTTGTTATTATATTTATATTTTTAATTATTATTTGTAATTATTTTCTAAAAGAATCGTAAGTACTGGATCATGGGACTCATATACTATATTACTGTATACTTATATACCTATTTTTCGCACCAAGCTTGGAAGCTTGGAACTCCCAGAGAGCCAAAACTGTAGCTCTAGATTTCTTTCACCTTTAGCAAGTAGCCCAAGAATAGCACAGCAAGTTGTGAGTTAATAAACTCATTAATTCTTCAACTCCTTCATTCTACAAATATTTGATGAGCATTTACTCTGTGTCCTTAAAATAAATTAGGGAATACAACCAAAAGAGTTTATATTCTGTCAATGAAAGAATGAATGAATGGGCTGAGGAAACCAGCCAAAGGTCACCAAATCTATTGCAAAAAGAGCTCCTAAATAAATAATTCATCTTCTTTTTAAAAAATTTCCTCTCTTAGAAATTCCACTATTTGGTAATCATCTCCATAGGTAGCATAACTTTTCTCAATTTTGGAACCAATTTCTTGCTTGCTTGCTTGCTTTTCTTGGTATGAGCTTTCTCTACATTTATATTTTAAATTCAGAAACAGTCTAGCAGATTCTCTTCTGGATTATGTTCTTTCACTGTAAAATAAATTACTTAAGATATCTGTCCCTTAATGATGTTTTACAACATACCTGCAAAGATCTGTTTTAACTATATTAATAATTTCAGGGCACCTGGGTGGCTCAGTCAGTTAAATGTCTGCCTTCAGCTCTGGTCATATTGAGCCTGCTTCTCCCTCTCCCTCTGCCTGTCGCTCCCCCTGCTTGTGCGCTCTCTCTCTCTCTCTCTCTCTCTTTCTCTGTCAAATGAATGAATGAATGAATGAATGAATAAATAAATAAAATCTTTTTAAAAATTAGATTAATAATTTCTCACAATAGTATTCCTGCTTCTATTTTACCAAATGTTTTCTATGGACTATTTTCACATGATCCTAAACATAATTTTCTCTTGCTTCCAACTGAAATCCAGTAAAGTGTCCTGGGTCGTATTTATTTAATAGACACATGAACCAAGGCTCAAAGGAGTTCAGCAGCTTCCCAAGATTACACAGCTCGGAACTGGTCGCATCGGGACCAGAACCCAGATCTTTTGAGTTCAAAGCCAAGACATGCTCATTCATCATGCCTACACACGTAGTCCTAGAGGTCTGGGGCAAAAAAACTTAATTATTTTAAGAAACTGAGTTTATTTGAAAACTGAAACAAATACAAGTCCAGATAAAGCACATAAAGCTGTAAATGTGCATGCTTTCTCCGTGCCAAGGTGTGTTAAACATCTAAATTGGAGCTATGCACGCTTGGTTAATATCTATGGCTTCTTTATGCTCACCATTGAGATTTCAATTCATGAAGGCAGTAACGACAACAGCGAAGACAGTTTCTTAAGGTTTTTCCTGCACTTCTGTGCCCTCTATTTGATCATCTGCCAAGGTTTGTGAATAGTGCCAAATCAAACAGCACAGCCTCTCTATGAGGCTTCTCTTGGGAGTTGAGGAATTCTGCAGTTGGAGCACGGGGTAAGATATAAAAGGCATAATTATGGTCTTCTTTGAAGAGTTTAAAGGCAGACAATGTTAATCTATTCTTTTGGAATTTCTGGGGCTAAACCCGCTTCACTGAGCGGCCTCTTCACTTTCCTGTGCTTTTCTGGCCCAGGTTACCCTGTATTAGAATAAACAGGTTAAAATGAGAAGGGATAGAATGATTTGATGCTTTTGAGCTTTCTCAGTGGAAAGACCAGACATAAGCATCAAAGAATTAAGCGCACGATTTCCATTTGCAATCTCAGTTATCTTAAGAAAAAAACTTTGTATTTTTCTTATTCTGATCTCGCATATAAATCTCTAATGATCTCTTCATTCTTGATTCTATTTTCCTGACTTCATCATTAGGAAGATTGTATTAGTGTGTCAAGTGTAATGTTATTAATTTTTATTTAATGCTGATTAATTGCAGAAATTCTTTTGACATATGTTTGAATTTTCTCCTCAAGGATCCTCCTCTTTTTGGTTTTTGATTGACTGATTTTCTATTTGGCTTCACTGGGTGATATAAGCCAATGGCTAAATCTTCTTTCTCTTGAGACTATTAGTAAAATTTGTGCAAATTTTGGATACTGTTATAATAGCATCGGACCAGTTACAAATGAAAGATATACTTCAATATTTTTAGTGTAAGAAACCAAAAATAAAGCATTTATAGCTTTATCATTGGCTCTCTGTTTTTTCTGATAGATATATATATATATTTGTATTTGTGTTCCTGGCCACAATTTTCTATAAAAGACTACTAGTCTTCACCATAATCATTAAAAGGACTTAAAAAAAAAAGTCCTAAAATCTGACTTTTAAATTTTAATTATGTAGTGAGACTGGCTAGACCCTCACCAAATGTATTTCCTCCTCCTGAGCATAGGGCTAACTTGAATTGCCGTCTCCCTCCAGAGTGAGGCCACGTGATACCACTGGTAGGACAGGAGTGGAGGTAGCCTATCAATTTCAGGCTCAAACAGTTAAGGGGAGGTCCACATTCTCCACACTGTGGCTCCCCAATTTCAATGTGTAGGGACACAATACACAGAGAATGGCAGGGCTTTTGTCAGCCTCTGTCCTTGAATGACTTCATAGCACAGAGCCACCAAAGACCTATATTGAACTGTGTCACTAGTGAGAAATACACTTTTATTGTATTAAACTCCTGAGATTCAAGGCTTGATTGTTACAATAGTTAACTTAACCATATTAATATTATCCATATATGTTCAACTTCTGGATGTGTCTCCCTTAGATTTGGGTTATAATGGATTTTTATTGTTTAATTTAAAAAAATTAAATGGCATGCAGTAATAGTATCCCATATGTCACAAAACATTTTGAACACAAATGAAGTAGATATAAATATCCAATGAATATTCATATACATTTTAAATGTGGTGATTAAAATAATAAATCAAAATAGTAAGATATCACTAATTTGTATCTATCAAATTAATTGTTTAAATGATTATAATCTATGTTGGTGAGCACATAGAGAAACCAGGGCTTTTACTTTCACTTCATAGAAGTATAATTTTTGTAATATTTTGGGAGAGAATTTTAATAATGTGTATCAAGTTCCTTAAAAACATTTATCCCCTTTCACCTATAATTCCATTTGTAAGAACTTATTGTATAGAAATAATTACTATGTCATGTCCAAGGGTGGTTCCTTCAGCCTTGTCTATTTCCAAGTTGAGCAAACTAAGTCCACAGGCCAAATCCCACGTGCCACCTGTTTTTGTAAATAAAGTTTTATTAGAACACAGCCACTACAATTTATTTGCCTATTTTCTATGGCTATTTCTGCAACAGCAGAGTTGAGTAGGTGCTACAGAAACGTTATAGTCTGTTGAAATATTGAAATATAGTCTGTTGAAAATATTTTCTATTTGGCTTTCTATAGAAAACTTTTGTCAACCCCAGTCTATAATAGTACGAAATATAAACTGTATTGAATATCTAATAACAGAGGAATTGGTACATAAATTTTGGTACATTCTTATAATGAAATTACCGCATAGATTTTTTTTTTTTTAATTAATGGTTAAGGGGGTCCTGGGAGGCTCAGTTGATTGAGTGTCCAACTCTCAGTTTCAGCTCAGATTGTGATCTTCTGGGTTGTGGGATCAAGCCCCTGGTGGGCTCTGTGCTCAGTGTGGGGTGTGCATGAAGAGTCTCTCCCTCTGCCCCTCCCCCGTGCTTGCACACACGCATGCTCTCTTTCTCTTTCTCTCTCTCAAATAAATAAATACATAAAAATAATGGGCAAAGGGGGTTGAGAGGTGAAAAGGAAATAAAGAAAACGTTTTTCATGAACTATCTAGTGATGTTGATATATGTTCTTCATATAATATTTAAGTGCAAAAAAGTAGAATTCAGAATGATTTATAAAATATCTCAATGTGATTTAAAATTATAAACACGGACACACAAAATAAATGGATGAGGAAAACTCAACACCAAATGTTAGTTACTTATGAGAATAGGATGTCCAGTGGTATTTTGTTCTTTATAAAAACTTTTTTATATTTTCGAAATGTCCTAGAATCAGCAAGTCATACTTTTAACATTGGATAAATATTAATTTATCCTATTACTGAAAAGAAAGAATTAAGTGGTCAAATTGCTGTGACATATGAAGCCTAGAACATGGGTAGAATTCCTTCTCATAGTCCCCCCTAAATAGCACATATGAGGGTTGAGACACATGCTTAAGGAGACCCCAAACGTGAGTAGGAATTGAACTGTCAGATAAAAGAATAATCAACAATTGAAGATGTTTTGCCTTAAAACTGAGCCCCTAGGTAAATGTTAAACTGGCAAATGTGTTCATCATCTCCTATCCCCTTTGAGAGGCAGAAGTCTAAGGAATTTCAAAAATTAGGTGGAAGAAATGCCAGATTTATGGACCTTCTTTCTTGGAAAGGGAATTTCCGGTAGGTTATCTATTTAAGAAGCTTGCCAGAGGGGCTGAACTTTACATAATCACATCTGGACAGAAACTTTCATATCAGCCACAAGTGGTGGGTATGCCACTGGGGAAGCCAGCTGTACTTTAGAGTAACTTTGTTTTCTCTAAAGAGGAACTTTGGATTCCTATGTCTAGATCCATTTAAATCTTTCTGCTTAGTGGTGTTCCAAATATGTAATGCAATATGTCTTTCTGGTTCATCTACCCCCAGATCACCTATAAGGATCTGTTGATGGTAACATTTTATTAGTCTAGATCTGCTGTTCCGATTGGACAAGTAGGTTATGTAACCTCCACGTAATTGCTGAGAAGGGAAAATGTACGTTCAATATCATGGATACAGAGAGAGGAAGGAGACTGTTTTCATGTGAACTTCTTACAGCTGCCTAAACAGAAGGAAACAATCATGAATCTCAGGTGTGGAGGCAAGAATTCAAATTCCTAGAAATGGAGTTGATTGGGGAAAGATTTGGGATGATGATAAATGCATTAAAATGGGATACATGGCCAATTACTCAGTTCCACGCACCAAACTAAGCCCCTCCCTTGCATAATTAAATTTAATTTTCACAACAATCCTGTGATATAGAGACTGCAATTTTCATCCACATTTTATATATAAGAAAACAGAGGCAAAACAAAGGTGAGTCATTTTCCTGTAGTCACACCGTTAGCAAAGGGTTGAAGCAGGAATCAAACCCAGTTTTGCTCCCACCAGTGCCCATAATCTGTATTAGAGTCAACCCAGGACTATCAACATTATGAAGAAATCATTCCTCCTCTGGTTGTATGGTCCAAGTGAATCCAAAGTCTTGTTTTTGAGCAGGCACCTTCAGACACATGGATCAGAAACAGTTTCAGTATTTTATTTCAAAAGGTGAGCTTTTATCTTGGAGTAGCAATCAGATGAGGCAACAAATGCCTAAGTGCTTTGCACACCATAAAGTGCTAAAAGAAATAAAGAAAAGGTTAAAAATCTTCGTGCCTGACAGTAATGGCCCTGAATACATTCTCAACATTCCTAGGGTGTTCTATTTGGTAAATTAAAATACAGAAATTAAGAGAGAGAATGAAGCACAAATCATTGCATTGAACCCATCACAGGTGGCTTTAACTTCTCTGAGGATTTCCCTCCTCTGCTATCTGGGGACACTATGTACAGTATCAGAGAAATGTTGTGAGATTAAGTGAAATAGATGTGAAACACAATGCCCATGTACAGAGTTCCCATTCAATAAAGGACAGCTATTTGCTTAATAAATGTTAAATAATTGTAGAAGCTGGTAACTGATTCTTCGATCTCTTCAAAAGTACATTTTATGTGGTTTTCCCTGTTGTCACAGACTTTTAGGTGGACTGTCCTTAGCAAAAATTCTCTGTTCTTTCTTTTTTGCCTCCTTGCTCATGAAAGAAATGACATGCTACTAGAGCACCCTAAAGCAGGTTCTCTAATGAACGGTGAAATTGAATGGTCCTTGATAAAAGCTTTACGTCAGCTCCTACTTGAAAATAGTTTAGAACTTTAGAGCCTAGATATTCAAAGGGCTGTCTGCAGACCAGCTGTAAATGCACCACCTGGGAGCTTGTTGCAAATGCAAAATCTCAGGCGCCACCCCACCCTCCCTCGATGAGAATCTGCATTTGAACAAGATCTCCAGGTGATTCACAGCACTTTCAAGTCTCAAGCACCCTACAATTAGCCTGTTAAAAAAGAGATACTTTCCAGGAGAGAGACCACAAGCAGTTTAGTTATGTTGTTATTATAATGGCTACTGGATGGGGAGTGCACAGCTTGATTCCTGGAAGGTATTCATTCACTAGACAAGCATTTATGAGCACCTGTTATGTGCTAACTACCGAGCTGCTTACTGGAAATGGAAAGTTCAAGAAGAATCAGTCATGCTCTCCCATGTCATATCTTCGCTTAACTTTTAGTCAACCAGATGTTCCCCTGGTATTCTCTACTTGAGGTCACCATCTATTTCTTCCTCCAGGGAACTGGTGACATTAATGATAGCAAACATCCATGGATGGTTTGATCTGTGCCAGGCACTGGGCTGAACGCCTTAAATACTGCAGTGGCCATCTGTTGTTTTTGTCTATTCCTAATGGTAGTGCAACCTCCCCCCTGACTTTTTTTTGTTGAGAGAAGGTATCCCTAACCCACTTTTCTGTCCATGTTGTTTTGGGTGGGGCTGGTATAGCCAATTAGCTCCAGGATCTGGCCAATTTGAGAATCCTTTCTCCTGGCTTCGGTCTGGAGCACAGAACCCAGGATCCAGAAATGAGATTCGGCCCGAGGACTTTTGCTGGAACCATGGAAAAAGAGATACTCTTTTTCACTGTAGCTGTTAAGACGTAAGATGTAAGTTTGAAGCTTGCTGTTGGTAGTCATCTTTGCCAACACATGAAGAGAGCCTACTTGAGAATACAGCCAAAACAAAGAAAAGCAGAGCCAACAGCTGGTGAAGAAGAGGCAGATTTTGAATATGTTCATCAAATGTCTCCATCTAACCAAGCCTAAAGTCAGCGTTGCACTCTCAATTCCTTATTGCACAAATTAATAAATTTCCCCTTTATGTCTGAGTTGGTTTGAGTTGAATTTTCTTATCTATAACTGTTTGATATCCTGACAGCACACATAAATGTTTTCATTTAATCCTTACAACAGGCTCTGAGATAGGTACTATTAATTTATCCATTTTCCAGATGAAGAAACTGAGGTTTAGAGAAGTATCTTGCCCAACTATATAGAGCTGACAAATGGTAGACTAAAGATTAAATCTGAGACCATCTCATTACAAAGATTTACAATTCATCGATACCATTGTAAATATTATTTACGGTCTGGAATCATTAAATGCAGCATTTGAGAAAGATTGAAGTAAATATTCTAGAAACTTACTCTAATGGCCTCTATGTTATGAAATATGGCCCTGAAGGACAACTGGAATAACTAGGCCATTGATAACCTCCTATAACTGAACCTCCTTGAACAAGGTTCATTACAGACCTCATTTTAATTCAGTCTGTGCAATAATAGGTCGTAGCTTTATGGCCACAACAGTGGGTAATTTACTCTATGGGCAAAGCCAGCTCAAGGCAAACTTGGGAAATAAAAAGGATTGTCTCCATGAATCTAGTTCTTTTCCTCCCATAGTTTTCCACATCCCTCTTCCCAACGATGACACCACATTCTAACACTTTTTCTTGGAATTCAGTGAAAACATCTTTAAGAAAAGAATCAAAATCTTTTTCATATTAAGATAGTTATGGCTGAAAGCAACCCATGAATCTTGGACCATCTAATTTAAAGCCTCAGAAATAAACTATTAATAGCGGAAATCTGAGGATCAGAGAGAGCAAAGTCCCCCCAGGATTTCTGCAATGATAGCATTAATTCCATCTCTATATAAGGCTAAGTCTAAGCAGGTCTGCAAATAATCACTGCTAACCAATCAACCTTTATGGTGCCGTACCCCCTGAAAGAAACTAAAATGTAATTTTGCCCTTTGGAGGAGGAGGTAGGAAGTCACACAAGGGAATGACAGAAATTCCAGAGATACTACAGAAAAACAAGGTGAATATAGAATTTTGCAAAGAAGTACCACTTATTCAAATGAGTTACAAAAAAGTAGGTCTTACCAGCAGAAGGAAGAAAAAAAAGACACTCCAAATCTAAAACACCGGTGTGCCTGTACCGGTTGTCTCCTCTGCTCCAGCCCCGCCCCTCAATCTCTCATCTTGCTGCGGCTTCACTTCCAAGACAAATTGCTAATTTGTCTATTCTGCAGACCTGCTCTGCATTTGCCAGACTGAATCCTCAAATGCTTTATTCATAGGTAAGGTTAGTTGGAACTATATGAGAAAAATCAAATCTCATCTACCTTGTCCAAGTGTACTTAGAGAAAAATTCAATGCATAAAAATGTCTCTTCTTAACAGGGAGATTATTTTTCTCTTAGTTGTAATCCTAGCCATTACAAAAATATGCATGTTTTTTCATCTGTAATTGTATTCAATATAAATATGCATTCATTTATTCATTTAACAAACATTTATCAGTGCCTACTATTAGTGAGACATTGTTTATGATACATTATATAAAGACAGGAGAATTAAGAAGCCCTAGGCTATGCTTTCCTTTTACCCAGCAAATGTGTATTGAACACTTAACTAAGGACCAGGAACCGTTGGATATTCCTATGAACGGTTTATATCAGTTTTCTGCTCTCAGAGAATTTACATTCTAGTGGGAGAAACCAATAATAAAAGGAAACCTTAACAAAGAATATTTCAGGAAGTTATAACAAAATTCAGGAAGATAAAACAAAATAATAGAGTATGAAGTACCCTGGGGAATAGTGATGACATGGTGCGAGTGGTACAAGAAAGTTCCCTAGAGGGGTGCCTGGGTGGTGCAGTCGGTTAAGCGTCCAATTCTTGGTTTCAGCTCAGGTTGTGATCTTAGGGTCATGAGATCGAGCCCCACGTCAGGCTCCACTCTCAGTGTAGAGTCTGCTTGAGATTTTCTCTTTCTCTCCCTCTGTCCCTCCTTCTAGCGCATGCTCTCTCTCTCTCTCTCTCTCAAATAAATAATTTTTTTTTTTTTAAAAGAAAGTTCCCTGGAGAAGATGTCACATGGGCTGAGTCTTATGGTAGATTGCATTATTGCTCCCAAATTTCCTCCTCCTTTCCTGTAAAAAGATTATACATCCCCACCACATGACTTGCAGTGTCTTCTATAGGAGAAGTTTCCTTCCCAACCACATTAACATCAAGCTTGTCCATTTGATGTGCTTTGACCAATAAAATGTGAGCCCAAACAACAGTGAGCCAGCTCCACTAAGAAACTCAGAGAACTGGAGTTTGATTGTATCAATTTGCTTGTTCTCTTCCCTCTGTCATGAGTTTTTGGCATATTCCAGATTGGGTTTGCTCTTCGTGCCTGGATCCTAGAATGAAGAAAATATAGATCGATAGCGAATGGATCAGCCATGCAATATAAGCGAGAAATAAGACTTTGTTTTTCTGAGATATTGCTAATATACACTGCTTAACGATAAGAAAAAAGCCAATTTTGAGAAAATCTGGGGAAGAGTGTGTGTGTGTGTGTGTGTGTGTGTGTGTGTGTGTGTGTGTAGCTGAGAATTCATTTGGCATGCTCAAGGAACAGAAAGAAAACCAGTGTGGGTGGCACAGAATTGGAGATGACATAGGAGAGGTAAGAAAAGGCCAGATGGTGTAAATCTTTGCAGGCCATGCTAAAGAGTCCAGACTATATATAAACTCCACAAAAATTTTAAAAAGGACACATCCAAAACTCGCCTTTAAAATAATTTTCACTCATCACATTATATTGTATTGTTTTAACTTTTTATTTCGAGCTTATTTGAGACTTACAGAAAAATGGCAACAACAGCCCAGAGAGTTTCCGTGTGGCCCTCACTCAGCTTCTGCTGCCAATATCTGACATCACCATGGCATAATGATCAGAACAAGGAAATTAACACTGGTATAACATTATTAACTAAGCCGCAGACCTTCCTTGAATTTCATCCATTTTTCCACTAATGTTGTCTTTCGGTTCCAAGATTTCGTTCAGGAAAGAGATACCACACGACAAGTTAGTTATTTCTCCTTAGAGAAATAAGGAGAAAGAGTTCTGTAATCGTTCTTCAGTGTTTTCTTGTCTTTCAGGACCTTGACATTTTGAGGAGTATTGATTAGGCGATTTGTCAAATATTTTGTCAAAAACATGGGTTTCTCTAGTATTTCCTTGTGAATGGAATGAGGCTATGCATTTTTGGCAAGAATACCACAGAAATGATGTTGTGTCCATCTCAGTGCATTGTACCAAGGGTTCATGATATTGATTTGTCTTTATTGCTAGTGATGTTGACCTTGACTGCTTGGTTAAGTTGGTGTCTGATCATTTCACCACTGTAAATTTACTCTTTTTCCTTTTGTAGTTAGTAAATATCTTGGAGAACACATTTTGGTGCTTTTCTATTTTCTTCTTCTCATGTACATTTATTAATCATAATTTTATAGCAAGGAAGAGTTCTTTCTTCTCCCTCATTTGTTTATTTAACCAAATATTTATTTATATCAGTGTAGACTCATGGACATTTATTTTATCCTCCAGGTCATAATCTAATGCTATCTTTATTTCATTATTCAAAATGTTCTAGCTTTGGTCATTTAGGAACTCCTTTAGGTTGGCTTCTGAATGAAAGAGCAATTTCAACAGGCCCCATCTTCTATTGAGCATTTCCTCACATCCTGGTACCATAAGATATCCAGGTTTATCTCATGTTTTTCTTAACTCAGCCCTGGAATCAACTTCTCCTTGGAGCCCTGGTTCCTTTCATTGCAGAATGGTGTTTAGAAACCAAGATCTCTTTTGTACTTTGCTTTTTCATGTAATGGTCTGCCCTGAAATCCATAGTATATTTTAAAATGGGGGGGGGGGATGGAAATGCCCTATCTTCTCAATCCGCTTAATATTCTGCATCTACAATTTAAATACACGATAGCTCTGAAATACAAGAAAAAAAAGTTTCAGTAAAATGTGTCCTTTAAAGCATACTGTTTAAATTTAAACCTTTAAAATGTTCCTATTTTACATCCATCTGTATTTCTGGCAGAGGAGCAAATATTTTAGACCAGACCACAGACTTGCATACTCTGGGCAATGTTCACCATTGTCAAGCTCAGCTTTCCTTGAAGGTCAGCAGGCCTGACATCTGACATGGAGTCAAGCAAATTGTCTCTCTATTTCCGCAGTTGGAAACTATGCACACTGATGGAAAAAACTAGAAACGACTGGCTGTGTTTGGTTTGGACAACTCACCCGAACAAGAGGGAGCCCAGCACAAGTTCTGCCTGAGTGATGTCTGAAAATCTGGCTCTTGGGTCTACCTTCACAGTCTACCTATTTGAATTTGACTGGAGTTCAGATACATAAACCAAATATCTTTGCTTTGGCTTCTCTTGAGTCATATCAATCTACACCTCATCACGAGTATGAAGTTTGGAAAAATAAAGAAGCGATTGAGCATCCTAAACCCAGCCGTTAATTTTGGCCTTTGGGAATGCCAATGAAAGGATTTAAAATGTTTGTTTAATTGTGTTTCATGGGTACGTTCTGTGGTTAGTAGAAATTTGAGTAAAAATAGATGTCTTTTCAATTATCAATATGAAGAATTCACATCTACAAGTGCCAACTTTTAAATTGAAGATTTTTAAGATTACACTTTCATAAAAGCAAACGTTTATCAGAAAAGTAGATGTCAATTAACATTCTAGGAGATTGATTTGTTTGAATATTGAGAAAGCCAGTTCTATTTTTACGTGTCGGTTACAGAAATTTTTCTGTGTTTGTAGTACAATGTTTCAAAACGCAGTTTAGTGGCGTATCTGCAAATGGAAAGATGAACAGCTTGAAAAATCACATCTTCATGAAGAAAGGAAAAGTAGAGTTTGTTTTATTTAAGAGCTACAGCTTTTCAACCAAATCTGGAAATACTATATTCTTGTCTACCTTCATCAAGAGTGGATGAAATTCTCTGGATAGAAAGGCCTTGTATAAAATATCCATATCTCTACGGCAAGAGTGTTAGGGATTAGAAAACCAAATGATCCAGATGATTACTTCCACTCTTCACTTGCCCTTTGTATGTAAATGCCTTGGTGTGGTTAAAGTTCCTACTTCTAAACCTATTTTAAGAAACCTGTATGGCCCTAGAATGAATTTACTGTGCATAAGAAGCATCTGTGAAGCATTAGAAAGCCAATTGCCAGGGCTCCATCCCCAGAGACTTTGACTCAGTTGGGTCCTGAAATCTGTATTTTTAACAAGTGCTAGTAGTTAAAAAACTGTCCTAGACTGCAAGGGGATAAGGAGATCATCTAGCCTACACTGCTCGTTTTCTAAATGAAGACATTAAGGCCAAGACAAAAGTCTTGCCTTAATGGCTCTTGCAGAGCCAACTGCAATTTTTCAAAAAATATTTTCATTCATTCGAAACATATTTAAGGGACACTTTACTCAATGCACTAGGCATTGGGAATACAGTGGCAAATTAGAGGGTTTGGTCATTGTCTAGCTGGAAAGCAAGGTTAACGGCAGAAGGAAGATTATGAGAACTGAGTTATGGGCCAAATGAGTGTTTCTGCCATTGTGAAGAACAGCTTTTTCCTTAGTTTGGGTTATCATTATAATCCCAGAAATTGAGAAAGACATAACAAATGAGACAGACTTATTTTTCAAATGTTTCCTGTGTCTTTGGAAAGATCTGTTACATTTCCAATAGTTACATGCCCTTACTTGTTTCCACCCCTAGAAAGTTTCAGGGTTACATTGAAATGCTGGTATCTGGGAGACATCTGCTTCTTATCCATTCCCAATTTCTAAAACCCACCCTGGGGCTAACCTATGTGAACCCTAAGTCCTCATGTCAAGTTTAACCTTTTGCTTATGCTGAAGAAGGCAAGCCTCTCTGTGGTCAAACTTATGTAACTTTTACTTATTAAAAAATTTACTTTTTTATTTTGCATTCCATGGGGCAAGTAATGCAGATACTAATACTAAACTCAGTTCCTTATTTTCCCTTGAAAGGTGGCTTGGTTGATGTATTATTCTGCATGGACATGAAAGGTTTAAGAGTATAGCAAACTTCAAACTGATGATTTGGGCACCTTAAAACCTCTGTAAGATATCAAAAGACCTGTTAATTAAAAACTTATAGTTTAGAGATTAATTTAAATTTTAGGGCTAACGTCTAGTCTTATTATTGCTAGCTCTAAAATCTGGGCTAAATAAACATCTACTTTCAGGGTCTTTACCAAGATTCCTTTTTTAACATGTATCCCTATCTTAGTCATTAGGTACCCAACCACATGCTGCTGAATGAACGAATAGTGAATTGCAGTAACATAGTGTTCAGCAAATTCTAAACAAAATTTTAAAGATTGTATTAAATGATAAGTTTAACGTATGCCATCTAAGTTGTAGGTTTCATGGTAGGCTTATAGTGGAGATTTTCAAGCATAGTAATAATGGTATTAACTTTTAATTTCATATTAACTTAGTAGATGATACAATATATTAAAATAAATTTTAAACTTCAAATTGCTTCACTCTTTCCAATTAAATTGTCACTAATATTTGAATAAAATTTGGGTGGAATTTCATTCAAAATTTTTCAAAGGCCAAAGGCAAGAGAAATTATTCCATTTGATATCATAAAGTTTGCATATTTATTCAGATCTTCTTAACCTTGCAAGTCTGTTAAAAGTGGTATGGAAATTGTCCATGAACAGGCTTTCTCATTAGATTTTTGGCACCTCTACACCGGTCTCAGCCAGAACCCTGAAGAGCAAAGGCAAAATTGGAACACATTTATCTGAATATTTCAGAACTTCCAATGAGGTTACTTCCAAAAGCTAGGGAAGGGTCATGGGGATTCTTTTTTTCCAGATTCTTCTATGAAAATCTTTCATTATCCAAACTCATTATGAAAAAAAATTGCTATCTCCCAAATGTGTTTTATTTGTAGAATGTCTGCACAAAAACTTTCTGGTTCAGTTTCAGGTCCAGAAAACAATCGTATTAAACACAGTGGCCATCCAAGTGCAATTTAAAGATCCCATGGCAATTTTCAAAAGGAGCAAGGATTAATTCCAAATCTTGGCCAATATCAATAAAACTGCCTCTAATTTCCACAGTCCCGTTTGAGCTACTGTCAAGAGCATAATGGCTTTCTCCATTAGCATACATAGTTTTTCACTACCAGTGTTTAACTCATTACTTTGTAAAGCACTTTAAAGTACTTTAAAATACCCCAAGTATGAAAACTGCCATTTAAAACCAATCCTGTGCTGTTCTACACCACATCAGAATAACCTAGCTAACCCACCTAAAATAGCTCTAATGATTCCTAAACTTGGGGTTTTACAAAAGTTTATTTTTCTCCACCAATTCCAAACAAAGTGGGTGCACCATGTATATTACTTTCAACTCATATCTAATTAGCATGCTATAGCTGATATTTGTTTTTTTTGTTAAATGACCATGAGTGATATAAGTCCCCTCCTTGACTACAAACATCTTAAAAGCAGGATCCACTTCTAATTTGTCTCCCCCGAGGCAGTCATGGTACCTTAAAAAAGTGAATAACAAATATTTGTATAAACATTGGCATTCACTTATTAATCCTTTCAAACATCTGTCTGTCCATCTATCTTTGTTATGTGGCAGTCATGACTCAAGTAGTAAAGACAAAGAAATGAAATTTTAAAATATAGGTAAACACAGGGGCGCCGGGTGGCTCAGTCAGTTAAGCATCCAACTCTTAGTTTCGGCTCAGGTCATGCTCTCAGGGTCCTGGGATGGAGCCCGCATTGGACTCCGAGCTCAGTGTGGAGTCAGCTTGTCCCTCTCCCTCCTTCTCTGTCCCTCCTCATGTGCACACTCTCTCTCTCTCCCTCTCAAATAAATAAATAAATAAATAAATAAATAAATAAATAAATGAAATCTTAAAAAAAATAAGTAAGGATAGATAAACTGGTTCTGTCATCAGGAGCTCTTAGAAAAATACTGGAAAACAGAAATGAAAACATAATACAGTACATGAAAATCCTAAGCAGAGGGTCTTAGGGGAACACAAAGGAAGAGTAACTGGAACTTCACAGATGACTTCCTGGATGACAGCTGCACTGGGTCTTTTAGCAATTAGTAAATAGTATCAAGGCCAAGCCAGGAAGAGCATCCAGCGCAGAGAGAAGAGAATAAGCAAAGTCATCCTGTTCAGAGAATTTCAAGTACTTAATATGACCATCCCAGTATTCTCAGTGGGGACAGGATTGCCCCATAGGGGATGCTTTAAAAAAATTAATGGGGGTTTTTATTTGGTCCGAATGATTGGTGGATATCACTGGCCCGTAAATAACGAAGGGCCAGAGATGTTAGATATTTTGTAATGTGCAGGATAATCCTGCATGACGAAAAATTGTTCCAAGTTTTATACAGGTTTAGAATGTCCCTGCAGACATTCATGCCCATGAAAAATTTAGTTATAACTATCTTGATCTAGAGCCTTGCCCCACATTACATATAACACAAAATATTTTTGCAGAGTTGTAATATACACTGAATTTTCCAGAAAGCAATTATCATGTAAATCCAGGCAAGATTGCACTTTGCTTGGTTTGGAATTTTATCAAGAGTCATTCACCATTTCAAAAAACAACGTCAGTGAGCGATACAGTTCTAGGTGTCTGGGTCACCAATGCACACACTTGGATCAGTCTGTGTTTGCAGTTACCACAGCCGAGGTGTTATTTATAAGCACAAGCATCTGACAACTTTGTTAGGCCTTCCGGGGTAGTCGTGCCTAAGCATTTTATATTATTTTACTACATATTACTTTCCTTTTATTTTTTCTTTATATTTAATTAGGGCATTTTAAAAAAAGCTTCTGAATAGAAAGGTTATTTTATCCATGAGTTTCATTTCAGATTAGTAGAAGTGTGTTACAAAATGCCTGTTGTAACAAAGGGGGCTTTAGGTTGCAGAGAAGGGAATGGACTGGGGTGTTAATAACATCTCTTTCCCAAGGAGCTCAGTTGTTACATGTGAACCTCTAATTGCTAGGAGATGTTCCCAGTTCTAAGGGTCTGATTATGGTTTAATGCTTGCTGAAAAAATAAATGAGCAAAATCAAGTTAGGGGACCACTTATTTTTCCCTGCATGGAACATTTTAATGTGATTTTACACTTATGTTTCCCTGACCGTTTCAGCAACATAAAATGCCTGTCCAGAGATGGTAACCATAATACTAATATTAATAAGCTAACATTTATTAGGTACCTACTACATGCTCGGTCTCAGGCTAGTATTTTCCGTAAGAAATGGCCTAGCCTCAAAACTAACCTGTAAAGGTATGAGCTTTTATCACCACCGTGTAGATGAGTAAACAGAATTAGATGACTTTCCAGAGTCCACACAGCTTTAAGCGGTGGAGGCAGGATCCCAGGCCACGCATGCTTGCACCAGAGCTCGTTATCTTTCCAGGATCCCAAACTTTGCATATGCAAAAATGGCTTTTCTCCTCTGTGTTTCTGCGGTTTCTCACCTTCTAGAGACAGATAAGGTTTAAAATTGACAAACTGAGGGCCCCTGGGTGGCTCAGTCGTTAAGCGTCTGCCTTAGGCTCAGGTCATGATCCCAGGGTCCTGGGATGGAGCCCCACGTCGGGCTCCCTGCTGGGCGGGGAGCCTGCTTCTCCCTCTGCCCCTCCCCCTGCTTGTGTTCTCTCTCTCGCTGTGTCTTTCTCTGTCAAATAAATAAATAAAATCTTTAAAAAACTAAAATAAAAAGTAAATAAAATAAAATAAAATAGATAAACTGTAGCACATGGTTCAAATTTTTCCCCTTGAAGCTGTGGTGTGAAGAGAGCTAAGATAGCAAACAACTAAAACCAAACAAAAAGAATACTTGTTGGTTGTTACATGATGTCACGGGAACAGCAGAATCATGGGCTTCTCTCTGAAATGTCATGAAAGCATATCAGGTATGAACACACTGGTGTTGGATTTGTCCACGGAGAACTAATATTGCCCTGAATTTGCAATCACTGAATAGATGTTTTTGGACCTAGCTTTGACATTGCCCGAGATTGGCTGAAACATGGAACATGATTGTGATGTATTGAAGGAGGAATTAGTGCTTGCTCATATTGTCTTTGGGAAAAATGACTTTTCTTCTTCTTTTGATTTAAAAAGATGTGACATTGAAATCTTGACCACATTAAATGAGGGATTCCTTTACACCAGGGGTAGGTTACCTATCCCAACATTGTCATTAGGGTAAATAGGTATCTCTTCTTGTTTAAAATGCTTAGAATAAAGATTTCAAGGGGCACCTGGCTGGCTCAGTCAGAAGAATGTGTGGCTCTTGATCTCAGGGTCATGAGTTCGAGCCCCACGTTGGGTGTGGAGGTTACTTAAAAAAATAAAATCTAAAAAAATAAAAGACTTCAAGTAAGCTATGATAGAGATCTAAACATATTTGCTTTAAATTTACTCTAATATACAGAATTTAAATGTCTGCAGAACTTCTCATTGATTTCATTTTCTTACCCCTTTCTTTCCAATCTCCTGATTCATCTTCCTCACATTCCTACACCACAGGCATGTGAAAGCAGTGTCATTGAGTAGAAACATAGTTGTCTTTAGAACCAGAGAAACTTAGATTGAAATTCTCAGTCTGAACAGGAGGACTGGAGCAAGGTGATTTTCTTTCATGCATTTCATTTCCTTAACTAAAAAGTGAGGATAATACCACTATACAGCAGAACTATGCCTGGCACAGAGCATGTGCTCAATAAATGGTAACTACTCCTGAATGTGCTCAGTGCCGAAGAGAGGAAGAAGCATAAAAATATGGTCCCTGCTCTTGAAGAACCTAAAATCTACCTGGAATAGAGAACTCATTTGTAAAAGAAAAACGATAATAGAACGTAGAATACACTAATTGAAAAATGAGTTAGGCAGACAGTCACTATTAAAAGAGTTCCCACAGGCAAAGCAGTCAAGGAGGGCTTCATGGAGGAAAGAGCCTGAGATGAGACAGAGCTGGTCAGGAAAAGCAGGAAGGTGCTCCCAACAGCACGGCTGGCAATAAGGAGGCACAATGCCAAGGACCTATGGTACGTTTAGGGTCCACGACATCTTTTCATTTTAATTTCTTTTAAAATCAAAGGAAGAAAATGACTAATACAGTCATAAAATGTAATTTTTTACATTTTTTTGTGAAAGAAAGGGCCCTTGAAGTCATATAGGACCCATATAAGTCATAATATAGCTGTGCTGGAGACGGCACTGGGAATCTTTTTTTCTAGAAATTTCTGTCACTCACTCTGTTGTTAGCTTATTCTTTACTGTAGATCGAATGTGTCCTCCCAAAATTTAAATGTTGAAATCCAGGGTCTCATGTGGTGGTATTAGGAGGTGGGGCTTTCAGAAGATGCTAGGCTTTGAGAGTAGGGCCCTCATGAATGGGAGTAGTGTTCACATAAAAGAAACCTCACAGAGCTCCCCAGCTCCTTCCACCATGTGAGGTTACAGTTGCTTAGGAAGTGAGCCCTCACCAGACAGTGAATCTGCCAGCTCCATCGTATTGGACTTCCCAGTCTCCAGAACTGTGAAAAATAAACCTTTGTTGTAGAGAAGCCACCCAGTTTATGGTATTTTTGTTTTAGCAACCCGAACAGACTAAGACTTTCTTCAAGGAGCTTATGAATGAAACTGAAAAGCAACAGTATGTTGTGTAAAAAACCAAGTATTATTTCAATGAAAGGCTGTAATAGCACATGAGGCTCTCTTTCAATTTGTCCGACCTTGCCTGTCATTATACCTCATAAAAATTTTCCAAGCTTATTCTGAATCCCCAAGGGCTCCAGAGGCAAGTTCTTCAATCCATAGGGATCCGGAAAGATGTGGTCGTTCTCTATGCCTGTGTATTGTTGGACTGTCACCAGATGCTCACTGAGACAGATGTCACTAATTCCCTTCCTATAGAAAAAACAAAGGGGCAATCAGAAGTTGCTGACAGGAGTCCCCGAGTCCCTGCCTATTCACCACTACTGGAAAAGAAACAGCTAGAATCACCCCTCATGGGGAGGGGGAGAACTAAATTTAAGAATTGTTTTTGTTTTATGTGAAAAGCTCAAAGTTACCTGTCTTGTTTCCTACTTCATTACAGAGAGGAACATTATGCTTTTATATTTGAAGTCCCCGAATCCAAATGATATCAAGAAATTGATAAATGGGTTGCATGAATTAAGATTTTTTTTCTGAATTTTCTTTGGGTAAGAATCACAGTATTTGAAGCCAGATGAAATCATAGACACTATCAACTTAATCTTTTTATTCTGCTGCTGTCTCTCAGTTTACAACTAACAAAATAGGTATCACCAGATTTTCACCTCTTATTTTTCCACTCAACCTTTTCCCCGTAGGCCATGATTAATCTTTCTTAGAATATTTTGTGGCTTCTCTTCTTTTGCTTCCTCTATAACCATAGAGTTTACCAGGTTTTTGTACTCTTTTCTTTTCTCTTTTTTTATCCTTCTTCCTTTAGCTCATATTTCATAGTTCTCCAGTTTGTTTAACTTCACACCTCACCTTAGAGTCCTTATTTCAGACCCTTTTTGGCCTTATAAGTTACTTCAGACCTGACTCTCCAGCTGGACCTTGGCATTCTCTAATCTTAACCTTATGCCCCATTACCTCTGGTAAAATATATTCCAATTTCCTGCCTTCCTTCCATGGACCTACACTTGTCCCCTCCCCTCCGTCCTCTCTGTAAGGAGAGCAAAACCAGAAAAAATGGCCATCTGTACTATGACTCCTAAACATCAGGTCAAACAACACTCCTAAGATGCACATTCCTACTTCCAGTTTGGTGGACATCTTCTCATCATAGTTCCACCATCACTTCACCTGTAAGATGCACAAAGCCAACCTGACTTTCCTCCATGTCCCCCTCTCTTAATTAAGTGGCCCCACTATCCTCCAAGATGCCCATGTTTGACATCTTCCTTCTACCTGTCAGTTTTGCCTCAGCAAATTCTTTTGCGTGTATACCCTCTTTTCAGATCCACTGCCATCACCCTACTTTATGACCTCTCACTTAAAGGGCATTAAATTCTCTCCTACAAGGATTTTTCTGTTCCCAGTTTCCATTCCCACTACATGGCACACAGTGCTGTCAAAGTAGCTGTTCTCCAGGGAGGCAAGAAGAGGAAGAATGGTAGTCCAAGTAGAAATAGTATGAGGTTAAGACACAGGAGTAAAGCAACTTTGTATATGCAGAGGACTTCAAGTAACTCTCCTCTACTGTAGCTGCATCAAAGGTAGAGAGAGACTTTTGACACTGGAGAAGGAAAGGTAGAGTAGACTCCAGTAGAGTTCAATTATATTGAAAAGGTGAACTTTTCAGGAATAGAATGAATTCTAATGCTTGTCTCTATAAAAACAGCTACCAAACACATAGTGGCTACTGAATACGCTGCATGGCTTTAACAGCTTATAAAATAAAATGCAAAATTGCAATACATAATAACATTTGCATTTATTTAGTAATGTGGTATATGGTACAGGGAGATGGTACAGTAAAATAATCACAAAATTTGAAGTTAAGAGACCTGGATTCGAGCATCAACTTCAAATGACTTGGGTCATTTGAAGCACCTAACTTCTCTGAGACTCATTTTCCTTAGTTGCAACTAACTTCTAGTTTCCTTAGTTGCAAAATTGGAAGAATGATAATAATAATATATCATCAGTTTGGTGAGAGAGAACTCTTTATATATAAAATATTTCATTTATATCTCCTATTACATAACTTATAATCTTCTTTAGTAAAGAGCTATAAATTCTTTGAATATGGAGAAAAAGCTGAGATAGCTCTGTATCGATTCTGGTCATTTCTATTATTTCTGACCTTCATATTTATTCATTAAGAAAAAATTATCTTTGTTCACTTGATTCAGTAAATTAATATGTCTTACTGGCACGATATTTGGCACATAGGGGATCTCAAAAAAATTTTGCCAAATGTTGACAAATGTTACGAAATTCTAGCGAAACACTCAGAAAAGTTTAGTGATGGGAATAAACAATGAGAAGTCCATGGGGGAAAGAATTTATGAGCAGAGGTAGAAAATCTGGGCAAAAACATGAAAATCAAGGCTTTCTTTAGTTGGCAGGAAGAGGGATTCACTATTCTCTAGAGAAAACCCTGGGGAAGCCTCTCCGTCCTCAATAGGGAGTTATCTGGTTCTGATTTCCTCCTTCTGACACAAGCATTTCTGGCCAGATTCTCAGCAGGTCATTTCTAGCTTATTGCTTCCTTTTCTCCATCTTATTTAGCTCCCATTTCTCTATTTCCTCCTGCCTCTTATCTGTCATGCCTCTCTCTTTCTCTCATCATCTATGAGTGTGTGGATGGTACATTTCTGTGGGTAATATAGAGACATACACACCACACTCAATTTATATTGAAAATGAAAACTTTGAGTTGATCCATAACTTTATTTTATTTTATTAAATATTTTATTTATCTATTTGGGGGGAGAGGGCCAGAGGGAGAAGGACAAGCAGGTTCCTCTGCTGAGGGCAGAGCCCAATGCGGGCTCAATCCCACGACCCTGAGATCATGACCTGAGCCGAAATCAAGAGTTGGTCACTCAACGAACTGAGCCACCCAGGTGCCCCTAAAACCTTATTTTAAAGAATAGCTGGATGATATTATAATAAGACAAGATTTTATCTATTAGCTAATGTTCTTTGGTTTCACTTAATTTTATTTTGTTTTTAAATTTCTGGATATTTCTTTCACACAAACAGCTACGAATATATTCTCAACTTCCTGCCTTAGGGAAGGGAAAATGCAGCTAATGAGTCTGACTCTTGCAGAGGTCTTGCCATAGCTAGTAGAGATGGAGGAATATGTAATTGGTCAGAGATGGACATTTCCCCCCAGTCCAGAGTTGATAAAGTATTGAGTAAGAAAAGAGAGTTAAGAGAAAGAATACAAAGCATAAGTTTTGGCAGAATTTCAACATGATGCCATCAAGGAGACAGAACAATAACAAGAGTTTGCTGATAAGTTTTGTGATCTGAAAGGAGAAGGGGACCTGTGTGCCCCTTTTAGCATCGGGCTAAGCAAAGTGGCAACATGGGTAGAAAGCTTCTAGTGGGTATAGAAATGGCTGAGTAAATTAGTTTCCTGTTGCTGCCTAATACATTACCACAAAGTTAGTGACTTAAAACAACACAAATTTATTCACGTAGAGTTATAGAGGTCAGCGTTCCAAATTGGGTCTCAGTGGGTTGGAATCAAGGTGTCTGCAGGGCTGTTTTCCTTTCTGAAGGCTCTCAAGACCTTTCCAGCCCCTAGAAGCTGCCCTTTGTCCTTCACTTGCATCCCCTGTCCTCCATCTTCCTCCATTGTCTTTGTCACATCGAATCACTCTGTCGCTGACTTTTCTACCGCCCTCTTCCACATTGAAGGACCCTTATGATTACAAAGGGCCCATCTGGATGATCCAGGATAATCTCCCTGTTGTAAATTCAACTGATTGATAACCTTGTTCCTTCTGCAACCTTAATTCTCCTTTGCCACGAAGTGTATCACATACACAGATTCAGGGCATTTAGGTGGGACGTCTTCAGGAAGCCATTCTGCTGCCTACCAGAGCTGCTGACACAACTTCATGGAGTCCCCAAGGTATAGGAGTCACAGGGTATAGGAAAACGTGTTCTCCTCATGCAGTTAAGAATAGCATGGACACGGCATGGGGTACTGGAGAACCCAGAGAGGTTGTGCTGTCAAATTCAGGAGAATATACCGGGGCGTTTATGTAATGGACCAGTGACCAGGAGTGAAAAACCAGGAACTCTAGAGGCCGCTAAACATTTCAGCAGCTGCCAGTGTGGAGAGATGGCAGTTAAGGACCCGACAGCCTCTTTTCTCCTGACCTCAGTGACTATAACACGTAGCCTTGACACGCGGACCATCCCCCTATGAACTTAGATGCAACTTCAGGCAGAAAAAGAAATGAGAACCCTCAAATCAACTGAGTTTCCCTGGAATTGACTAATTTTCCTCTATCAATAGATTGGGGCCCTGACATAGAAATTAGGTACATCTATAGGGGGATTAAAAGCATATTTCACATTTGAGTTTATTGTCTGCTATTTAATGCATGCTAAATTCAATACTTTCTTTTTTAAAGTAGATGGGCACATTTGCTTTTCTTTCTAAACCCATCGGGGGGGTGTGTGTGCGTGTGTGCGCGTGCTTGTGTGTGTGATCTCACCCGTGCTTGTATTTCTCACTTTCTGACTTCAGAGACAAAGGAGAGGGTGCTGGACCCCAGACCAGAACTCTGTGTCCCATGGGGTTATCATTACCTTTTTCCTCTCATTTCAAAATAAATTACTTTACCAAGAAAGAGACTTTTCCTTTGGCATACATCTCTATTTTATTTATTTATTTGTTTGTTTGTTTATTTTTAAAGATTTTATTTATTTATTTGAGAGAGAGAGAGACAGCGAGAGAGGGAACACAAGCAGGGGGAGTGGGAGAGGGAGAAGCAGGCTTCCCACTGAGCAGGGAGCCTGATGCGGGGTTCAAGGGTTCAATCCCAGGACCCTGGGATCATGACCCGTGCTGATGGCAGACACTTAACGACTGAGCCACCCAGGTGGCCCAACTTGGGTTATTTTAGAATGGTAAAGTTGAGACCCTCCCCTCAGAAAAATAAAAGTTTTCAAAACCATTGCCTTTCCCAAGACTTATGTGAAACAACTTTAAAGGATGCTATTTAGTCATCCACTTGGGATTTCACCTTCAGAAATACCAAAGGAGAAGATAAGAATGACTGTCAAAGCTCTCTGATAGGAGATTTATACATTCTTTCTAATTCCTACAATAACGCCTAAAAATTGACATTATGATCCCCAATTTACCCATAGAAAAATCGAGATCCATAAAAGCACCTCACTTGCCCAAGATGCCTTAGCCTGCACCCCCCACCCAGAGGCAGAGTCTGCTGCAAAGGCTGGCGTGCAGATAGTTTATTTGGGAAGTGAGCCAGGGAGCAGGACTGAGGGACGCAGGGAAAGAAACAGGGAAGAAGGAAAAGCCAATACAAGGATACATTATAAAGTCGGCCACCTCCGAAGGTGACAGAGGTTGACTCCGCTGTACCCTTCTGAGGAGGTCTGCGAATTGTGTCACAGAACTGTGCGCCTCTTTCAGGAGAGAGGGAAGAGTTTACCGTTGGTTGTCTACCCTGACTGCTGAAGGTGACCGTTCAGGTACTAACTGCTTTGCCCTTCTAGTTGTACATGTTTATACAAGGCCAAGAACGCTTCCGTGGGTGCCCTGCATTAAGCCCTGGGGCAGGAAACTAGAGAGATGGGTGGAAGGTGGCGAGGCACTGCCCTATTTCACCTGGGCCAAGCGGTTAAAGCCTGTGCAGAAGTGGCCGGGACAGCAGGGGCTGTACGCGAGGTGGGGCTGGGAGGACATGAAATGATACACAGAGGTGGCTAATACTCAAGGTCATACGGCTCTTCGATACTTAAAATCAGGCTTGCATGACTGCAAGGCCTGGGTGCCTTCCATAGGTCAGATGAGTTCCCGAGAAGATATTTGGCTTTGTGGAACTTAAGCACGAGTTTATTACCCTTGGCAATTAGATGAGGATCTGGTATTGATTTTACATTATATCAGAAATGGAGCATTATACACTCACTCTTTGTGTATCCGAGGGCATGAATTCTTCCCCTATTAACCTCCAAAATGGGTTCGAAAATAAGTATGTTATAGGACTCTAGAACAGCGCTACCAAGCAGAAAAGTAATGTGAGCTATGCATGCAATTTTAAACTTTTTGATAGCCACGTAAACAAGGATCAAATAACAGGTGAAATTATTTTTCATAGTCTATTTTATTTAACCCATTGTTTTCTACGTATTATCATTTCAACACGTAATCAGTAAAAAAAATGGTTATTGGGATATTTGGGGGGTTTTTTGTTGTTGTTGTTGTTGCTATAGTAAGTCTTCAAAATCTGGTGTGCATTTCACACCTAAAAGCACATGTTAATTCAGACTAGCTATACTTCAAGTGTTCAATAGCCACATGTGGCTAGCATCACCATTTTAGATAGTGGATATTTTCCACTCATGAAATGAAGGAGTTAAACTGTGAAAGGCAATACCATTGCACTTTGCCTTGGGATGAGATGGATTAGGGAGGATTTCTATACACTCTCCTGACATTATGACTTTGGTCTATATTATTTTTCTCTGAAATAAACAAAATGTCAATTTGACAAGGGTCACGGCTAGAAGTGATTAAAACAGTCATTCGAAGACTAACCAAGCCACACGTGAATCTAATATTTCAGGGTTTATTTCCCCTGTTCACTTGTCTTTGAACTGGAGGAAGGGTAATTTTTAACCTAGAAAAAAAGAGAAAGAAAGAAGAAGTCTTACACATTGAAGCTTACTGCCTATGGTAAACAATAAAAGATACTGACTCTAAAAGTAAATTATAAACAAGGTATCTTTTCCACCTGAATTACAATATGTGAACATGTTTGTCTTTACTCCTGTAAGAAGCTATTTTTTTTTTATTTCTACGGGTTTTTATTTCACATAAAGCACAGATGTAATTTATAAAAAAAATCCAGTAAGACATTTGGCAGCTGTTGCAATAGAGTGGTTAAAAGCATAGAATTTAGAGATGGATCTGGGTTCGAATTCCAGCTTTACCTCTTCCTGTGTGTAACTTTGAGCCAGTTACTTCGCCTCTTTGAGCTTCAGTTTTAGCTTCTCTGAACTGGAGAGAACACTATCTGTTTACAGGGTGATAGTAAGGATTAAATAAGACAGGCTATGTCGGAAACAGTTCCTGGTACCTGGTCAGCACTCAGTAAATGGCAGCTTTTACTGTTAGTGAACAAAAATCTAACAATAAGGCAGACTACATAACATTCACCTTGCCTTCAACATTTCTCACAGTCTATCAGTTAAGAAACATTTGTAACTCACGTATGGAACCATGAATTACCATGAGTGCCACTAAATTCTACGGCATTCAGAAATTTACCAATAAAAGGGTCATTTTCCATTCAATGCTGGGCAAATTGTTCATAAAAATCCATAGGCTCAAAGCAACCTGGCTGAGAAGGGTTTTTTTTTCTCCTGTTCTTTTGTCTCTTAATCCCCACACTGTGGCCTGATTCCCATAACAGCTGAAATTAGCACTTTAATTTCCACATTATCTCCTTTATATTAGAGATGAATAATGTGCTAGAATAAAAAGGGGGATCTTAGGGGGAATTACCAAAGATGAAAAAAAAAGTATTATGCTTCTTCCTGAACAGCTTTTATATCCTGCACTGAATTATTACTGGTAAAGGAGAATGCTTCTCCAGCCATTCAGTCTAGATCCAAATCAGAAGTTATCCCTCTGGGAGACAGAAGTCTCCTGAGATAAACCTCCTGCATTACTTGCCCCACATCTTTTCACTAGCCACTTCAAGCTGAGTGGTTTAAGTAC